>CM053580.1:213082249-213110999 GCA_028627135.1 Pseudochirops cupreus
TCTCTCATTATATTCCTCTCTCACCTCTTAATTTTATTTTTTAGGTATCATCCCTTCCTCTTCAACTGATCCTGTGCCCTCTGTCTATGTATACATGTACACACATACACACACTGACATATGTATTTATACACACATACACCCTCCTACACATACATGTATATGTATGTATACATATATATACATATATATTCCCTTCAACTATCCTCATACTGAGAAAAGTCTCGTGAGTTACAATTATTGTTTTTCCATATAGGAATGTAAATAGTTCAACTTTAATAAGTTCCTTATTTCTTTTTCCTGTTTATCCTCTCATGCTTCTCTTGCTTCTTGTATTTGAAAGTCAGATTTTCTGTTCAGCTCTGATTTTTTCATCAAGAAGGCTTGAAAGTCCTCTATTTCATGGAATGTCCATATTTTCCCCTGAAGCATTACACTCAGTTTTGCTAGGTAGGTGATTCTTGGTTTTAATCCTAGCTCCCTTGAGCTCCAGAATATCATATTCCAAGCCCTTTGATCCCTTAATGGTGAAGCTGCTAGATCTTGTGTTATCCTGATTGTGTTTTCACAATACTCAAATTTTTCCTTCCTGGCTGCTTTTAATATTTTCTCTTTGACCTAGGAACTCTGAAATTTGGCTATAATATTCCTAGGACTTTTCTTTTTGGGATCTTTTTCAAGAGGCAATTGGTGAATACTTTCAATTTCTATTTTGCCCTCTGGTTCTACAATATCAGGGCAATTTTCCCTGAGAATTTCTTGAAGGATGATTTCTAGTCTCTTTTTTTGATCATGGCTTTCAGGTAGTCCAATAATTTTTAAATTATCTCTCCTGGATCTATTTTCCAGGTCAGTGGTTTTTGCAATGAGATATTTCACATTGCCTTCTATTTTTTTCATTTGTTTGGATCTGTTTTATAGTATCTTGATTTCTCATAAAATCATTAGCTTCCATTTGCTCTAATCTAATTTTGAAGCAATTATTCTCTTCAGTGAGTTTTAAAATTCCTTTTCCATCTGGGAAATTCATTTTTTTAAGGCATTCTTCTCATTGGTTTTTTGGGCCTCTTTTGCCATTTGAGTCTAGTCTATTTTTCAAGGTGTTATTTTCTTCAGTGTTTTGGGGCGTCTCCCTTAGCAGGCTGTTGACTTGCTTTTCATGATTTTCTTGCATCATTCTCATTTCTCTTCCCAATCTTTCCTCCACTTCTCTTACTTTATTTTCAAAATTCTTCTTGAGCTCCTCTGTGGCCTGTAACTAGCTCATATTTTTCTTGGAAGCTTCTGATGCAGGAGTTTTGACTTCTTTGACTTCTGGTTCCATATTTTGATCCTTTTTGTCCCCAAAAAAGGATTCTGTGGTCTGATTGTGCTTCCTCTGCTTGCTCATCTTGCCAGCCAGTTACTTGAGTTTTGTGCTCTTTGCCACAGTAGAACTCTGCTTCCAGAGTGGAGAGAGCTGTGTCTCAAATCACTGGGGTTTTCATAGATGTTGTCATAGCTATGCAGAGGGCACCCTCTCTACAGACACCCAAGTTCTGGCACACTTGGCACACCCCAGGACCACCACCCAAGACTGCAATCCAGATCCAAGCAGGTCAAAGCAAGAGTGATTAACCTCTGAATGGTCACTTGATCCCCCTATGATCTGCAGGCCAGGAGCTCCTGAGGCAGCCAAGCAGCAGTACCTGCAGCTTCTCACCCCAGGAGCAGGGGCCAGACCACACTCTTCAGTCACCCAGTTCCAATAGAGTTCCCCACTTTCTCTTTGGTGTTTATGAATTGAGAAGTCTGGAAACTGCCACAGCTGCTGTTGATTCACTCTCCTGAAGTCTGCTCTGGCAGTCTGGGCCACTGGCGGGGGCCACCCCGGAGCTTGAACTGAGCGGCTCACGTGGGCCTGGTCTGATAGACACTTCCTGTCAGCCTGTCAAGCTGCCTTCAGTGGGAGATTTGTTTCTCTCTGTCACTTTGTGGGTTCTGTAGCTCTAAAATTTGTTTAATTATATTTTACAGGTATTAGAGGTGTTTGGGGCGGGAGCTGTGTGGAGTTCCTATTTTTATTCTGCCATCTTGGCTCCCGGGAAACTACATCTTGCTAAAAGGTACCATACCTAACGAAATAATATAAAAAATTTTTACAGAGTTTCTCTCATAAAAGTCTCTTTTCTCAAGTATGTAGGGAACTGAGTTAAATTTATAAAAATAAGAGTGATTCCTCAATTGGTAAATGGCCAAAGGATATGAACAGACAGTTCCCAGAAGAAATCAAAGCTGGCTGTAGTGTGGACCACAAATGAGAGCAACTCCTTCCATCATAGTGAACTGAGCATAGCTCCCTTCATCTCGTGCTACATATTAGCTCACCAATTAAGGGACCTCCTTGCCTTGCTCCTCATCTCAATCATCTATCCACAATAACATCCAATATGATAAGATCTGTACTGGGAGACTTCAAAGGTTCCCTGATTTCAGGAATCAACTTGGTCATTCAGGTGAAGGTATCTTATCTAATCAGCTCTCACTTAACAAACTCACTAACTCCTTTTGCCTGAAGACCTTTGTGATTGAACCACATAGGAGCCCCAAGTAAACTGACTTTGGGAAGCCTTTGCCTGTTTGGGTGGAGCTCCCTTGTTGGTAACTCAATAAACCTCAAGACAAGTTTGATAGTCTGGGGTCTCATTTATTCCAGTGTCACCCACAATAGTCATATGAAAAAAAATGCTCTAAATCATTACTGATTAGAGAAAGGCTAATCAAAACAACTCTGAGGTACCACCTCACATCTATCAGAAATGACAAATGCTGGAGAGGATGTGGGGAAATAGGTACACCAATCAACTGTTGGTGGAGTTGTGGTCCAACATTTCTAGAGAAATGGTCCAAACCAATCAAATGGTCCAACATTTCTAGAGAACAATTTGCAACTATGCCCAAAGGACTATAAAACTGTGTATATTCTTTGACCTAGCCATACCACTGTGAGGTCTATATCCCAAAGAGATTAAAGAAAAAGGAAAAAGGAGATAGAAAGATAGATAGATGGATGGATAGATGGATAGATGTAGATAGATAGATATAGATATACATACGTACATATATGCAATAATATTTATACCAGTTCTTTTTGTGGCAGTAAAGTATTGGAAACTGAGGGGTTGCCCATCAACTGGGGAATGGCTAAGCAGGCTGTGGTATATGATTGTGATAGAATACTATTATGGTATAAGAAATGACAAGCAGGATACTTTCAGAAAAACCTGGGAAGACTTACATGAACTAATTCAAAATGAAATGAGCAGAACCAAGAGAACTTTGTATACAGTAACAGCAATCTTATTAAGTATAATAATTTGTGAAAAATTTAGTTACTCTGACCAATACAGTGATCCAAGGCAATTCTAAAAGACTCATGATGAAAAATGCTATCAGTTTCCAGAGTAAGAACTGTGAACTCTGAGTGCAAACTGAAGTATAAATTTTTCATGTTTTTTCTTTTTTTCTTTTTTCAACATGGCTAATGTTGAATGTTTTATATGAATGTTACATATACATTACATAAATAATGTTTTACTTGATTTCACTTATGTAATTGGTATAGTGTTTGCCTTCTCAGTGGACTGGGGAGGATCTTGAGGGAGGGAGAAAATTTAGAAATCAATTTTTTAAAAAGAATATTTAAATTTTTAAAAAATTTTAAGAAAAAAACACTTTGGATTGAGAAATAACAAAATTTGGCAACTGACTGGATATATGGGATGAGTGATAACAAGGACTGAAACATGACAATGAAGTGACCAAAAGGTTAGTGTCACCCTCAAAAGAAATAGGAAAGTATGAAAAAGTGGTAGATTTGGGGGACTATGAGATAATGTATTTTGTTTGAGACATACCGTATTTGAGAAACTTATGCAACATCCAGTTAGATATGTCTAAAAGACAGTTGATGATATGGGACTTGAACTCAGAAAGGAGACTAGGGCTGCATGTATAGATCTGGGAGCTGCCAACCAAGATTATACTCTAATTTATGGGAGCTGATGAGAGAGAGCGTAATGTCCAAATAGAAGAGAGCCCAGGGCAGAGTTCTGGAATATTCTCACAGCTGATCTAGCAATGGAGAAGGAGGAATAGCAGTTAAGTAGGTGGTTGCAGAACTAAGAAAGAGCAGTGGGAACAAAACCCAGGGAGTGTGGAGAACAATGTTAAATGCCATCGGGAAGTTAGAAAGGATTAGGATTGAGAAAAGGCCATCAGATCTGGTAATTAAGAGGCCACAGCTAACTTTGAAGAAAGCAGTTTCAATTAAAGGAGGAGACTGAAAACCAAATTGCAGAGTTAAAAAGAGTGAGAGGAGAGAATGTGGAAGCAACAAAGACAAAATGCTCAAGTTTGGCTCAGAAATAGAGAAGAGATATAAGACAATAGCTAACAGTAATGACGGGATCTAGTCAAGACCTAGGTGTACTCGTAGACAACAGAGAAGAGTCCACCTGATGAGGGAAAGATAATCAAGATTAGAGTGTAGGGAGGAACAGAGAGAGAATACTAAGGGCAGATTGTTGAAGCAGACAGGAAGAAAGGGGATAAGGTGTATGTGTAAAAGGGTTGGCCTTGGTGAGAAGTGTTTTCCTCAGTGTTTGGAGTAAAATAGGAAATGGGAAGAGATGATATCAACTCATTGTGAGATAAAGAAAAGGGCTTACATGTGTCATAACCTCTTCTCATCTCCCAACCAACTGATATCATTCCTTAGAGCAGTGGTTCTCAACCTGTGGGTTGCGACCCTTTGGGGTCGAACGATCCTTTCACAGGGGTCACAGGGGTCACCTAAGACCATTGGAAAACGCATATTTCCGATGGTCTTAGGAACCGAGACACCGCTCCTCTATCTGTCTCCAGGTGGGTCCGCCCACCAGCAGATACACCCACATATGGGTATTAAAGGGTAGCGGCATTAGGAAGGTTGAGAACCATGCCTTAGAGGGATAGAAGGGAAGGATGAAAGAATAGGAAGTTTATAAAGCCAGGGTGTAAATCTTCTAGAATAAGACTTGGTCAGCAATATTCATTGAGAGAATACCCAGACAGCCAAAGAATCAACGAAATAAGAGGCTAGTAAGCTATTAACTACAGCAGAGGCCTAAAGGCACCTTGAAGGTGGAGAGCCGCCAAAGCTGTGAAAATTCCAACACTTCTTTTCCTCAGGATGAACCACCTCCAAACCATCATGGAAGATTTGGGTGTCAATTTTTGTTATATTCCTGGCAAGTTATTGACCCTACTACTGAGAATGGATGCCAGAATCTGAAATATCAAATGGAGAGATAATAAAAGTAATAAACATATTGTCATTTGTGAGTGTCCATCCTTCTCAGATACATACAGGCCAGAACATTTTTCCTTTCACCTTTCCTCTTCCCCTGCTCTCCCTTCTCCCATTAAACCCTGCCTTCAGCTTTTCCCAATCTCCATTATGAGCTCAAGGTAAGGCAGATAAACAGAGCACACAGAAAGGCTGCTAGCACAAGTTCACTCTTGATCTGGTCAGACAGGAAAGACACTAAGGTTAATAATCTTACTTTATTGTAGCCTAGTTTTCTCATAAGAGGTTGCTGATAATGGGAGCATAACTCCTATAGCATTCCCTAATCACCTTTCTTTCAGGGGCTGGCAAGAAGTGGGGTTAACTACTCCTATGTCTCGATGGGGTCAATCAAGACAGGCACAAGTTGTACATCCCCCTAAAATACCTCAAGCCTCAGTGGAGGACGGCTAGATGGTGCAATGAATAGAGCACCAGTCCTGGAATCAGGAGGACCTGAGTTCAAATCTGTCCTCAGACACCAAAAATAAAACCAGCTGTGTGACCTTGGGCAAGTCACTTAACCCCAATTGTCCCTTCAAAAAAAAGCCTCAGTGGAGGCCAGTTGAGGGACACACAGCATTCCAGCTTGTTCATTCAACCCTAAGGTTCCCCCCAAGCCTTGATGGGGACCAATCAAGGCACATATGGCACTCCACATTCAACCCTAAGGTTCCTTTTGCTGACCAGAGCCCACCTGCTTTATAGGGCAACAGACAAGGAAGGCATATTGCCAGCAATAGCCTCACAAGTTGACATCACCCATCCCTGTATCTCACTGCGCATCTGCAGTGGACATTTGTGCTGTTTATCATTATATAATGCTGCACAAGTGTGGTAGAGATGTTTTGAACCATAATTGTGGGAACTTATATCTAATACCTGGGAACAAGAGATTGTTATGGCTATGGATTCTGGGAAACTGAACTTTAAGAAATAATAACAAAAATCCACTTTACACACACTGAAATCCACCTTACTTACACTAAAATTTGCCTTACACTCAAAAACAATCAAATTTCTATTCTGTAGAGTGGCCCAAAGTTTGAATTGCAATAACATTCAAAACAGGGGTTTCAAATCTGGGATCCATAAACTTGTTTTTAAAAATCTGTTTTTGGTAAATATATTTCAATAAAATTAGTTTCTGTTGTTATCCAATGTATTCTATGCACTTAAAAAATCATTCTGAGAAGGAGTCTGCAGACTTCACCAGAATGCCAGAGATTAATGACACAGAAAACGTTCAGAACTCCTGCTCCTAAGAAATTTACTTCAAACATAAGAATTGACCTTTCTTCATAGAAATAAAATTACTCCAATTTTCATGAGGTCCTCTTGGAAAAAAAAAAGCTGTGTTATCTATTTCTTCACAATATCATAGCCCTATCATTTTACAAAAAGTTTCCATTTTTTAATGTGAGAAATGTAATTTATCTTTTTAAAAATACATGAACAACAATTCTAAAATTCTGTGAAATCTACTAGCACATAGTCAATACTTTTCCAATATCTCTGTTTTCCAGAGGAATTGTTTTATTTCAGGTGCTATAAACCACAATGATTTCCAAATTGGGTCAGAATTCAAGAATGACCTAAGAATGTCAAACTAAGGCCACTTCTATTACTGCCACTTGAATAACTCTTCTTAAGGGAGGTACGGGTCATGAAACCTCCTCTAAGATTTATGCCACCAAATGCAAGTAAAAAATATTAATCCAGCAAATTTTCTGTTTAAACTAGAGTTTGCTAACCTCCTTTGGTCCTGAACAAAAGTACTATTTTATGTTGAATATTATGTTGTAAGTTTATCTATCTTAGAGCCTTCAAGTTTACTTTAAAGTTGATTATTGTTCTTACTGAGTGATTTTTTAAAAGCTGATTTCTAAAAATAAATAGCACATAAACTTTTTGAAATAATTCATTTTACTAAGTGTAGATGAAAAACATCTAAGTTACCCTACAAAGAAAGAAAAAAAACGTAGTATCTCATAAAACAAATTTGGCTCTTTCCATCGTAAAAAGAAAGCTGAGATCTATTTGGTTTATTATATTTTGAAATCTATACTCATTTATGCAGAATTATGAAGAAACTTAAGGATGGTTTACTTAGTACCTTCAACCAGGAAAAGACAATTTCACAAGTTACCCATTGCATTTCTACCATGTGAAGCTGCACTCTATGTCCCTTTCTAGATACACTGCAACCGCCTGAGAAAAGGTTAAATAGAAAATCTAAAACTGCTGAAACATAAGATCTGGGAGCTTATGGGCCACTAAACCAGAAAATCTTAAGAAAGAAGTAACTAGATACGGAAAGCACGACCTTTTAGGATCTAAATATTTTATAAGGCCTCTCTTCTATTATTTTCTACAGTCCTTCAGCTCTCCAAATAAAATTGGGTTTATGGGCCAGTACTTTCCCCTTACTGTTCTTTAAACAGCTGATTTTAAAGTCCCACATGTTCTAACTACATGGGCAATAGCACGGCAAACCATGATTTTACTGTGCTTTCCTATCTCCTCTAGCATCTTGTGACATGATGAAATACTGCCTATGTTCATGTCTGAGACACAACAACAAAAAATACATTGAAAGCAGAGAATTTCTAAGAGGCACATTTGTGACTACTGAAATAAGAATAATCATTCCAAATCTGCCAAATGGGAAAGGGTAAAATGTATGATGAAATAACAACCTTTGTGCATCGTAAGCTATATTATACAAGTGGTGTCTTGTTTCATCGGTTAAAAATAAGGAATTTCGACTGAAGTTTTTAGTTCTGATAATCTTTGAACCTAGATAGTTTGGAACATGAAGCATATTTTTACACAGAGATATAAACAGTGATTAAGTAATTTTGATATTTCAAATTCCTACAGTAGCTTATTCCCCTTCCACTCTGCTCCATGACACCATATCCCTAGCTGCCCTCTCCAGCACTGGCTGGGTCTTTGCTCACACTCCTTCATAGTGATCCTGGAAAGGGAGTTGGACTATTCCCTGCTTCCCACTGTCTCTTCCAGAATCTCCCTTTGCCTCCTTCACTCACTCTTTTAAAATCCACACAATTGTGGCAGTTAGGTGGCGCAGTGAATAGAGCACTGGCCCCAGAGTCAGGAGGACCTGAGTTCTAATCCTCCTCAGACACTTAACACTTACTAGCCATGTGACCTTGGGCAAGTCACTTAATCTCAACTGCCCTGCATTCCCCACTCCAAAAAGGCAAAAAAACAAACAAACCCCAAAACCCTTATCTAGCCTCAGACACTTAACAGAAAAAAAACTAGCCATGTGACCTTGGGTAAGTCACTTAACCCTAATTGCCCTACCTTCCCCCCTCCAAAAAGGAAAAAAAAATCCACACAATTCAAATTTT
Source organism: Pseudochirops cupreus (assembly GCA_028627135.1). NCBI lineage: Eukaryota > Metazoa > Chordata > Mammalia > Diprotodontia > Pseudocheiridae > Pseudochirops > Pseudochirops cupreus. The sequence goes on from CM053580.1 coordinate 213,090,998, forward strand.
CTACCCAAACTTTTCCTTTCTTTTCTATCCTAACTATGGTAGCTGTAGTATACGAACTCCCAGGTCATCAGCCTCCTTTCTCAAGGAGTGAATGAAGCATTCAGTTCCTTATCTGCCTCTTTTCTTCAACTGCTGCCCTTGTCCTGAGGGTCTTTAAAATTCAAACTTCCTATCCTTCCACTTCCTCAATGTCCTTAATCCCATCCCAGTCTCCAACGCTTCTCTTCAGCCCTCTGTAAAAACTCCAACCAAATCCATCCTGCCCTGTCCTATATAAGATGTCTAAAAGTGCCACTCGTGGCCTATTGGTTTTTGTTGTTGTTAGCATAAGATTATGCTCCGGCACACAGGAAACCAGTTATTAAAATACCTCTTTGTGTTAATAAGTATGCAGTAGCAGTTGCTATCAATGAATACCTGAATAATTTAATGTCATCATCCATATCAAGAGCCTTAACTATGGCAGGAGATTGACCAGCACCGTCCCAGCCTCCCAGGATGAGTAAATGCTAAAACCAATAAGCCCAGAGACTCGATATCACCCTCTTCAAATGTCTTTCTGGATGGTATAGTTAGAGTTAAATTCCATATGTTCCTGCCCCTCATTTCTCTTTTTTTATTAGCTAACATAGAAAACATCCTCATTTCTCTGGTCCCAACCAAGAATAACTATTGGTGCCACTTGACTCTTTGGAAAACTCTATATAAGTTTGAGCCCTACAGGTCTCTGGGACTTCAACTGGAACATAAAAGCCACTGTAATGGTTCCATCACGAAGCTACGCCACAATGTGCTGCCTTCAGTCAAGGGGACTCCACTGCATTGTTAATACAACCTAATGTTCCCTGTTGATCCTATTATCCTCTCCTTGTACATTGCAGCAAAGTTTTGTTAGCTGCTACCTCTATGTGGCTCCATTGTTCTTCATCCAAACTCTCCCACGCTGCAGGTTTAAGTATTCCCCAGGTTCTATCCTATGTCTTCTTCTCTCCCCTCTCTATCTATTCTCAATAACTTCATCAGCCCCCATGAGTAAGCATCATCTCAAGACAGATTGACTCCTGGATCTACACAACCAGCTCTAGTCTTTCCCAGGCTTTCATCTTTAACATTAATCACCTATTGAATACTTGAAAAAGGTTGTTCCAGAGACATATTAAACTCAACTTAACATGTTTACAATTGAACTCATTATCTTTCTCCATAAACCCTTCCCTCTCCCAAACTATCCTGTAAAGGTACCAACCACTCTTCAGCCTCCCAAGTCCATCATCTTAGCATGACCCTCAAATCCTCCCTCCCCTCATCTCACTTACCCAATCAGGCGCCAAATCGTCAGCATTTCTCAAATTAGTAAGCTTGTATTACATGTCTGCTATGTGATAGACACTGTGTTTTGCAAATATTATCCCATTTTTATCAATCAACCAATAAACACTTATTAAGTGCTTACTGCGTGCCAGGCGGCGTGTACAAGTATTTAAGGAAGACGAGTCCCTCTGGGGTGAGGGCTGCTTTCCACCTTCGATGTCTGCCTGATTCACCCAACTCTCACCAGTGGCTCCGAGTTGCTGTAATGTATGCCGCAGCTATACCCTAGTGAACCATTTTGGCAGAAAGGCTAAACTAGGTTGAGGGTAACTGAGCAGTCTCAAATCCTTCAGTGAGTTACAGGATGTCTATCCCAAGCATATAAAAACTTTCCCCAATAGAACGGACAGAAAAGGACAATTTATTCCAATGGCCATGAAGGCAGCTGAAGCAGGTGCTGTGGGGCACTTAGAGGTTGGTTAAACATCAAAGACACAAAGGTCATCCACTGCATCTGTCTTGCCACTGGAGTCCAATGACACTAGAAGAGAAGATGACTTGACACAACTGTGCTTCACTTAAATCCCACTTCTTAGTGAGTCAAACAACATTATCCAGACCATTTCACCATTTTTACCTGTGACAGGTAAGTGATACAGCACAGGTACAGATATACTGGGAGCTGTAGTCACAATCCTACACATGGCCAGCTCAGCCTACAGGGTCATCTTATTAGACTGAAGCAGCAGTGGTATTCGGCAGCCCCCTGGGTGTCTGAGCAGCCTTTCTGAAGGGTCATACTGTTCATTTCCTATTGTGAGGAAAAGACTAGAAAAGATGCCCTAAAAATTGTCTGCTTCACCTAATCTAACTCTGGCCTGCTTACTGTGGCAGGTGGGAATTCTACTCTGTAGTCAAAACACACAAAAAAGTACAAAAACTTTTGCAAAAATGATTATACTCATCACTGGTACAGAGAATGTGCATGTGCTCATGAACAACATGAAATGCAGTAGACCTGAAAGAAGAACAGCTCTTGTTGCAAGACAACTCAGCAGGTATCACACCTAAATAGCAGCCCGGAGTGAAACAAGGCTGGCAAATGAAAGCCAACCATACCAAAGTCAGAGCTGGATACACGTTTTCTGGAGTGGTTGCAGTTATGGGGAGTGCCGTGAAGCTGGTGTAGGTTTTGCAATCAAAACAAATTTAGTCAACAAGCTTGTATGCTGACCAAAAGAAGTAAATGACAGACTTATGACAATGTGATTGCCACTTGTAGGAAAGTACCATGCCATCATCATCATCAGTGCATATGCTCCCACCACAATGAACTCTGATGAGGTCCAAGAAAAATTTTATGAAGTCCTAAAGATCTTTGTGATCAACATGCCAAAAGAGGACAAGCTTGTAATTCTGGGTGACTTTAACGCCAGAGTAGACAAGGACTATCGGACATGGCAGGGAGTCCCTGGGAGAAATGGAGTCAGAAACAACAACAGCAACAGTCACTTACTACTGAAGACTTGTGTATTTTATGACCTTCTCATCACCAATACTATCTTCCATGTACCTAAACTTCTTGGATGCACCCTTGAAGCAAACAATAGCATTTAATAGATTATGTCACTGTAAGAAGAGACGGACAAGATGTGAGAGTGAGGAAGAGGATCTGTGGCACGGAGGGCTGAACTGATCATAGATTCATCTGTAAAGTAAACATTAACATTCGACAGAACGGTGGCATCACGGCAAGATGACTACCAGAAAACTTAATATAAAAAAAAAAGGAAAGTTCACACCATATTGGCTAGTTCTTCAAAGGAATATTTATGGATGATAAGGGATGAGAGTCATACACAATGAGAAGGCAAAAAAAGAAACACTGGGTCCTGAATAAAATATAGCTGAGGCTCAACTACTGAAAGCAAAAATATACTGTAATAGCTAGAAAGGTCGAATCTCTACATTACTCAGAAAATTTCTTGATGCAAGGTTTCAGGCTTTTGTTATTGTTGTTGTTTTTCAGTAACAGTCAATCAAAAATAACGTAAGTGTCCAGCTTTAAATACACTGCCCCAATTGTAAACTGAGGGAACACCCAACAATGGGGAATGGTTGAACAGGTTGTGGTACATAAATATAATGGAATACTATTGTTCCATAAGAAGTGTTGAGCAGGTGGACTTTGGAAAAACCTGGAAAGACTCACATGAACTGATGCTGAATGAAGTGAGCAGAGCCAGAAGAACATTATACACAGTAACAGCAACATTGTATGATGACTAACTTTGATAGAATTGGTTCTTCTCAGCAATGTAAGGATTTAAGACAATTCCAAAAGACTATGATGAAAAATACTATCCACATCCAGAAAAAGAACTATGGACCCTGAATACAGATTGAAGCATACTATTTGCTCTCTCTCTTTTTTCATTTGTTTCTTCTTTTTTGTGGATCTCTCACATTTGTTCTAATTATTCTTTACAACAGAACTAATGTGAAAACATGTTTAAAATTTAGAACTCAAAATCTTATGGAAGTGAATATTGAAAACTAAAAATTAATTAATTAAAAAAAGAAAAGAAAGAGTGATACCATAAGAAAAAAAATACATTGCCCTCTGAGACACAAGATATTATGACTTACCTTCTGGACAGACTTGACAACATTCACAACTGGCTGAAATGCTAGCTCTAAGGGCTTTTGAACTTGGTCCTCTTCAAATGTAAGAAATAGTGGTCCCTGAGACAGGAAGGAAATATGGTAATAAATTATGACACCTTAAAAAAAGGAAAAAGGAAATACATTCAATAAATAAGATTTATTTATATAATAAGCATTTCCCACTCCATCTTGTTCAATATAAATGAACAAAAATATGTTTTGGCTAAAGCCACTATATTACTGTAGTTTCTACTCACAGATGAGGCAAAGCCCAGAAATCAAATAATAAAGCATACTAATAAACCTAACACAAGAAAAACCCATGTAATAAAATCAAAGCTAGTCATCAAATTCTTTTGTCTGTCTTTTTCATTTTGCCTCACAAGTCCACATCCTGAGTCCCTCACAGGGACTTTAGGCGGATGCTGACAAGCACTTCCTTACTCTTCCCCAAAAAGGGAGGGTTGGAGGTCAGGGGAAGAGAGAGAAGGAATTACATAAGGCATCCTCAGCTGACATTCTTGCTGGCACAGCAAAGCCCTCATTCTCTCCTACATTTAAATTTAGGGTGCCTCGAACTCGAAGCTATATTATTAATAATGACAATTATTGTCAGTAATGTTTTGTAGAAGGTCAAGCACATACAAAATTGGACATAAGGGAATTATGGAAAGATAGAGGAGTGATAGGTAACCTAGGAAAATTCTTCCCATGCTGCTCCAATATCCCTTTGCAAATTGTATCAGCAAGCACCCTCGCATACCTAGGGCGGCTACTAGCACAGGTTCTTAGATCTGCTTTTCTAAAGGAAAGCAACTCAAAATGGGTTAACAGTCTCACTTTAATCAATCAAACATATATCATTTACCTAATTCAGGGAGAAAAGTCAGCACCCTGAACTTCAGAGAATACAAACACAAGTTACAAACAAACAGGAAAAACAGATCAGCAGACGGCTTCCAGCACCTGACCATCACATCAGTTACCTATTCAGTTACCAGAGAGGGAAGCACCAGCATCTGGGTTTTTCACAGCCGGGGGCTCAACAGCTGCCCAGAGTCTCGTCTGGCCAAATCACACTCTTCTCAAAGAGAGCCCCAAACCAAAACCTCTCATCAGGCGTTTATATATAGCCTTCTCCTGGCTCAGAGAATGTCACAGCCCTCTAGACTCACTGCCCAATCACAAAGCTACAAGGCCTGGGCATTCCCAAATAACAAGCCTCCCGCCACAGGCTCCACGTGACCACATTCAGCCTATTAGGGGGCAGAGTATACTTTCAAATCACGGAAGGTTCTCGGAGCCACTTTAGCAAAGGGCCTCGGGGCAGGGAAGATCTTCAGATTCCCATAACACAAATATACATAAAAAGAGTTCCCAAACGCAGTAAACCCAGCCAGAACAAGAAAAAGAACAATTTCAAAAAACCATCACAAGGTAAAGGAAGAGAAAATAGTAGCTGAAGCCCAACTTACCAGCTCTCCTGCTCCCACAGCCCACACTCCCTCCCTATGACCTCTGAGACCACTGCGATTTTGGGCACCTGACTTTTGAAATTAAGCCCTTGGTCCTAAGACAGGTGGATGTCTCACCACTCCATCATGGTACCATGGCTTCCAGCCTCCTTTACCCATTCTTAAATTCCCCTTGCCAGCCCAGAGCCACTTTGCCTCCTTGCAGATGCCTGCATGGCTCCTGCCATTTTGAACACCAAAGTTTTTTTTTTTAATACTATGAACTCAACAAATGTCAAATTGCCTTATCCAAAAAAAAAAGAAGAAAAACCAGTAAAAGAATATCATATACTATGTACCTCCATTCCCCCAACCTCATCACCTTGCCTTATATTTTGCAAAAAACATTAAGGACTTTCACCAGAGTTCCCTCTTAGTCGCATTTGTTCATTTCCTATCACTCAGATGTCTTCTGCCATCATCTCTTCCTTCACCCCTGTGTCACCCAAAGAAGTGGCCTTCTTCCTTACCAGAGCTAACCCTTTTTACCCACATAAATGAACCTATTCCATTTCATCTCCAACAAAATACCCCTCTGTCATTTCCACTCCATTAATTATTTTTAATCTCCCTGGTCTACTAGCTGCTTCCCTACTCCATACAACAAACCCTTTTCTCCCCCATTCTGAAAAAAAAACCCTCACATGATCACTCCATCTCTGTTCATTATCATTCTCTATGGCTTGTGTCCTTTGTGGTTAAACTCTTTGAAAAGGCCATCTACTTTCTCTCATTTCGCTCTCTTCTTAACTCCTAACAATTCAGCTTCTGATCTCATCATTCCACCAAAACTGCTTCCTCCAGAGGTACCAACAACCTCTTAATTGACTAATCCAATGGCCTCCTCTCAATCCATATTCTCTTCAACCTCTCTGTAGCCACTGACACTATTGATCACCCTCCTCTCCTTGTGACCCTCTTCTTTGGAGGTGTTTGGGACACCACTCTCTCCCGGTTCTCCTCTTACCTATCCAAATGCTCCTTTCCCTTTGCTGGATCCTTTTTCAGATCACATTCTCTAACTGTAGGTGCCCCACATTTCTGTCTTGAACCCTTTTCTCTTCTCTTGCTACACTACTTCACTTGGTGACCTCATCAGCTCCCATACATTTAATTATCATCTCTATACTAATCATTCTCAAATAGACCTATCTTGCTCTAAACTCTCTGCTGACTTTCAATCTCCTATCTCCAACTGCTTTTCAGACATCCTGAACTGGATGCAGACATCTTCCAGGCAGATGTCTTAAACTCAATATGTCTAAAACTGAACTCATTGTCTCTTCTCCTAAACCCGCCTATATTTCCTGTTACTATCAAAGGTAACTACATTCTCTCAGTCCCTCAGGCTCAAAACCTAGGTATCATCCTTGACCTCCTTACCTCTCATATCCAATCTGCTGGGAAAGCCCATTGATTTCACCTGTGCAATATCTCTTAAATATACCCTTTTTTTCTTTGACACTGCCAATACTCTGGTGCAGGCCCACATCACCACATGCCTGAACTACTACAGTAGCCTGCATTGGCTCTGCTTGCTTCTAGTCTGTCTGTACTCCAATCCATTCTCCATTCAACCACCTAAGGGATTTTCCTAAAGTTCAGGTCCAAACTTGTCACCCCCTTGCCTCTGTTTGGTGTTCAAATCCCTTCATAACCTAGACCATTCCTACTTATCCAGTCATCTTATACCTTACTCTCCGACGTATATTCTTTCATCCAGTAAGACTCACCTTCTTGGTGTTCCACATATAAAACACTCCCATCTCTTGGCTTGAGACATTTTCTTCAGCTGTCCCCCTTGCCTGGAATTCTCTCCCTACTCATTTCTACCTCATAGCTTCCTTTAAGTTCCAACTAAAATCTCATCTTTAACATGAAGCCTTTCCCAACCCCTTTGACCATTTCCTATTTATAATGTAGGAGTGTATGGGGTATTCAGGGAGGATGAGCACCTCTGGTGCAAGGACTTGCTATGCCCTTTTAAGGAGTACTCATCTACCTTTGGTGTCCAACTGTCACCCAACTCTCACCTGTGGCTCCAAGAAACTATACTATGTGTAGCAGCCACAACCTGGTAAAACTGTCTGGGCAGATGGGCTAAACCAGGCTGAGAATAACCAGCAGGCCTCAAACCCATTGGTGATTTAGGAGAATATCTCCCCTGAGCATGTGAGGACATCCCTCAGCAGAATGGGTAGATGAGAACAATGTGTTCCAATAGCCATGAAGGGGGCCGAAGTAGCCTCTGTGGAGCACTCAGAGCTTGGTCAGACATCAGAGAGGCCAAGAGCCGCTGTAAGCTGGATCGTCCCCAGCCATCTTGGCTTCTGTCCTGCCCTTGGACTACAACGACTCTGGCAGAGAGAGTGATGCTGATGACTCTGTGCTACTCTGCCTCACTTCAATTTACATCAAGACATCACCTGTAATGTCATTGATCCTCTCCAGACTCAAAGGATTAACAACATTCATCTTGTATGTGTTTGTTCTCTTGGATTCTTCTTGGGGGAAGGGACTGTCTCTCTTTCCTCTTTCTGTATCCTCAGTATTTAGGATAATGCCTGGCGCTTAATAAATGTTTATTGACTGACTAAGTGATTGAGACATCAATACTCCCAGATTGTGGGGAAGGGCAGATTTGGCGAGAATGAGAGAGGACAGTTCTGAATTTCTTCTGACTTCCAGTTTTGAGAAAGAAGATGGACAATGCCAACCTCTTTTCAGATTGCTAAAGGGAGAGAAAGACTCTGAGAAGAAAGAGGCCAACGTGTAGGGGGACTGGCTATCTCTATCATGTTCCTATCTACAATTTGACAAACTAGGGACTTCAGGAAATTTTCCCCTTGGTTGAGGTTTGGAATTCACTCTTTTGGTTGAGCTGAGATTCTCTCATTTCTAAAGGGAGTGCCTCTTCATTCTGTAGCATCTGGTGTATATACACATACATTTACTTTTTCTGATTTCTGTTTTGCTATTGACTTGGATTGATTGGATTTCTTTGCTATTTTATATGTATGTTCACTGTGGTCTTGGTTATAAACTTGTGGCCACCCTTTCCCCATTAATGAATACTGATCAGGAATTTAGCTTGAACCTAAAAACCACCTCACCTAGATGACTAATATTTAAGGGATCAGATAGATATAATTTTATCCCAGGACTTCCTCTTTCAAAGGAGAACAGACAAAACAGCCTCAAGTCCAAACCTCTTGCTTCCCTTCTTGGCAAGAATCAAAGTCTCCCCTAGAGGGGAAGGAGATGCTAGCAATGTCCATTCTGGCCTCCCTGAGAGACACCTTCAGACATAACTATGTGGACATACAGAGGATATATGGATCAAAAAAAAAATAGAACCTCACATGATACTCTCTTACTCTTAGAGTAAGGTTGTATCAACAACTGACATGACTACAAAAAAGATCAATGAAGAGGTAAAAAAAAAAAAAAGTCAAAGGCAAATATAAAAAAAAATACACAGAATAGGTATGATATAAAAGAAAGGGTATGAGAAGACACTCCTACCCTACCCTTCGCAGAGGTGGGAGGTCCATAAGTATGGAACTCTACTTGTATTTTCAGACTGGTTTTTTTAAACCTATTGATTTGTTTTGCTGGATTTTTTTCTCTTTTCTTTTAAAAAAAATTTATGTGGGATAGGCCTTTAGGAGAGAAGGAAGAGAGAGGAAGAGAGGGATACTAGGAAAAATTCTGGTGAAGTTTAAAAAAAGAAAAAACTAAAAACTAAAAAATGAAAGAGCATCTTTTTTGAAAAATGTTATGTTTAATTTTTCCAATTACATGTAATAACACTCTTCAACATTCTTTTTAAAAAAATTTTTGAGTTCCAAATTCTGTCTCTCACTTTTACCTTTCCCTCTGCCTTGAGAAAGCAGCAATTTGATATAGATTACACATATGCAGTCATACAAAACATATTCCCATATTAGCCATGTTGCAAAAAAAAAAATGCAGATAAAAACCCCCAAGAAAAATAAAGTAAAAAAAAAAGTATGTTTCAATCTGCACTCAGAGTCCATCAGTTCTTTCTCTGGAGGATAAACAGAATTTTTCATCATGAGTTTTTTGGAATTGTCTTAGATGATTATATTGGTCAGAGTAGCTAAGTCATTCACAGTTGATCATTGTACAATATCACTATTACTGTACACAATGTTCTTCTGGTTCTGCTCACTTCACTTTGTATCAGTTCACATACATCTTCCCAAGTTTTTCTGAAAGCATCCTAATTGTCATTTCTTAAAGCACAATAGTAGTCCACCACAATCACATAACATAACTTCTTCAGCCATTCCCTAATTGAAGTGCATCCCCTCAATTTCTAATTCCTTACTACCACAAAAAGAGCTGCTATAAATATTTTTGTGCATGTACGTCTTTTTTTCCTTTTTTTTTAAAAAAAATCTCTTTGGAATATAGACCTACTAGTGATATTGCTGGATCAAAGGGTATGCAGTTTATAGACCTCTGGGTATAGTTCCAAATTGCTCTCCAGAATCACTGGCTTAGTTCTCAATGCCATCAACAATGTATTAGTGTCCCAATTTTTCCACATCCCCTCCAATATTTGTAATTTTCCTTTTCTGTCATATTAGCCAATTTAATAGATATGAGGTGATAACTAAGATTTGCTTTAATTTGCTTTTCTCCAATCAATAATGAGTTAGAGCATTTTTTCATGAGACTATAGCTTTGATTTCTTCTAAAAATGGCCTGTTTATATCTTTTATCACGTATCAATTGAGAAATGACTCATATTCTTATAGATTTGACTCAATTCCCTATATATTTGAGAAATGAGGTCTTTAGCACAGAAACTTGTAAAAAAAAAATTACCCCAGTTGTCTGTTTTCCTTCTAATCTTAGCTGCAGTGATTTTGTTTGTACAAACTCTTTTTAATTTAATGTAATAAAAATTATCCATTTTACATCAAGTAATGTTCCCTGTCCCTTGCATGGTTATGAATTCTTCCCTTATCCATAGTTCTGACAGTTAAACTATTCCATGCTCCTGTAATTTGCTTATGGTATCACCTTTGTTGTCTAAATCACGTACCCATTTTGACCTCATCTCAGAATATAGTGTGAGATGTTGGTCTATGCCTAGTTTCTGCCAAACTGCTTTCTAGTTTTCCCAGCAATTTTTGTCAAATACTGATTTCTTGTCTCCAAAGCTTGGATGTTTGCATTTATCAAACATTAGATTATTATGGTCATTTACCACAGTGTATTGTGTACCTGATCTATTCCACTGATCCCCCATTCTATTTCTTAGCCAGTACCAGATTGTTTGGATGATTACCACTTTGTCAAACAATTTGAGATCTGGTACCACTAGGTTACCTTCCTTCATTTAAAAAAAAAAATGAATCCCTTGATGTTCTTGACCTTTTGTTCTTCCAGATGAATTTTGTTATTATTTTTTCTAGCTCTATAAAATGTTTTTTGGTAGTTTGTTTGGTATGACACTGAATAAGTAAATTAATTTAGGTAAAATTGTCATTTTTATTATTTTGGCTCAATTAACCCATGAACAATTAATATTTCTCCAATTACTTAGATCTGATTTGGTTTCTGTGCAAACTGTTTTGTTACTGGGGTCATATAGTTCCTGGGTTTGTCTGGGCAATTGGAAAGACCATCATTATTGTGTAAAAGGGGCTAGATAAAGGTATATGTATTTTTCTGCCTGCTTCTGTATGACCATCCAGGATCTATGGGAGTCTTTTTAAAAGCTCTTAGGCTCTAAGTTCCTTGGGAGGAGGATTTTTTTTTTGCATTTCTTTGTATTCCCAATGCTTAGCACAATGTGTCATAGGTTCTTAATAACGTTATTGACTTGACTTAATTGTTTATGGAAACTTGAAATGAGAGATAACACAGAATCCCCTGCTTAACTGTTGGGTCAAAAAAGCTGAAGGGCTCAGTGAGTTGATAAAAGCAGTTACCAGCACCTCCTGCCTCTCTTTGCCATTCCTGTTAGAAAGTATGTGGTCTGGTTTAAATTATGTCTGGATTGTGGGATGGGATAGGGGTGACTGCCCTTTCTCCCACCCAGCCTCCATCTGGCCTTGAGTGCGTAACCAGCTCTGATTCTCTGGTGTTTGTGGTGTGTGTGTCTAGGACAGGAAGCAACATTGAGAGTTCCACAAGGTCCAAAAGTCCTGAAGGGCTTACCTATGGATCAACTCTGTTGTTCTCTGAGTGATAGCAAGGTGGGGGCAAGCAATATTCTTCATCAAAGAGGATAACCATGAACAGGAGAGTGGGTTTAAACTTGGCCTATTTTACTATCAGACAAGTGCTGGGAGTGGATGGAGGGCACAGTGCTGAGGGCAAATATGAAGCCCCTGACTAGCAGTTCTTCATGTTCTGAAGAGGCTTAAATATTAGCCTCCCAACTGATTATAACCATAGTTAAAAGCCAAATTACTGAATTCTTTTCTAACTCTCTTAATATGAACTATTATTCTTTCATGCTGAGCACTCCTTTTTTGAGTGGCATAAATTACCCGACCTATATGTGATTCATATTTGTATATTAAATACCTTTGGCATTTCTCCAGATTTCTCCCTTAGTGGACATTCGAAACTTGAACGGGGAAACCTGAAACTTACCAACCTCGTTTGCCATAAATAGCATCCCATAATTAAGTTTTTAAAAATGAATTAATGAGTGTGAGAAATGGGAGCCACCCTTCTTGGGAGAGGCAGTTCATTCTGCAAGGACAGTGAAGGGTGAATGACGCCAGGAATGGCCTCCCAAAGAGATTACCTTACAGAGTGGACAGCGCTCATTTGATTTAAAAACCACTTAAACCCTCTCAAAAGCACACTTTCCCCAAAAAATGTTTTCTCACTGATTTTTATCAGAGAAGAGGGCTTTGCCCTTTACTGTTGTCTTTCTGTTTTATATTCAAACCACTTTTATCTTATAATGAAAACTGGAAACAATCAAACACAACATAATAGACAGAATATTTTTTATATGTCGGATCACCAAACAATGTTTGCTGTTTGGCAAGTAGCCATTTCAGGAATCCCAAAGAATATATTAAAAGCTAGAAAAACATTCCTGGTCTTACTTTGCAGATGTGCTGTCCCAAACAAGGAAAATTATCATCCATTTGTTGAGTGTTGAAATATTTTCACACACACACACTCTCTCTCTCTCTCTCTCTCTCTCTCTCTCTCTCTCTCTCTCTCACAGAGTAATGGAGAGCTCTATTGCTATGCAGATATTTCTCACTGCTACCCTGCCAGGCTTCCAGGATTAAGGTGTGTTTTGGTGAAACAAACCAGAGGAGGAGTGGCATCAACATAAGACATGTTTGGGAAACCAGGAAGCTATGCTAAGAGAAAAACAAAACATAAGACCAAGCTGTGAATTAATCTAAAGGAGAGATTAAAACTCTTCTCTATTGGGTGTAAGAAACAAGATGTTAATCTATTTCTAAAGATTGTCCTTAAAGGACAATGAAGAGTATGTTTGTGAAAGATTTTAAATAAAAATAAAGAAAAAAACCATTTTGCAGAGGAAACTGAAGATAAAGGGGCTGTATTTCCTTATTACTGAGAAAAAATGAAATAAAATAATGCAGATCTCAAATATGAACTTTCTCCCCCTTTCCCCTTTTCCATTTACCCAACAGACGCAAAGTGAAGCATGAATACCATTTATTATCAGAAGAAATCCTTTTGGCCTGGCCCCAGAGTGCATTCTGCATAAACACACACCAGATTAACCTGCTTTACAGGGGTGGGGAGGAGACGGGAAAACATGAAGGGAGGGGAGAGCTCTTTAGGGGAAGGTTTTATGTTATCAATGGTAGGCATTTCACATGCATGTCTTTTTTAAAAACTTTTTTTAAGTGCATTTCGATATACTTAGGAGGACATGAAATCATGAATTTCCATTCCACATTGCTTGCTTTTTTTAAAGGATATAACAAATTCTACATGTTCATTTCCGAATAGTCCTGCCTGTCTATGCTTCCTTCAGTTATCTCTTGCGAATTTTTTAAAAAGTGTTTCAATGAGATGCAAACAAACAGGGCAAAATAGGAGGAAGCAGAACAGCCCATCTCTCCCCAACAGCTAATACAACAAAGACTTAGAAAGAGACACTAGATGAAGTCATGGTTAGGAAATCCAAGGAAAAATCACAGTGAATTATGTTTCCAAATCCAAGTCAGCAAAAGGAGACAGAGGGAGATCTTCAGGCATTGAGGGCAGGATCTACCCAGTGGAAACCAACTGAAGCTCCAAAAAGGGACAAATCTACAATTGTGTTACCCAGACCCAAAATGGGTACGATGGTTTTACAAAGCTCTGACCAGAAAGGAAACAATGAGACTTCAAACAACACCAGCACACTGAAATCTTTTGGGTTTTTCAAAGCGCCATGAAGAACACAGCACTTCATAAGCAAAGGAAGCAGAAATCCAGGGCAAACAACATGATGAAAGACTAGACACTTTCTTAGCTCACGAATCTAAGCCTCTTCAAAATAGGAATTATCTACAAGAGAGAAAACAATTTCAGCCATCCCTATAATCCACAACACCAAGAGCCCCAAGGAAGTAAAAACTTAACCTGACATCAAAGAAGGCCAAACCTCTAATCCATTCTCTCACAGCTCCCTATCCCACTAGTCATTAACACTTGGGAAGGCTTACACAAGTCAGTATATGAGCTTGTGAAAATAGTTACACTTCTGTGTATTCGCCACACCTCACTCAACACCCTAGAAAACCAAATGGAAGAAGATTATTCTTTCAATGGTCTCTCTGTGCTGCAATGATCCTCAGACAGAAAATGGAGAAAGAGAAGGAAATGGTGGCAATACACTAGAATGTGTGTGTGTGTGTGTGTGTGTGTGTGTGTGTGTGTGTGTGTGTATACCAGGCTTATCTGAAGCAAAGGGGACTGGCAACCAACTCAGGTAAGTTCTTTCCCTTCAGAAGTCACTTGGGGCAGGGACAAAGGCCAACAAAACATGAATTCACCATCAAGAGAGGAGATGAAACAGCTTTGAATTCCAACCCCTAGGGAAACTGCGACCACAGAAGAAAGAGTGAGAAAGTGGGCAATAAGGGAACATAAGGGGAAAAAACAGATGTTATTAAAGATGTCAGGAGGAAGAAAACTCAGTTAAAGACCTTGGGCATAAGCAGAGAAACCAACAGTAAAGCTAAGTTCTTTACAAATATCATCTGATTTGATTCTCACAATAGCCCTGGGAGGTAGGTGCTATTATTTTAAAATTGAGGAAACTGAGGCACTCAAAGTCACTTGCCCAGGGTCATATAGCCAGCAGCACGGCTACTTATTCACTTTTTTTTGTCAACTGTCCCCTTACACTCTCCTGTGGCTCCAAGAAGCTGTAGCATGCATAGTGGCCACCCCCAGGTAAAACTGTCTGGGCAGATGGGCAAAAGTAAGAGCTGAGGGTAACTGAGAGGCCTCAAATCCACAGGTGTGAAGGTATCCCCCAACAGACTGGGTAGAAGAGAACGATGTATTCCAAGGCAGAGCTTGATCAAACATCCACTTGCAAGCTGGGCTATCACCAGTCATCTTGACTTTTCTCTTGCCACTGGACTTCAGTGACTCTGGAAGAGAGAGAGAAGCTGATGACTTTTTACAACTTTGCCTCACTTAAATCTAATTCACACTCAAATAAAGACATAACCCTGTGATGTCATTGGTCCTCTTCAAAAATGAAGGATGAACGACACTGAAATAGTGTAGGGATGCCAAGATCCATCTTAGTGCAGAGGTCAGAAGAGTGATGGAGATCACATCAAGTGAAATGAGTATACCAAGGAACTGAATCAGGGGGGTTTGGAGGAGTATCAGATGTCTACTAAAGTCCCTAATTATGAGGGTAGGAGGTGTCAAAGAGAGAAAGTGAGTCAAGCACTAAACTCACTGAGGAAAGAAGGGAAGGGCTCTAGAATTTAATGGACACAAATGCCTGGAGTTTTTGATTGGGTGGTAGATGTGATCTCAGTGTACCTCAAAGGAGGAGAGGTTACTGAGTGAGGGTGGTGGATAAAGCAGTCATGGGGAGCAAGGAGTATTCCAACTATGGAATTCTTAGGCTTATGTCATAAGCAGCAAACCGAGTCTCAGTGAGAGCCAGAAAAAGTGGTAAACAAAATTACTTACAAAGGAAAGCAAGTCTGTAAATGTGCAAGTGTTCCAGAGAGCACGGTGTAGGGGTCAGGAAGCTTTAAAGTGGGGTACTGAGGATGTGGGTGGGGGGGAAGGAGGGGAGGGGGGTTCAGCTGAGGGTAAAGAGAATGAGGGATTGGGCAGTAGGTACAGAATAGAGAATGGGGTTTAAATGATGACAGCCAGGCCTTCAAAATCGTGGAGATGCAGAGAGTATAATCCGGTGAGAGTTCCCTAATGACTGAGGAATGAATTCAGGTAGATTATCAATATCACCAGGGGTTTGGTTTCTTATGGGAGTCTTCTCAGGGCTGTAGGCATCTCTGGTAAGACAATAAGTGAAGGAAGCTCAAAGAATGGTATTTCTCCCAATGCCCCAAAGGTAGAAATCCGGATAGGAGATCTGATGGAATGGCATTTTTTTTTCTCTTCCCATAGGAGGCAAAAGTCTTTGAGTGGTAGAATGGGTCTAATTTCCCTCTGTAAATTCTTTAAGTTTCTTCCTTGTTAAAATGTTAGCTGCTTGAAAGCAGAGATTGTTTCGTTCTTTGTGCATGTATCCACAATGCCTTTTGCTTAGTAAATACATGTTACTCAACTGAGGACCAACTGTTTCAGCTTATATAGATTTCTTTGTAGCCTTCTGTTTCTCTTCTGCAAGACTTTCCTCTAACTGCTGAGGCCGAGCCAAGATGGTGGAGGAAAAGCAGAGACTTGCTTTCCAACCCCTCCAAAGGCCTGTAAAAAAATGAATCTAAACAAGTTCTAGAGCAGCAGAACTCCACAAAATGACAGAGTGAAACAAATTTCCAGCTCAAGACAACCTGTAAGGTTGACAGGAAAGGTCTGTTGCACTCGTCTGAGAGAAGAGCGCGATCAGTGTGGACAGTGCCAGCACAGATGGGGCGGAGCAGGCTTCGGGGGACTGACTCACTGGCACCTGTGGCAGGTTTCAGTCTTCTCAACCCCAAATGCCAAAGACAACTTGGAAGGTTAGCAGGGAAAGGTCTGTTGCACCAGGTGGGGAGAGAGGAGAACAGTCTAGTGTAGGCCCTGCCACAAAGACTGGGCCCACAGCAAAGCTGGAGCAGGGTTCAGGGCACTGAATCACTGGCAGCTGTGATAGCTTCCAGACTTCTCAACCCACAAACACCAAAGACAGCTTATGAGGTTAGTAGGAAAGATCTGTCGGACCTGGGTGAGAGAGTAGTGCATTCTGGCCCCAGCTTCACGGGCAGCAGCAGTGGCTGGAATGAGGAAGACCTAAGTCCAAATAACCTCAGACACTCACAAGCTGTGTGACTCTGGCCAAGTCACTTCACCCTCTTTATTTCAGTTTCCACCTCTGTAAAATAAGATGTAGAAGGAAAGAGCAAACCACTCCAGTATTTTTGCCAAGAAAACTCCAAACAGGGTCAGGAAGAGCCAGACAACAACCACAAAAGGATAAAGGCAGGAGGGGAGTTGGAGAACAGCGGAAGATAGTGAGCGTGAGTGAAGGAAGGTAGGATAGTCTCTTGGTGGAAAGAGGATAAACTCAGAGCTTTTAATCCCCTTTTCTTCAGACCAAGTTCAGCCGTGTACCTTTCCCCCTCCCCTCGACTCCTCCCTTGGCTCTCTTCCTCTCCTTCATTAGCTAGGTCAGTGTCTGTTGCTATTTGTAGAGATGGGGTGGGGGGTGGAGTCATTTCAATAAGTCTCCAAAGCTTTGATGGTCCAAGACAAGCAAGATCCAGGCCCCACTCAGAAGATGATGCCTCTTCAGCTCTCCCCTTTCCTCTTCACAAGGATAGGAAAAGTCAGCATTCACTGCTACTGAAATGTGAGTGTAATGAGGGGTTGGGGTATGTTAACAGAGTCTCTATAGGAAAGGAGGATTCCAAGAAAGGATCCAGGCGAAAGTTCAAATAGTCTATTTAGGCCCTTCTTGGGACAGTGGATAAGGAAAAGGGAGTGAGTACTGCAGGGATTAAAATTCTCCAGCGTCAATTCATCAACATTTTACCTTTTCTTCTCTGTTATGCACATTTAACCACAACTACTCAACATCTGGTGTATAATTCCTTTCGGACTTTTTTATTTTTATTTTTGAAAGTTAAAGAATTCAAATGATCTGGGAAAATGACTATTCTGCCATCTTGGTGATCATGTCAGTGTCCACTTTAAAATAACAAACTTTAACAGTTCATGGTTTTGTACCTTTTTGTTCTTTTTTGTGTATTGAAATACAACAATAACGGTTAAATTCATACTAAATTTATTTCTTAAGTGATAGATTTTATAATTATCAAAAGGTAACCAAAAACCTAAACCATCAACCACTGACTCATATATTTATTTTCTCATTTTAAAAAATCTTGAGGGGGCAGCTAGGTGGCGCAGTGATTAGAGCACCAGCTCTGGAGTCAGGAGGACCTCAGTTCAAATCTAGCCTCAGAGACTTGACACATTTACTAGCTGTGTGACCTTGGGCAAATCATTTACCCCCAATTGCCCTGCCTTCCCCCCTCCAAAAAAATTATGAGATGATCTTCATACTTTTTGAGGGTATCCTTGTTAAAACTATGAAAAGGGAGTAAGTAGGCAAGCTTCAATGAATTACATTTCATGGCACCCCTCTAAATGCTTGACTGAGAGGTACAGGGAACATGAGATATCCCTGTGGATGTTATTTTTTGACTAATTTAATTTTTTAATTTAGTTTGGCAAAACTTGTCCTTGAAGGCTCTCTTCCAACTTAGTCCCACCAATGTACATGTCAAGTTCATCCTGGATTCCTTGAAAAACTCAAAACACAATTTTGTTCAATGACTTGTTACTAAAATCAAGAAACGCGTTAACTAGGGAGACAAAGGCTCACCACTTGTCATAGGAGATTTCAGTAGAATCTAAAGAGAAGAGGGATTTCCCGTGTAGCCATCTTTACACAAGGGGTTAGAGCACACCTGAGGTGGATACCTGCTGGATGTGACCGAAATCTCAACTGTATTTTGATACAAGGATCACTGGGGATTGTTTCCTCCAGGAGGAAAGATAGTCTCCCTCTCTCTTCTTCCTGGAGGTAGAGAGAGTTGCAGTCTCTCAAGAGGCAAAAAATGTGAAAGTACTACAATGAGGAGTGGTCAAGGCCCGAATTTCTACCACAATGAACAAAGCAAAAAGATTGCACTGAAGAGGATGTGTAAACTAAATGGATATTGTTATTCTATCGTTTTGGTTGTGTCTGACTCTCCATGACCTCATTTAGGGTTTTCTTAGAAATGATACTGGAGTGGTTTGCTATTTCCTTCTCTACCTCATTTTATAGACAAGGAAACTAAGGCAAAAATGTTAAATGACTTGCCCAGGGTCACACAGCTAGTAAGTGGCTGAGGCCAAATTTGAATTCAGATCTTCTTGACCCCAGGCCCAGCACTGTCACCAAGCTGCTCTGAAGTGGATATGCAACCAAACATTAAAGATTATACTACAAAAAGCAATAAGAGAATCAGATCATCCACTTTTCACAGATGTGTAGGTGATATATTCTTACCCAAACAAGAGATAGAGGCAATTACGAAAGATAGAAGAGATAACTTTGATGACGTGAAATGGAAAAGCTTTCTACACAGACACATTTAATATACCTAGAATAAAAGAGGAGGTAGTCAAGTGGAGGAAAAAAATCTTTGTATCAAATTTCTCCCATAAGAGTATAGTATCCAAGATACATAAATAATTACAATATATGTAAATAATTACCAAATATATGTAAGATTAATAGGCATCCCCCTAATAGAGAATTAGTCAAAGAACACGACAGTTCTTTTTTTTGTTTTTGCTTTTTGCAGGGAGGAAGGCAGGGCAATTGGGGTTAAGTGACTTGCCTAAGGTCACACGGCTAGTAAGTGTTCAGTGTCTGAGGACAGATTTGAACTCAGGTCTTCCTGACTCCAGGGCCAGTGCTCTATTCACTGCACCAACTAGCCGCCCCACAAATAGTTCTTAAAAGAATAATTGTGAAGTATTCACAATCACATGAAAAAATGCTTGAAATCCCTACCAATAAGAGAAATGCAAATCAAAATGACCCAGAGGTTTCACTTCACACCCCACAAATTGACAAAAAAAGGAAAGAAAATGACAGTAGTCAGTGTTGGAGGAGCTGGGGAGTGCAAGGCGTACATTGTTAGTGGAGCTGGGGAGTGCGAGGCGTACATTGTTAGTGGAGCTGGGGAGTGCGAGGCGTACATTGTTAGTGGAGCTGGGGAGTGAGAGGCGTACATTGTTAGTGGAGCTGTGAAGTGCGAGGCGTACATTGTTAGTGGAGC
>CM053580.1:213111499-213139821 GCA_028627135.1 Pseudochirops cupreus
GAGGCGTACATTGTTAGTGGAGCTGTGAAGTGAGAGGCTGTACATTGTTAGTGGAGCTGTGAAGTGTGAGGCGTACATTGTTAGTGGAGCTGGGGAGTGAGAGGCGTACATTGTTAGTGGAGCTGTGAAGTGCGAGGCGTACATTGTTAGTGGAGCCGGGGAGTGAGAGGCGTACATTGTTAGTGGAGCTGTGAAGTGAGAGGCTGTACATTGTTAGTGGAGCTGTGAAGTGTGAGGCGTACATTGTTAGTGGAGCTGGGGAGTGCGAGGCGTACATTGTTAGTGGAGCTGGGGAATGGTACTAGAATCTCTCTGGAAAGCAATTTGGAACTATGTAACTAAACTGACAAAAACGTCCACACCCTTTGGAACAGAAACTCCGTTACTCGGTTGACACCCTCAAAGCAGGCTCCATACGCACCAAAATGTTTTAAGTAGCACTTTTCGTGCGACCACTTAGAGAATGGCTAAACGAATTGTGGTACATGAATGTAACAAAATATTACTGTTCTGTGAGAAATGATCGGCATGATGCATACAGAGAAACATGGAAAGATCTCCATAAACTGATGCAGAGTGAAATACGCAGTCAAGAAAACAACAGATCTGATAATTATAAGAATATAAAAGGAAAGAAAAGCTGCATGCCAAAAAATCAAAAATAAAGCAAACAAAATTGTGAAGATCAAGCAGGACCCGAATGGTGAGATACCAGAGGACGCCCCCGAGCCACTCCTTCACGGAGGCTCACAGGCGCTACCCTCTGGACCTCTCTTTCAGCACATGGCTGAATTGTACGGATTTTTTTCCCTCTCTAAAAAATCCTATGTGTCACATGGGACAGGCCTGTGGGAGGGGGAGAAGAGAGACGGCTGGGATAACTATGACGACATAAGACACAAACGGCATCGATAAAAATATTTGTTTAAAAAACCAATGAAAAGATGGTGTACAGAGGTAAACCAGGCTGCGGCTACCCCTGCACCCAAGCAGCTTCAGCCATGGTGACATAACTTCCATTGCGAGAACCTTCTTCAATCATAGAATATCAGAGGCTGGAATGTGAGGTTCTTCATGGGACACACAGAAGAGAAGATGGCTTCACTTGGTAGGTGCTCGGTAGTATCACTGTTGCTGTCACTGTTACCACCATTTCCATGAGTGGGGGATCAGACTCTTGGAATGGACCGTAACTGAATGACATAAAATCTCACCAGAAAGACTTTAGCTGCACTGTTTGCCAAGGGCGACAAAGGTAACATTTCTCCTCCTAATCTCTCCTACTAGGGAATGCATGTCTTCATTCCAAAGTTTCTCTTTGTTTCATTCAAGTTTCTTTTGCATTTCTGTCCTTGTACCCTCAAGATAAAACTATGCTTATTCCAATGCATTTCTGGTCTGTATAATATTTCATTTGTTCAAAGGCATGTGAGAGGAAGATCGTGATCAGTTACACACAGATAGGATAATGAGTTGAAGGCTCAAGATGAACCAAAGAAATGTTATTAATATATATTATCAAAGATCAGTCAAAAGCAAGGAAAAGATTAAGATAATTTGGAATAAAAAGAAACCTGGACAGAGAATGAGTCAGCATTGATTCGGAGAAAGGAGGCTTGTTAAAGAGAAGCAGGAGAAAACCTCAGTTTTCAATTTCCATTGTTCCATTACTACTACAGGTTTAAAGAAATCCCTCCTCTAAGAGGGGAGCCTAGAGTAGTGCCTAGAAAGAGAATCCTGCATGAAGGGAGGAGTGGGAAACAGGTTCTGTTCACACAAGGGTAGAAGTTAGAGAGAGTGGCTAATGATCCTCTTTAGGAATTCCATATCACCATGTACTTTTATTCCTCCATATAGCAAAGTCCCTTCATATCCTGTTTGTGGATGACTTTTTGCTAATGACATCAAGCCCCAGAATATTGCAAAGACTCATAAGTGACATGTATTGCCACTCAACTGCCCAAATGTGGAATAACAAGATGATGCCCATTGTCTGGTCATGTGGTTGTAGGAATGACTCGCTGTGATAGAAGTACTATTTACAAGAGTTTTCCACACCTTCCCCATACCTTGTCCCCAGTAACATGAGGTAATTTTTCCTAGTAGGTGACAAAGCTATCCTCAGGATCTGAATGGTTGATATGCTTCTTGGTACAGAAGGTCTCATTCACATGAAATTCAAGCTCCTTTGACTTACTAAATGTCTGAAGACCATATAAGTCACCATATCCTGCCTTTCTAGCAGATATGCTTCCATATGGAGACCAGGAGGGCTGCTTCTATAAAAGCTAAGTGCCACTCTAACCTTATTTCACATCCTTACTAGATCGTGGTTAAGTAAACCTGCTTTGGTTAACTGTTCAATGACCTAGGGATAGGGATGCCTCTTTTCATTTCAGTAAGAAGGCAGAGAAAAGGCAGGAACTCCCCTGAACTCTTTCATATTCTCCTCCAAACAAGTTTAAAATCATGCTGTGAATTTAATTCTGGAGCTGTAGAACCCACAAAGGACAAGGTGAAACAATTTCCTAGCCGAAGACAACCTGGAATCTATAGTAATAATAATAATAATAGCTTACATTTATATAACACTACGTGCCAGGAACTGTGCTAAGCACTTTCCAACTATGATCTTATCTGATCCTCACAACATCCCTAGGACATAGTTGCTATTATTTATCACCATTTTACAGATGGGGAAACTAAGGCAAATAGAGGTTAAGTGACTTGCCCAGGGTCATACAATTAGTAAATGTTTTGTTCCATCAAGACCAGCTCCAAGACCAGGGCTCTTAATAAAAGTGAAGGTAATTTTCACTAAGAAGTCTTCGAAGAACACTGGCTTTTAAAGTCCTTCACATTTTACCTTTTCAGTCTTCTTACGCTTTACTCCCCTCCACATAGTCTACGAACAAGCTAGACTGACTTTTTTGGTGTTCCTCAGACAAGAGACACCATCTCCCAAGTCTGCCTTTTCACTGGCTGTACCCCAAGTCTGGAATGCTCTGCTTTCTCTCCTGCTTTCCCTGGCTTCCTTCAAGATTCAGCTCAAATCCCACTTTCTGCATACACACTTATGTGTGTATCTTTTATATACAGGGGCGTGTGTGTATCTAGGTATATATGTGTATGCGTGTGTGTGTGTGTGTGTGTATCTCTACAGGTGGCAGAGGGAAAGATTGACTCAATCTTGTGTATATATACACATTTGCACGTCGTGTCCCCCATTAGAATGTTAGTTCCTGGAGAATCTTTCCTTATATCCCCAAACAGTGAGAGACTGGTGCTTGGAACATTTTAAGAGCTTAGTAAGTGTTTGTTAGCTAACTGACTTTAAAGGTCATCTAACTTATCAAAAGAGGATCTGGATCTATCGTTTTATTATATAAGCCAATCAAAGCCTTTGATCTCTCTACCTTTGGGAAAATAAGCCGACTTTCCCCCCAGGGACAAGAAATAGTCCATCACACCCCTCCTCATCCACAAGAATTTCAACTTTCACTGGTAGAGTTTAATTTTACTAAATGTCTTACAGATCTCAATAGGTGTGACTTTCCAGCAGAAACTGACAACATCTGCAAAGTGGCAAACACAGGCCAAGCTTCTGTTAGTCCCCTTGTTACTGGAAGGGTCAGCATAGCAACGATGCCTCAGAATTCTCCAGGCACTGAGCCCTAACTAAACTTTAGCTATGTTAGCAAAGGCAGTAGGAAGGAAACCCAGGCCTTGGAGGAGGGACACTGACAGGGAAATTGGCAAATTTTACAATTTGACCTAAGGTTAGCCTGGGAAATACTGCTATTACACTCAAAACCGTATCTCTGCTACCTTCAACCTGAATGCAGCAGTTTGCCTGCCCCTGTTCTGCGTTATTCGAAATGAAACAAAATGCAAAACTGGATGATGCTTCCATGTGTTGAGCACAAGGGCTTATCTCATTATAGTCACATCATATAACCCTGATTTGATGCAGAATTACTCTGAAGCACCAGGAACTCACATTGCCCTTTGAGAAATTAAAATGAATGTGCTCCTAGACAATAATTCACATTTATACAGCGTTCCAAACCTTTTCCTCACAAAAGCTCCATGAGGTTAGCAGCACAAATATTGTTACCCCCACTTTCCAAGGAAGGGATTGGGAACTCCATGAGGTGGATCCAGTTGGACTCTTTCCAAATGTCAAATGAAAGTTCAGATGTTTACAGGTAAGATTTCCCATTTTTCAAATACAGAAATATCTAAGGAAAAAGAAGGCAACTTTTGGAAGAGGTGATGAAGAGGTACAGAAACATGCGAGTGTTCTTAGACACGGCCCATGTGTTGACCTGTTTTGCAATATATATATTTGATACATACATATCTGTGTGTATGTATGTATACATATATTTGATACAATAGATAAAGGACTACAGGATAATGAGGGGAAAAGAGTTAATAACAAAACATTTTTAGAGATGCACAGAAGGAAAAAAAATGCAGATAGAGATGCAACCCGAGCTACTTTGTTAAACTTTTTGTGTCTTTTTTAAAAGAGTAACAAAAATCCACACTTTTGTGTACTTTTCTCATCTTTACATTTTGTATTGTAAATGACTAAGTTCGCACACCAGAAAGTTTTTTTAACAATAAATTAGGTCATGTCCAACTTTTCATGGGATTTTGGCTGGGCCCTTCACTGAGAACTTGGTATAAATAAAAATTCCACACGATTCCCTCTCCCTCAGAGACAAAGATGGAGGATGAAAAATGGCTGGTTGTTATGGGGATCCAGATATCACAGGACCTTTGGGATTCACAGTGGTCATCTAATCTACCTCCTGCCATTATCTACTGAGTAGGTAATCGAAATATATGCTAAAGGTGCCATAGTGACAATCAGGAGCTTTTGAAAAAATGGATAAAGGAAGCAAGGAAAACACCATATTTCTGAAACTCAGATATTTACTACGTCACAAGAAAATTTACTTGACTAAAAGCTATGTTTTATGAACCTAATATAATGCAAATAAAATAATTAAGTTCTGCTTATCAATCTATCAAATTAGTAAAAAATAAAAATAAAAAGGAAGGGGGTTACAGTTATTAATGTCAGTCAATGAAGTGAACATAAATGATATGTCATATTGGCAAAGATTTCACCTAGTGATACTGACCTGGAATTGGAAACCTTTTCTGAATCAGTGACGTGCGCAAAAATAAACAAATCCAAAACTATGAACACATTCCAAATATCCTTTTAGAAAGATCAATAAAAAACCCCATATAGTCTCAAGGTACTTATGAAAGGTCATCACAAAAGGATATGTAATAATACTATTCACCTCTGTTTTGACTCCCCCGATCAAAACCAGGTCCCCTGTTCTCTATTTCTCCATCTTTTCAAGCATTTTCTTTCCTTGTATATAAGGAGCTCCCTGAAACTTCAGTTTTTCCACAAGCCCAAGGCTCACTTCTATTTAATACCATCTCTGGTTTCCAATGGCTATGAGGATGACTTGGGAGGGCAGGGGGAAGGAATGGGGGTTGGGAGTAGTAGGAAGTTGTTTCATTTTCAATGGTACAGGGTCATTTAAAACATCTGTATATACGCTCTGCCCAGTAGCCAGCAATGCTAATACCTCACAAATAGTGGAAGATACACACGGAGTAACTCACCCCTTTACGTTTCGCTTCCTCATTCAAAGCAGTCACCCAAGCCACTTGCCACTGGCTCCTCCAGCTGCTTAGGGATAGCACCCATTCCAGCAAGAAACTCAAATCCTCCTTCCGTACTGGCTGGAAGGAACATGCGGACACCCTGCAGGGACTGGATCCAACAACGATCAAGGCATATTGCACCAAATACACGCTTACAATCACCAGGGCAGCAACGAACAGAGTGACCAGGGTTAACCACTGCATCTCATCAATCCAATAACCTAAACAAGCCATGTCCCTTAGTCTCGTTCCAGGTTCTCGGAAAAATCACTGTTCGTCCAGGCTGGTGGGAAATCCGGAGTTTCCACCAAAGACACGTTCCTCACTCGAGAATGGTGAGGTCAAGACATTTCCATCCAATTTGGGAATACCTGGCTTGCAGATACGTTTCTGAAGCTGGAAAAGAGATGGAGAAAATAAAAGGCAGATAGAGGGAGAAAGGAAGGAAGGGGGAGAGAAGAGGGAGAATGAATTAAGTTATTTCTTGGAAGTTTTAGTAATAGAAACCACTTTTCCGAGTTCCTCCAGCCAATCCAGTTTATCAATGAGTACCAATGCATTTTCAGTTTCATGGGATAAAGGAATAGATTGTAGGAAAGTGAGAAAACTCCAGGGTGAAGGTAAGCAGGACTTACTACCGAAGGAATCCCACCAGGTCCCAAACAATAGCCAAGGTAAACCAAGGGAGAAACACACCTACGCGAGGAGCACTCACAAGCCATGACTTAAGCCCAGCATTCAAAAAGAAACAAATAAAGGAAAAACAAAGAAGAGAATTTCCGAGTCCCCTCTTCAGCAAAAGCAGAGAGAACAACTGCTGCAGATGTTGGCGGAAGACCGCTTTTCTGCTTCCCCTCTCAACCAGAGCCGCGGGAAAAATGGGTCAACTCGAGCAATGACAGATATTCCCTCCCTAGCCTTTCCACTCGCACCCCACGGTCACGGTGCACGGACCTTCTCAGCGATCTGACCCAAACCTAGCCAGGCTGCCACTAAGGTGTGCCAGGCAAAAGGTCCCAAGCCTTAGGAAGAGAAAGGAGGGAGGGCAACCCCTCCAGGGAAAAGCCAGTGGGCGGGGCTTGGCTCTGCCACTCCCCCAGAAAAGGGGCAGGCGCCAGAGGCTGGGAGCAAGGCCACCCCTTCCAAGGCTACCCGTTGGCTTTCACCAATCACACAAGCCGGGCGCCGGCTCTCAGCGTCCTGCAGGACTGCCCGCTCTAAGACGGAGTCCAGGGCGCCCACCAGCGGAGAAGAAAGGGCACCTGGTCCTCTGCCTCCTTCCCAGACTCACTCCCAGGCTACAGCCCTCCACATTCTCCTCCCTTCTTCCTGGTTTGCACACTTAAGGGACTAAAAAAGACAAGGTTACATCATTGGCCCTATAGGTGTGGAGGAGCCCAGGAAAATGACGTGTTTCTCCCTCCCTGCCCCCTCCCATTGCCCCCAATGCACAAGGGGTTCTGTCTGTTCTCCCAGCAACTTTTTGCTGAGGTAGGAAGGGAAAGAGGAGAAAGTGTAGTTTGTATAAATCATCAGGACGTCACTATTACTAAAGCCGCATCAGCCCAACTAAACATTGGCTCATGTGAGTCTCCCAGTATTCCTTTCGCAGGTCTCTTGGGCTTGTTGACATTGGGAAAGGGGGGGGAAAGAGGACGGGGTGTTTCCTCACCACTTCTTTTATAGACAGCATCCATGACTCCAGCAAGACATAGACTTTCCTATTAACAAGGATGACAAAGGGAACTACTGTTGTTCTGTGAATTTATTTTTTTAAGTAAATTTCACACTTCAAGGGTGCCTTCCAGTCCATATGTGAAGCAGCAAATTTGCGTCTCCTAAAGACTACTTTCAAAGTTCCCTGAACGTAACCCTTAAATGCAGTTTTTTAGTTTCTTTTGTTTTTTATTTTTTTTAAGAGGTGGGAATGTGGAACGGAGCCTGGGTCTGGCAGTAAAGCATTTACTCACCATTACAACTATATGACCGGGAGACTGAGACAGAAGAGAGGAGTTAAGGCAGAGGATGAGGTCTAGTGCCAAGTATCCCTTTCAAAAGAGCTTCAGCACTGACACTGAGATGGCAGGGGAGACAGGACCATGCAGGGCCAACTCATCCAGGAGAGCTGGATAGACTTCCACAAGCACAAAATCTTAATGTGTGAAGTAAGGCTAGAAACATGAGTAACAGAAGGAAATACTCTGGATTAAGAGATGCTGACAAGACAAATACAAAAGAGTAAATTCACAACGATTCAAAGGAAAACTTCAGAAGAAAAAAAAGTCAGCCTCCAAGCCAGACTCCAAGACTGGATGGAAAAAATGAAGCAAGAGATTTAAAAAATGAAATTAAAAATAAAATTCATGAGAAAAAAATGGAAGGAGAATAAATTTTTGTTGAACATTTTCATTATACTACTGATACTGGTATGTAGTTCTTGTTCTTGGCTTAATTCTTCCCTGGTGTAGGCATTAGGACCACATTTGTCTCCTGAAAGAATAGGTTGCTGTGTTCATTTGCTTCCATATAGTGTGTGCCTTATCTGTTACTTGGATAAACCTCTTTATTTCTTAGCTAGTATAAAACTGTTTTAATGATTACAGATTTGTAATATAATTTGAGATCTAATACTTCCATTCATCTTACTTTTTCCCATTTATTTTGTTTAGATTTATCTAGGTCTAAGAAGGGGTTAAATTGGTTTCCCACTAATATAGTTTTACTGTATATTTCCTCTTGTAACTCTTTTAACTTTTTGTTTAAGAATATGGACACTATATCATTTTGTGAAGATATGTTCAGTATTGATATTAATGGAACAGCTAGTGTATAGTACAACAAAGGCTGGGCCAGGAGTCAGGAAGATTCAATTTCCTGAGGTCAAATCTGGCCTATGTGACACTAGCTATGTGACCCTGGGCAAGTCACTTAACCCTGTTTGCCTCAGTTTCCTCATCTGTAAAATAAGATGGAGAAGGAAATGATAAACCACTCCAGTATTTTTGCCAAGAACACCCCAAATGGGGTCACAGATAGTTGGATCCAACTGAAAAACAGCTGAAAAACAACAGACAAATGTTATTCTACCATCTATGGTACCTTTTAGCAAAATGTAGATTCCCTGATGTTTTTCTTTAAATTAGGTCTATTTTTGCTTTTGCTTTGTCTGAAATTATGATTGCTACCTTTTCCTTTTCCACTTCAGCTGAATCATACTAGATAATGCTCCAGCTCTTCACTTAAACCCTATGTGTGTCTTTCTATGTCCAGTGTGTTTGTCATAAACAACATATTGTTGGATTCTGGTTTCTAATCCCTTCTGCTATCCTCTCCTATTTTATGGTCGAGTTCTGCCCATTCACATTGACAGTTATGATAGCTAATGTGTATTTCCCTCTACCCTATTTTCTTGTACTTATCCTTCTCTTTTTTATCCAATTCCCTGCTCAAAAGTCTGTTTTGTTTCTGACTAATGTCTCTCTTAACATATCCTTTCCTTTATTACCCATTGTGCCCTTCTCCTTCTTTTAACCCTTTTCCCTTCTATTTCTCAAGATGCATCTCTGTACCCAACTGTGTATATATGTATATTCTTTCCTCCTTGAACAAGTTCTGATGAGAGTGAGGTTCAAGTATTTTCCTATTGCCCCTCCATTTTGTAAACTCTTCCTTGTTTGGCCCATTTACATAAGATAATTTTCCCAATTCTTTTCTCTCCCTTCTCTCTTCTTTCATTGCATTTCTCTCTCCTACGCTTCCATTCTTTTTGCAATCATTTTTAACGTAACAGAATAACACCTATGTCCTCTATCTAATTAGACTCCCTTTAAGACCCCTGGTGATGATAAAGCTCAGAGGGATTACATGTAACATCTTTCCCCTCCCTTACTTCCCATATAAGAATGTAAACAGTTTAATGTTGTTTGGTCTGTTATGATTTCTGACTCATGTTTACCTTTTTATGCTTCTCTTGAGTCCTGTGTTTGAGCATCAAATTTTCTATTCAGGTCTGAGCTTTTATTTAGGAATGCTTGGAAGTCTTCTCTTTCATTAAAGATTTTTTTTTTTACCCAAAGCCTCCATTTTTTAATAGTGGTAGCTGCTAAATCTTGTGTGATCCTGACTGAGGCATTACAGTCTTTGAATCTGAGTTCTTTCTGACCACTTTCAGAATTTTTTTCCTTGACTTGAGAGTTCTAGATTTTGGCTAAAATATTCCTAGGAGATTTCATCGTGGAGTTCCTTTCAGCAGGTGACTGGTGGATTTTTTCAATTCCTACTCTGCCCTCTGGTTCTAAGATATCTGGGTAGTTTTCCTTTCTAATTTCTTGAAATATGATGACTAGGCTCTTTTTTATTCATGACTTTCAGAAATTCCAATGATTCTTAAATTACCTCTCCTTGGTCTATTTTCCAGGTCAATTGTTTTTCCAATGATGTATTTGACAGTTCTATTTTTTTTTTATCCTTTTGACTGTTTTATAATTTCTTGATGTCTTGGAGAGTCATTAAGTTCCATTTGACCAGCTGTAATTTTAAAGGAATTATTTTATTCAGTAATGTTTTGTACCTCTTTCACAAAGTTATTGTTTCTTCATAACTTCTTGTATAACTCTCATTTCTTTTCCCATTTTTCTCTACTATTCCTATTTGTTATTTGGAATCTTTTTTTTTAGAACTTTCTTTAACTTTTCTAAAAATTCTTTTGGGTTTGTGTCCAATCTGCATCTTTCTTTGAAGCTTTGCTTGTCCATATTTCCAAGTCATTATCTTCTTTGGCATTTGTATTTTGACCTTGCCTATCACCATAGTAGTTTTTTATGGTCAGATTCTTTTTGCTTGCTTGCTTATTCTTTCAGCCTACTTCTTAATGTTGGACTTCATGTTAGTGTTGGGTCCTACTCACTTCTTTAAGGGTTAAGGGGAAATGTTTGGCCTGAACTTCTGTCTTTTTATGTCCTGGTGCTACTTTCCCTCACTCTGGGGGCCTACAAATTTTTGGTGCTTCCAAAGAGGTGTGTTCTGGGGAAGGGTCTGTTCACTGCCTTCCTGGTGAAAGCTCTGCAAGTTCCTGACCTAAGTTTTGGTCTTGTTGGAATGTGTGCAGTTGAATTTCAGTAGACACCTGTTAACTGAGTTACTGTCAGCCCACAAGGGGGTTCTATAGGTTCAGAGGAACTGAACTGCTGGTTCCCCTTTGGTTTTCTGGCCTGATTATTCCACTGCAATCTCATATGCAGAGCTAAAGATTAAAACTGAGTTCCCATTGTAGTCTTGGGCCTCGAACTAAGTTTGCAGCTATGTTTATGGAACTTATTCCTTGCTCCATACACAACTCAGGTCCTTCTTGTTTGCATCCGCTCCTCTCCACCCTGGAACTGTGACTCAGAGTTGGTAATGGGAGACATAACTGCCAGCTGTCACTAGTTCTTTCTCCCAACACTATTTAAAGTGTTCCTAAGATCTTTCTGCCCTGGTGCTTCCTAATGTTCAGTCTCCCACTCTCTTATTGTTCCTAAGTGCTGGAATGGTCCCCACTGCTGTCACTGGACTGTATTCCTGGCCAGTCCCTACAGACTTTTCTATTTTCCTAGGGTGCTCTGGGCTGGAAAAAAAATGACTCAATGGCTTTTTCTAGCTTTCCCAATCAGAATTTGGTCTGGTGTGTTTGGTAGGTTTTTGTGGAGGAGTGCTGGGATAAGCTGGGCAAAAATTCTGACTCTCACTCTACCACATTAACTTTGTCCTAAAGTATTTAAAAGTTGTTTCCTCTACCATGTTTTCATTGCGTAAACTGTTCTAGCTGTGTTCCCTATGCTCTTCATCAGATCACAGAGGCCTTCTCCATTTTCTCTGAAACTATCCATTTTACGTCTTACAGTGCAATAATATTCTATCATATCCATATTCCACAATTTGTTCAGCCATTCCCTAATAGGTGGGCACTCCCTCCATTTCTTGGCTATCATGAAAATAGCACAATATTTTTTTTACATAGATGACTCCTTTTCCTCCTTCTTCAATTGCTTTAGTGGCAAAGATCTAGTAGAGGTATAGTTGAGCTAAAGGGTATATGCTATAAATAGTTCCAAATTGTTTTTCAGACTGGATGGATCAATTCGCAGCTCCACTAAAATACATTAGTGTGCCTGTTTTCCAGCAGTCCCTCCAGCATTTGTCATTTTACTCTTCTTATCTTTCCCACTCTGATAGGTATAAAGCAGAACCCCAGAGCTGTTTTAATTTACATTTCTCTTAATAATTATTTGGAGCATTTTTAACCTATGGCACTTCCACCTGTCCTTTGAACTTTCAGTTATGTATTGGCTTCCCTTTTAGAATGTAAATTTCTTGAGGAAAGGGACCTCTGTGGATTATTTCCAATTTATCCTGTCTATGCTTTGAATGTACATAATTGTCTCCATTTTGTCTCCCCCAACAGATTGTGAGCTCCTTCGCGATGGGAATTGTTTCTCGCATGTCTCTGTGTCACCAGTGCATAACACACTCGCTGGCACATAATAAATGCATCATAAATGCTAACTTGATTCAGAGTAAATGAGCTCTTTGAGTTTAAGGAAATCCATGCTACTGTGTTCACTTTGTTCAGAGCATTATATTACCTAATATGCTCCACTGACGGACATATTTTTTAATCAGTATACAATTACTGTAATAATTTCTTCTTTGTCGTATAGACTGAGAGCTGGTACTGGTAAACTATATTTTTTGTTGTTGGTATCATTCCTTGAAATTCTTGATCTTTTCTTCCCTGATGTGAAGTTAGTGCTGTAAAGTAATCCTTAATTTGATTTATATTGCACTGAAAAAGCAAATTAGTTTAGACATCATTGTCCTTTTTGATATATTGTGATATTTTATATATTAGTTTAATCTACCCATGAACAATTACAATTCCTTTAATTTTCTGGGTCTATATTTCTGCAAAGAGTGTTTGAGTATTTGATTACTAATAGTTTCTGGATGTATTTTGGGAGATTCACTTCTGTACTTATTTTGAATTTTTCTCATTCTGCCTTTTGTTGTATTTTGGTAACATAAGAAATGTTGATTTGTGTTGATGTGTTTTACATTCTACAACTGATGAAGTTATTACATCAATTAATCTTCTGCCATCCACTTTTATGTGCCCTACCCCATTTCTTGATTTTACTTAAATCATTGATTTTCTATTCATATTTCACATCCTATTTTGCCCCTTCTCTTTCTATGACCAATTAATTATATAGTTCAAAATCTTCAAAGTAATTTTTTTTGCTGCACAATTTTCCAAGAAATAGTACTTTGTTTTGTCCTCTTTCTCTTCTTTCCAAGTCCATTCTGATTTTTGTTCTCCAGTCCATAGACTTTCTTTTTTACTCTGTATCCCTAGGGTCATTTCTGGAGCATCAAATTTGAATCCCCGCTTCTATCCCATTTCTTTGTTACAGTATCTTACTCCATCTCCCCATTCCCCCTTTTTTTGCTGAGACTATCTGTGTGTCCTGCTTTTACCATCATTCCTCACAATTTCTACAGGCAGGTTATCCTATCTGATTTTAAGTTACCACCACTATGCTGGAAGCTGTCTGAGATTTTATATCCTTTCTCTTAGGGTGTAGTTCAGACCTTTCTTGGTAAATGGGGTCTCCCAATGTGAAAACTCCCCCAGATGAAGCCTGTCTCTTACCACAGGCATACATGACTCCAATCTACACTTTTCCTTTCTAGAGCAAAACATCTTTTATTCTCCAATCCGATTCCCTCACTTTCATTACTTTTATCCTCTTCTCTCACAGTTCTCTCTCAGTCTCCCCTTTACTCCATCACACCCCATCTCCATTCAGATATGCACTAGATGGAGTGAATTTCCATCCCCTTTCTGTACCTCACTCTCTTCCTTCTCCATTCGTGTATGTTTCCACTATTATCTCTTTCATGAAACACAGTGATTTCCGGAGATTTCCGGAGGATCATGGAATTTGGTCCACGGAGTAATATTTCAGATTTCCTTCTTTCCTTACTCCTGGTTCTCTGAGGTCTCTACTAATCTTCAACCCTTGCGGTCCTCTTTGTACTTTGATGATCCTTCTTTATTATTTCCTTCATCTAGTGGTTCAATTACTTTTTTTAAAAATCCCTAAAGAACCTTTAAATATTAGAGAATAGATTTCATTATTTAGTCTTTTCTTGAGAAACACATTTACCTTTTTTGCATTCCTCTTCAGTGTGCCTGCAATTTAAATAATCTGCTTACCTCTGCATTTTTTTTTCTTTTTTTGAAAGAATGCCTGAAGTGTTTCCTTTTTTGTTGGA
The DNA here is from genome assembly GCA_028627135.1 of Pseudochirops cupreus. NCBI lineage: Eukaryota > Metazoa > Chordata > Mammalia > Diprotodontia > Pseudocheiridae > Pseudochirops > Pseudochirops cupreus. Next base: position 213,125,516 of record CM053580.1, read on the forward strand.
GGTCAATCTTTCTTTAAAAAAATTTTTTTAAATTAATGATTAATATTGAAACCTGCGTGCGCTCTTTTGCTTTGGGGAACATATGATGATTACACTTTCCTCTTTGATTTGTCATGGATGGAATGATCCTGGTTTGTTCAAATTGCATTCACTTGCACTTTCTTTTTCTTTGCCCCTTAAGACTGAGTCTCCCTAACTTGACCACACTGGACATTTAGCAGCCATTCACAGGTCCAAACCCATTACCGAATGGCATGGAAGCTTTTGACCTCTCTGTTTCTGACCTGAGCTGGTTTGCTCTTCTTTAGGAAGCTTTGTGGCTTCCTGCCCCTGAGGGTTCAACATAATGGTTCTGGTCTTAGTGTGGACAACAAATCACCTTCAGCTCAGAACTCCTGAGCTCAAACAATCCCTCAGCCTCAACTCTCCCAGAAACAGAGATAACAAGATTGCTTAGTCACAACCCAATTATTTACTCACATCTGAAATAATGTCTCCTGGCTGCTTGCAAAATATATACTTTTTGTTGAAATTACGAAATTAAGCACTACATGCTTGGAAGTTTCACATTTGTGATTTTTCTCTGGTGACAATTTGAAGATTCGATTGGTGCTTTGTTGACTTTGATCAAAAGATCTGAGCAGTTTTCTTGTATTATTTCCTGTAGAATGACTTTCAGGGATTCTTAATTTGTCACGTTCTTCTGCGAGACCCCTAACTCTTAAGCTATCTGCATATCCTTTTTGAGGTAAGTTGCTTTAATTTGTACAGAATTCATGCATTCATTTAAAGTTGTTGCCTTTTGCTTCTTTTCTGCCAAACTGCGTATACATTCAGGGTGTATGCGCTGTTCAAGGAGGATTAGCACTTCTGGTATGAGGGCTTGCCAAGCCTTTTTCAGGGCTACTCATCTACCTTTGGTCAGTTCCAGTTGGACAATGCTGCTATTTCTCCTCTACCTCCTCCCTACCTTCCTCGTTTCTCTTCTTCCTCTGTCTATGTAGGGTGTCACAAACTTACATGTGGGTACTCTGTCCAAAAGAATATAATTGTGGTTACTTATACTTTGCAAGGTATCTTGGGGTTTGGGGGCTAAATTTTTTCTTCCCTACTTATTTATTCTATCATTTAAAAAAACTGGGACAATTAATTCTTGTCTCATGTAGTTTTCATTTATGATTTCTTGAAATTTAACTCTGGAAAATCAGGTTTTGATAAAGCCCATTTGGATTCAAATGGAGCTACCTGACCATGCCTTAAACTCAAATCACTCTGAACCTCACTGATTGACCACTAACAGGTCCCAGGACCACACCTCATTTGCTCATTGTTTGGGGTTTGATGGCTCAGAATGAGTGTACATAGCAATTATTTCTGTTCTGGTCAGAAACTCTGAGGGTCTTCCCCTCCTAGTGAAGGCAAACTAGGCCATCTTTAGCCTCAATTCTTACCTAGCCTTTAATTACTGAATGGGTGCTACCTAAGACAAACTGAGACCCAGGAAAGAGCTTAGCTTAAAAAAGGTCAAGTTCTCCCACTGCATCCAGGGTGATGGCCAGTCGACCTGACCTATGTCTTGTCACTGCACTCTGATGTCTCTGAAGGAAAGAATGAGGCTGATGGCTCTGCCTGGCTTTGCCTCACTTGCAAGTCAAGACATCACTTTGCTGACTTCATTGGTCCTTTTCAAGAATGAAGAACGAACAATTTACCTGGCAATCAACTCCCCCTGTGGATCCAAGAAGTCACATCTATTTACCTGCCAATACTACAACAAAAATGCCCATCATTTTAGGAAGACTTTAAGACATAAAATAAGGTTGTCAATGGAAAAAACAAAAACAAAAACAGGGACCCTGCTGAGGAGGAAGAGGCTGGAAGAAGGGGGAGTTCCTTGAGTATATGAAAATAGTGAGCAGGATCCCCTGCATGCCCTGGTTTGGGACAGACTACTTTCTCCCAGCAAAAATTAAAATGAAGAACAAGAAAGCATCTGAAAATGAGGGGAATTTTGCCATAAATTCTCTCCTCATTTCTGCATTGACATGCTAGCTCCTGGTATCCGTGTTTTTTCCCATTTATGGTAACATCCAGGAAGTATTATCTTCTGCAACAGTTCCATTCCAGTGACATCTCAAACAACTCTCCCAATGTTTAGACATCTATTACTTAGATGGACACGTCAGAATTTTAACCATGAAAGCTTGGTTGAAGTTTGAGGGAAAACTACTAAATTTATGGGCCGTGTATTCGTTTCAATAATGGGAGTCTTTGGAATAATAGTAATTCCCATTTCTATGACTGAAAGTTAACAAAGCACTTTTCCTAAGACAAGCCACAGGATAAATCATAGTACACATACTTTTCTTGTTATAAGGAAATTGAGGCTTGGGGAGATGAAGAGACCCCCATGGTCATACAACAATTGTCAGAGCTCAGGCTCAAACTTATGACTTCAGACCCCAAGATCACCAAAACAAACCATGCTCTCTCCCCCAGACCCATCACCACTATCAGGATCAAATACGGTTTTTTACATCTGTCAGGGCCCCTACTCTAAGATCACTCCTCTCTTTTCTTATTCTTAAGGAGACACCTTGTTTTCCAGGGCTAAGGTCCAGCAAACAAGCTGCGCCCTGAGCTTGGCATAACAACAGTAGTTCTTTGCCCTTATCTTCTGGATGAACTCTGCTGCAGCTAAATCGAAGAACTGGCTCAAACCAGCCCCAGGTGGCTCCTCAGCTTGGGCAAGCACCTGCAGGAAACACATCCTGGTCATGAAGTCCTGCTGCGAACAGACTTCTTGTCCCTATTATATCAACACCTAATTATTAATCAAGATCCACACTTTTTCTATTTTCTGTAAAAACCCAACTCCTATTAAGGTTAGTCTCTGAAGGACACATTGATTGATGACATTGCTCCTAGCCCTCAAAGAACATGCTTGTCAATTCTGAGTTATTGTATAAACAGACACCAGGCTGGATGGGCCCTTACCCTAGAGAAAGGAAGCCCTGTCCTGGATCTCCTCCATTAGAGTTTAGGGTTACCCAATTCATGAAAGGAGAAAACCAGTTAGACGTCCAGATGGAAATGACTTCCCTGCCCAGATTGTTGGAGGCACAGGTCTCATGCTCAGGCCACATTCTCAACAGGAGGAGCTGCAGACTTTTAGTACATCAACTCATTAAATGTCCATCAATCAAGGTTGATTTTCACTTGAATTCACTTTCAGAAGGTATTTAAAGTATTTCAGGGCCCCCCTTGGTGTCTTTAATTACTGGGAGAAACAACTGACTATCGATTTATTGAATGTCAAATAACCTAATTAATAAATTGATTATTAATCACCATAAGCTGTCAGCATAACGTGCGGTGGTCACACCCCAGTAAACTGTCTTGGGAAATGGGCTAAACCAAGGGAGGGCAACCAGCAGGCCTCAAACGTGTAGGTAAATTAAAGGAGTATCCACCCCAAAGCACATGACAATTTCCCCTAGTGGAATGGGTGGATGAGAACAATTTGTTCCAAAGGCCATGAAGCTGTGGACCATAGCTTGGCCTAACACTGAAGATGTCAAGGTCATGACACTGCATCCCAGGCCAGTCAGTCATCTTGACTTTTGTTTTGCCACTGGATGACTTTGGAAGAAAGAGTGCAGCTGACAACTTTATGCAACTCTGCCTTGCTAAAGGTCAATTCATTTATGATCCAAGCCCTCATCCTGGGATGTGATTGGTCCTACAATTTGTACAGTCTGAACCATCTATTTTCTCTCAAAGCCTCCTTTGGAGAGATCATCAATAATGTCTCCCAAGTCCTATGCCCTAATGTTTCTGCTTTTTCATTCCACATTAAAAGCTTATGACTTGTGACCTAAATGCATTTCAGGTTGAGGAATTTTATTTTTCACCCTCTCTGAATGTTGACAATACTGCCAGTTAACATGGTAAATCAACAATGACAGAGCGTATTGCAAGAAGTTAGTCAGCTTCACAAAGTGACATAGTATAACAAGAACAAGGATTCTCTCTATGTTCAGGGGGAAAGGCCCTATAAACTGGAAGCAGAGTGGCTGTGGTGGTCAAACAAATATGATTTATTTTTTTTTAAGGCTAACACCACAAAGATGGTGTCGCAGCTGAATGAGTCAACTTCAAATGCAGATGTGAGAAAATGTTGGCCATTACAAGAGGAAGCATTTTGAACTATGAGGAGACAAAAGTTTGAGTGGTCAAGTTCCGTAAGCTTCATCCTTTTGTTTTCATAAAAGACGTTTAAAATATTGGGTTTAGACTATTTACATTCCTTGGCTTTGAATTAAATGTTTTGGGAATAAAAAAGTTTATGTAAAGCAAGCCATACTATATGAAACTTTCCCCATGTAGAAAAAGTTAATTAGTGCTTGGAGATGTGGCTGAGTATGCAACTTTGAACATTAGATCTGAATTTGGCTCACAGAAATGTGTACTAATAAATCTTAATTCAAAATCTTGTCATTCAGAAAGATGAGCTAAGGAATTCTGTGGAGCCCTGGGATTCTAGTTGTTTTGTTAAAACTCAGCACCCACATGCCCAAGCAACCTGAGGACGGCGGCAAAATAGGGATACAAAACAGTCAAGATACATACTTTACAGATTAGTTCTATTGGAGTCTGTAGTGAATTCATCAATTTCAAGGCTGGCCAATTTCATGGTATTACCTTTGTGAAGTGGCTACTTCTCATAGGTACTGAGGTCAAGGGGAGAACTAGTTAACAGTAACCTGAACACTTTGTAGCCGATCACTAACTGAGAATCACAGATGATGTTAATTATGTGATGAGGGGTGGTAGGAGTGACAATGCTTTAAAAAGATGACTTGTAATAGAGAAGACTTGTAAAGAAGCTGGGGATCTCGTAACAAACCCCTATGTGATACAGTAGTTATTTTACTGTCATTAATACTAGCCTAGGAGTTCCACGAAGGCCCCATGTTGTCTTTCTTACACTCAGCACCTTCCCTCAGTGACTGTTACATTGCTCCTTAAGTGTTTGAATTAGCTAACATTTTTGGCCATTTAGGATTTGCATACAGAATTCTCTTTTTGACCAGAGTTCTAAATTTTTTTTCAAAATATATTTGTTCATAGCCTTCTAGGCTTTTCTTTAGGTTTTCAAACACTCACTTTTATTTCTGTTTATGAGCCTCCTTCCCTGCTTATGAGCTAGGTTACCATGCCTGCAAAGGTCTTCAAGGCTGAGTTATCTTCAGTCTACTTGTTTGCAAGATGGGTTTTGTGAGGCCCTGATCAGGGTCCCTGCCTAGAGCAAAATACAGGAAAGAAACTAGCCCCAGCTGTATTAGGAGCAATGTCTTGCAGGATTCCTCTTCCCTCACAAAAAGGGTTAGAGTTACTCATTTATTTTTTTCCTAACGGGCAACAAAGCGGTCCCCAGGCTTGACTGGCCTGTGAGGTCAAGGCTCAAGCTGAACCTCCCTTCAAACAATACTGACAAGTCGTCCTGTCACCTAAGGACACAAAATGCATCACCTCCAGGGAAGGCCAGGGCTGTTTAGATTTGGTTGATGAAGGAATGGATTACCATTAGATTAAAAGACAAATGTTTAGTTAGAAATTTAAAAAAAAATTTATTCATAAATAAAATTCAACAATGATTTATTGTATGAAGATATAGCTACAAAATATGCGGGACTATAAAAGAGCTTTTTTTTTCTTCCCTTCATAGTCATTTTAATCAGAATTTAGAAGCAACTTCAAGTGGTTAATGTCAAAAGGAAAAAAAAAACATACACCACTTGAAAACTAGAACATTAGTATCAGAACAGCTTGCAGGAAACTCTGGTAACATATATCTATATCTATCTATCTATCTATCTATCTATCTATCTATCTCTCTATATATATATCAATGAATAAGGCTAAATATGACCCAACTCTGTCATTTGTAAGGAAGATCATCAATTCAGTCTGTGTTTTTAAAAGTTTTACAAAATCTGATATATTTTCTTATTTCAAAATCCATTATTTGTCTCTCTCCCTCATAAGGACTACATTGGCATATTAAATTTAGGCAAAACTAAATAAATGCTCCAAATAACAAATCTAAAAAGAGTACAAGAAAAATCTATTCTTAAAAATTCCAGGTCTAACAATATTTAGTGCTTGTATAGATAAGGTCATATCTCAAACCGATTCAATTCCGTGGTATCCTTTCACTTTTACAAATATGTTTCAGCAAGATGTCAAATGCTAACAATCAAGTAAAAACATGAAAAATATAGGAACCTGTTTTTGCGTGACTTCTAAGTCCTTTTGGTAGGAAACATCTAAGTAATCTAAATCATTATACTCACACAAGTACCAGTGCAGATGACACACACAGACTGCATTGAAAAGTAAAACGGCTGAATTGAGTGGAAAACAGAATGGCAGATTATTTTCAGAACAATTTAATTCTTTACTATATTCCTCTCACCTCCCAAGTCAATTCTCCACTAACGGTTACATTTAACTTTCGTTCCACATAAATTACTCTTATAAGCACCAATTAATGTTACATGTAGAATTATAGTATTCATGATGTCACGGCACATTTGGGAACAAAGTCTATAATTATATGTTTCTGGAATATGAAAGAGTGCTATGCATTGCTTCCCTACATGTAATGTCTAAAGACAAAATTATCTATTTTTTTAGACAAAAACATAGCTAAAACTACTGCTGGTCCTTTGTAGAGCTCTATTCAACTAAAAATGTATAAAAACAAATTTTAAAGAAAAACATTCAATTAATATTAAACCTTGTTTCCAGCTCTGAAATATATATGTAATTTCTCCATTGTTTATTTTGATAACAATGTACAATCTTTATGCTAATCTTTTAATGTAAGTAAATGGCTACTCAATACCTAAATTCTCACATTCACGAAGTATACATTAAAACATTTTTGTGATCTTCCCATAAATCCACTTCTGAAAAAGGCAGACAACTTGAATAGTTATAAAGAGCTGCAAAAATAAAGATAATTTATTCTGAATTATCAATTTGTCTCTTGATGTGGAAAGGCTGACATTAACAAAAATTTCTTAAAAGCTCATTATAAAATAATAAAAGCAACATTTCTGTTTTATGCAAGAAAATTGACCAAAGTCACATGAATGGAAGCATATTTCACTTCTTATTCAACAAAATAAACACTTTCATGTCCAAATGGCATTTAGGATTCTATATTAAAGAAAAAAAAAAAAGAACAGAAAAAACATTAACTGCCATGTATTTCAGATTCAAAACTTTATTTGGAGATCTTGTGTTCCTTGAGTGGATAAGAACATTAATTTTAAAACACAAGACAAAACACTCTCAAAATTAGAAATTTTACTTTAATGTTAACATATACTCAAGACAGTATTTAGATTTTTTCAAAAACTGTAACTGATTTTTAAAAATACTTAAAAATGTTCAAAAACCAAGCATAATAATTAAATCTGTGATATATAATCCTATAATCCAAAAAGATACTTCATTAATGCATTATTCCAGATGAAATTAATCTAATTAATAATTATACAAGCAATAATAATTTCTGGAAGGTATCTTCTTGTTGACAATAAAAGCATGTAATCTTTCCCAAGTATTTAAGATTTAAGTTACAACACAGTATAGAAGAAATGCTAATAAACATCAAAGCCTCTAGAATTATCTTTTAAAAAAGGTATTATATTTCCCAATTTTATCTTTCCTATGCATAGCTTTCCTCTCAAGTAAAAGTAAAGGTGGCAATAGTTAGCTTACCTAAGTTTTAAAAAATCAGTAAGGATAAAACAGGATACAATTATGAATATTATTTTAGATTTTTAAAATGACTTGGAATAACTCTTCATATGGGAATAAAAGACAAAATTTCATATAAGATTAAGAAGTGTACAAATGCACTTACATTTTTCACAAAAAGGTGTTTCCATGTATTATATAGGAAAAGAAATTGCAATACTAATATTTTCTCTCCATTGGTCTAGAATATGAGTAAATATAGTTAAGAAAGGTGTAGTATAATCTTGCTCTACTAGAGCAACAGCAGATCCTTTTCTAGTCAAAGGAGTTTCTTCCCCCTACCTGCCAAAAAGAATATACTTTTTAAAACTCTGAAATTTAACTCATATTATCTTTACAAGGATTAATTCAATACTTTCATATTAGTCTACTCTACCCTGACAAAAATTAATTTTGGACCTTTGCCCTCATTTTTAACAATTATTTTTTACATCTTTCCACTATTATTACTACCATTTGAAAAGGCTAACCCCCTAAAGCACAGAATTTTAACACAAGTCACAAAGAATAAGTGGACAAAAAATACATATGTGTGTGTATACATATATATATACATATATATATACACACACACACACACATTATATGCCATTGTGGAAAAATGAGTCTGCTGCTTTCCCCCCAACTTTGAATTATAACATATATGTTATTTTAAAATATAGAGTCTACCTTCTTCATGGTATTTGATATCTATGTGCATATTCCAACTTTCTGTTCAAAAGCACAATATTAGTATTATAATGAAAAGTTAGTGCCATGTGTATGATGTTCCTTTTTATCCTAAACTATCGGGTTCAGTATTTCAAGTTCTAATACATTCCATCTTAAAAAACATAAATAGTGTAAACTGCAAGAAACACAAAACTTAGAAAATCCATTCAAATGTTATTTGTACTTGAGTGCTACAGGTTCCGTTACAACACAGTGGGGTACTGTTTTATTACAATTACTGAAGCTATTGTAAACTGTTAAATCCTATTAAGCAGTACATTTTAATTTTTGAAGCCTTCTTTAGCATTTAACCACTGTTAATAATGGTACTAAATGACTAGTAGTTTCTCAGCTTCATATCAACTCAAGTATCACTATTAATACATTGAACTTTGCTTCATTAAAATTCTGCGCAATATAATAAAAAACCAATTCCACAAGACCATAAGATATAAAAACCTTTCTATTAAATGTCAGGATAACTCACAAAAATTGAGATTTACACTTATTATTGCTAAAGGATACTAAAACCTAAATCAATGCAACAAAACACTAAATCCACTTCTTCCCTATAAACTTAACTTCAAAAACATGACAAATATTTAAGAATGTGACAAGTATTTAACAGAGCTTCAACAGAATATATGAGTGTTCAATATAATCAAAACAAGAAGTCGGTTATAGTATTCTGCTAATTTCAACTCACTGTTAGCAGCCAAGATTTGAAAATTATAGTGACATCATGGAATGAAGAACTATACATACAATAAGGATACAATTCCAAAGTTAATAAATTTAAATCACTCTATTAGATCCCAGACCACAATACTTTGTTTTTCAGAGGTCTATTTAGAATTCTATCTTCTAACATCAGTTAGTTTAAATCATCTTTAAATCCAAGAAGCTCCACCCTTCATTTTTTATTTTTGCCATTTTAGTCTCTTACCACTTGTTTGAATCTTTAGGTTGAACTTCTTAAATATTCTGGAAATAATTTCCAATTTCTTAACACATGAGTCACTTAATTGTTAATTGTGTGTTTGTTCATGACTCCAAAGACTAAATGCAGTTTTAAATGTCCTATGACAAAGCTTACACATATATTGCCTTTTAAATGTGATTGCTGAAAGGGGTGGGGCATGATAAAAGAGTGTGTCTGATTCTCGGGGAACAAATAGTTTCTCAGTAGAAGATGGACTCTCAGACAAACCAGTAGGGCTATCAGGCTCTAAAGGCTGAATTTTGGGCAATGGTGGAGGCAGAGGTGGTGGTGATGGGGAGTGAGCTGGTGGGCATGACTCAGGCTCTTTCCGTACAGATTCTTCTGCAGTCTGGGACATATGGGACTGGAAATGGCTCCAGAGACGAAAGTTAGTACGAAAAGCTTTGTTGCATACATGACAAATAAATGGTTTCACAGAGCACAAAAGCTCCTGGTGACGCTCTAACTGTTTATGCACAGTAAACATTTTCCCACACTTCTCACAGGGCCATACACCAGAGTCTTTATTACATACTGCCTCTTTCGAAGCTAAATTAGTTCCAGATGCATCATCTTGAGTATCTTCTATGGGCTCTTCCTTGATCTGAATTTTAAGTTGTTTAGAGACACTCAGGTCTTCAGGAAGACATGAAGAGTCTTCTGAGTCAAAATTAATTTGTTCTGAAGAATCACTGAATACTCCATCTTCTTTTGGGGTAACAAAATGGTTTGCTTTATTAAGGTCAGACTGAGGCTGCAGTTTTGAAGTACTTGTTACTTCACCATTGTGGTCAACAACAGGAAGAGAAAGGTTTTCTGGTGGAGCCATGGTATTCTGATTATGAACTTCAACTTGATGGCGCCAAATACTAAAAGAAGATTTAAAAGTACGCATACATTCAAGACAAGTCAGCTTTTTATACTCACATTTACTTTCATGCTCATGCTTCAGTTCTGGGGAAAAGAATCGAAGGCTGCAATAAGGGCAAACTGTAGCGTTTCTGCATAATCGTTCGTGGTTTCCTTGTTCTAAAAGGGAGGAGAGCTTAGCATTGCAGAGGTGGCACTGGTAAACCTCCTTTTCTATTGGACTTTCGTGAGGAACATGTTCTTTTTGTTTGGTAATTTTATTTACTCCTAGAGGTTTTTCTCCTGGGTGCATTTTTATGTGTTGTTTAAACTGAGAAAGAAAACGATATGCTTTCCCACAATAAGTACAAATGTATGCTCCTTTGGCTCTGGATCTTAAGTTCCTTTTGATGACTTGTGCTTGTGAACTGGTCTGTCCCTGAAAACCTGATTTGCCACGCCTTAATTTAATAATCAGAGCTTTTTTAATTTCTCTCTCTCTTACTATGTCAATCAACTTTCTTTGGAATTTTTCATCCAAGATAGCATGTGAACTAGAAGCTGGTGATGGGTTCTTCACAATTCCATGTTGTGTCTGACAATGTGTCCAGACTTTGAAGTTCGTATGAAATCGTTTGTGACAAATATCACAAGCATAAGGTTTTTCTGGGTTATGGTACATATTAATATGACGATGAAGACCTGCTGTGGATCTAAAAATTTTAAGGCAATGCTTGCATTTAAATTTTCTATTTGGTCTAGTTTCTTCCAACTCACTAAATTCATCTTTACTAAAATCTGAATCTGGGAACTCAGCATCTACCTGAGTAGGGCTTGAGTTTTCTTCAAAATTATCCCCCGATCCACGAGAACCATGCTCATTTACCTTCAGTTTTTTAAAGGGTAACCTTCGGTCAGTTTGAAATTTCCTTTTTGCTACAACTCTACTTTGATGACTTTGATCATCTTCCATCTTAAAAGAAAAGTTTTTATTGACTGATGCTGCTGCATCTCCTATAGTGACCCTGATTATTTCAGAAGGATCTGAAAGTGGACTGCTAGGCTCAGTTTTTATTCGCACCTCTCTAACAGGTGAAGCTATCTCCCTTTCTGATGTCTGAGAGGCACTGAAGGACCTAAGGCGAGGTGGGTGTATGACCTGTGTCTGGTCAACTAGTACTGTTTTTGCAGTAGACTCTTTCAAAGATGACTTTTGAGATACAGCACTAAACATATTCTCTGGTGCATCATTTGTTATCGAGGATGATCCTTGTGAGGTTTTCAAACTAACTGAAGAATACATAGGAACCTGACTATCCACTGAGAGTGATCGTCGGAGAAGACTCTTAACAAGTGGGCCACTTCCGTCGATACTTTGGTTTCTAGGACTTGGTCCGCTAGACGGGATCACCAATCCTAGTTTTGAGTAGTACAGTAAATTTCTATCTTCCCCTTGACTGCTTCCTTTGCCAGTTTCTTGTAACAGATATGGAGCCTCTGATGAGCTGCAAAGAGATAGAACAGGCGGCTGTGGTTTTTTCAAAGATATTTCTATAGCTTTCTCTCTCAAGGGCTGACTACATATTCCTTGTTTATCATCTGAAGTTTCTCTGTCCTGTAGGGGTTTTGAAGGCAACAGTGTATTTCTTTTTACCAAACCACTTCTACACTGATCGTCCAAAGATCCAGAAGGCTCGGTAAGCCTGGGATAACTCAATGACCCTTCTTTTGGCCACCTTCCTTCACTTAATGACAAACTCTGAAGTGGTTCAATTGGTTTTGTGATATGTGGTCTATTCGTATTATTCTTGACTGCAATGCTAGGTGAAAGCTTTGACGTATGGCTTAGGTCATGCTGAATTTGACTAGCATTCTTTCCCTGCGCTTCAATTCTGCCTTGACAAACAATAACACTTCTTTTTTGAGAGCTACTTTCATCTCCTTCTTGAAATACTTTTTTCTTATTGGGACATGCTGGAAAAGAGATCTGAGGTGTCTTGGAAACAATGTTAGTAAGGAAAGAAATACCAAGACTGTAGCCAAGTTCTTGCACAGCAGCAAGGCTGCTTTTCTCTACAAATAAAGATGAAGAGTAAATATAGTTTAATACATTATCAAAAGCATCTGGTTCACAGAAGTCAAGTTGAAATACTGTTTGGGACTCGTTTTCTTTATTTGTGAATAAAGTCTGAAAATATTCACTGCTGGCGGCCAGGACGTTTTTATGAGCTCGGAATTTTTGGTCTCCCACTATTAGAAGAACATCACAGAGCTGTCCTTTGAGACGCTCTTCATTTAGAGCACTTAGGAGAGAAATGGCGTGTGCTGGGTTTATATAATGCAGAAGTCCCTCCATTGTTTTGGTTTATCTGAAAAAAAAATTGTATGAACAATCTTAAATAACATTGAAAACACATGTTCAAAATGTCATGTTTCTTGATGGGAATAAATTACATTCTATAGAAATCACTAATACTGAAGAATTATTTAAAATAAAGTTTTAACAGGTATTTGCAAATAACCAGAGAGACTCCTTGAACTAAAAGGGGCATAACAATAAGGCTTTTATTGAACAAAATAACTTTAAAAATATGCCAAAAATATTCTTCATGAATTTATCATAATTAGAGGAGAAAACCTATCTAAATTAGAAAAAAAAAGTCTGAACTATACCATTTAAGAAATGTAGTTTTAATTGCCTTCTACAAAAGTCCTATTCCTAACCCCTATCCTGGTACTGAGTTGACTCTAGGTTCTAAAAGGATATGGTAGTACCATGCAAACTGTACTATATGTGTGAGGTTTTTTTTAACTTTTTTTTTTGGCTTGTTTTTTGGAGGGAAGGCAGGGCAATTGGAGTTGAGTGACTAGTTTTTTTTTTTGTTACGTGTCTGAGGCTGGATTTGAACTCAGGTCCTCCTGACTCCAGGGTCAGTGCTCTATTTATTGTGCCACCTAGCCACCCACTACATGTATATTTTTAGATAATTACGAAGAGGTTGGTCAGTAGGTGACAAATTCTTTGGATCATGAAACAAACAAACAAAGGTAAAACTGGCTCCAATCTTACACAAGCCCTTTCTCTTCTGTAATGATAGTGGCAAAGCTGAGGAAGATAGAGGGACAGAGAATGAAGAATCAAAGGTTTTACAGGTCTATAAACTTAATCCTGTTTATATTCTAAATGCCAAATTTTTATTCAGTGACATACTAATAGTGGAACTGCATCATAGAAACATCGACTTTTTTCCATAAATGAAACTGGAAGATAAGGAAGTTGCAGCTAAATGAAGAATGGTTCATAAACTTTCTCACAAGAGGCAGATAAAAAGGATATGCAGAATTGGCTTTATCATGGGTCCAAAGACTAGAAAATATAGTTTTATGGGAAATTTGATCATTCTGTTGTGCAGTACTCTTAATGAAAATAAGCAAAAGGTTTACTATGAAGATAACTGTAGGTTTTGAGACATCTGTTCTGCTGAAGAAAAGGCAATAGCGAAATCCTAAAACTCAAATAAGACGCTCCAGTGACTTCAATACAAAGAAAACACAGGAGAGGAGGCCAAAAAAAATTTAGAAATAGTGTGAAAGGTGTTATGGGAATCTGAAGATCTTCCCTGCCCCTAGGCCCTTTGCTAAAGTGGCTAGGTGACCCTGAGGACCCTTGGATATTTGAATGAATACTCTGTTCCCTAATAGGCTGAATGTGGTCATGTGGAGCCTGTGGGCCAGTCTTGTTTTCCAGGAATGCCCGTGCCTTGTAGCTTTGTGACTGGGAAGTGGGTCTCGAGGGCTGTGACATTCTCCAAGCCAGGAGAAGGCTATATATACGCCCTGATGTGAGGTTTTGGTTTGGGGCTCACTTTGAGAAGAGTTGTGTGATTTGGCCAGACGAGACTCTGGGCAGCCGTTGAGCCCCCCGGCT
>CM053580.1:213140321-213156356 GCA_028627135.1 Pseudochirops cupreus
TATATATATATATATATATATATATATATATATATATATAAACCCATTCTATACATCTATTTAGCAGTTCTTTCTCTGGATGCAGATGGTATCTTTCTTCATATGTCCTTTGTAATTAATTTGAGTATTTGTAATTATCAAAATTATTTAGTCACTCAGAGTTGTACTCAAAACAATTTTGCTATTAATGTATACAATGTTCCTAGTTCTGCTCATTTTGCCCTTCATTCTTTGTGTGCAAGTCTATCCATGTTTTCCTAAGATCATCAAGCTCATCCCTTATCATAGCGTAGTAGTATACCATCATGATCACATACCACAACCTGTTCAGTCATTTCCCATTTGATGGGCATTCCCTTAATTTCCAATTCTTTGCCACCACAAAGAGAGCTGCTATAAATATTTAAACTATAGGCTCTTTTCCTTTTCCCCTAATCATCCTTGGAAACAGATCTAGTAGTGGCGTTGCCAGGGTCAAAGGGTTTAGGCAATTTAATAACTCTTTGAACATAATTCCGGATTGCTCTCCAGAATGGTTGGATCAGTCCCCAATCCCACCAATAATGAATGTGTCCTAATTTTTCCACATCCCCTCCAACATTTGTCACTTTCTTTCAATCATTTAAGCCAATATGATAGGTATAAAGTTATATCTCAAGATTGTTTTAACTTGTATGTCTCTAAACAATGATTTAGAACATTTTTCATATGACTATAAATTGTTTTATAAATTTCTTCATTGGAAAAGTGCCTGTTCATATCTTTTGGTCATTTATCAATTGTGGAATGATTCATATTCTTATAGATTTGACAAAGTTCTTTCTATATTTGAGATATGAAACTTTTATTTGAATCTGTATATAAATTTTTTCCTCAATTTTCTGCTTTCCCTCTGATCTTGGCTACATTTATTTTTTTAAAAAACATTTTAAATTAAATGTAATCAAAATTATCCATTTTACACCTCATACAGTTCTCCATCTCTTATTTATTCATATATTATTTTCCTATCCATAAGTCTGACAGGTAATATGTTCCATGTTCTTCACATTTTCTTGTAATATCTCTCTTTATATCTAGGTCATGTATCCATTTTGACCTTATTTTAGTAAATGGTGTAAGATATAGGTCTATGCCTAATTTCTGCCATATTGCTTCCCAATTTCCCCAACAATTTTTACCAAATAGTGAATTCTCGTCCCAAAAGTTTATTTACATTTGTCAAACATAAGGTTACTATAATGATTTATTACCACATATTGTATATCTACTCTGTTCCACTGATCTGCCTTTCCATTTCTTAGCCAGTACCAGATAGTTTTGATAATTACTGCCTTGTAATATAGTTTAAGATCTGGTACTGCTAATCCTCTTTACTTTTCCCCAATTAGTTCCTTTGATGTTCTTGACTTTTTGTTCTTTTAAATGACTTTTATTGGTTTTTTTTTTTTCTAATTCAGTAAAATACTTTTTTGGGTAATTTAATCAGGATGGCACTGAATATACAAATTAATTTAGGTAAAATTGTTGTTTTTATTATATTAGCCCTGTCTAGCCATGAACAATTAATATCTCTCCAATTATTTACATCTCATTTTATTTGTAAAAAAAAGTTTTTTAAAAATAATTTTGTTCATATAGTTCCTGCATTTGTTTTGGTAGGTGTACTCCCAGGTATTTTATACTGTCTAGGTATTTTAAATGGGATATCTCTTCTTACAGGGTTTTGTTGGTGATCTATAGGAACACTGATGATTTATGTGGATTTATTTTATATCCTGCTACTTTGCTCAAATTCTATTCTGACTCCTTCCATTTTTTTTCTTCTCTTGCTATTGCTATGATTTCTAATACAATATTGGTTAATATTGGTGATAGTGGGTCCTTCAGTTTCATTGACTTTCCTTTAATCAATAGCAATCAAATGTGAAGCAGAAGTCTCCAGTGATTACTAGATGAAAGACCTTCAAAGAAATTAATGTGATCTGTATTCTTGTATTCTGTTACTATGACAAAGAAAAACAAATGACTATTGTCTTCTATAGTCTGCAACTCTGTTGAAACTATTGTCTTGATTAGTATTTTTTTAACTACAACTTTTTGGATTTCTTGATACAGAGTAAAATTTTCCCCTTAGTACCACATTTTTATTCTGCATATGTATATATAGAGGGAGAGAGAGAGAGAGAGAGTCTCTTATAGGCAACAGACTTAGGGGTTTTATTTTCTTATCAAATCTTTCACTCTTTTCCTTATTTAATTCACTGACTTTTAAAGTCATGAATCAAGTTTATATTTTTCCCCATTTTTTGAAGTTCCCCCCCCCAAAAAAAAACAGGATTCCTGCTCCTTCTCCCTTTCTTCTATAAAAAGAGTAATATGTTTCAGTAGTCAGTTTAGCTTAATCTATTTTAAGGTAACTCAATTCCTATTGGCATTGTTTACCCTCAACACAAAACACACCAGCACTACTACCAACCACCCCCCTTTGTTGCCCCTTCCCCTACTTTTGGAATTTTGCTTGTTAGTTCCTTTTTTTCTTTGCTTTTATGGCAGTTAAATCTTTCCTGCTTTTTTTCTCCCTCAGTTAAGTAAACAGAATCCCTTTCCTCTCCTTTCCTTCAACTTATTTTGTCTATTATAATTTCATTTTCTGTTTTTTAAAAAGGATCTGTTCCTCTCATTTTTTAAATTATCTTTTTTTTTGTCTGTCCTGTACTTTTATTCTTTCATTCATGGCCTTTATACTTAGTCCATCTTTTAGGGGCAACTAGGTGGCCCAGTGGATAGAATGCTGAGACCTGAGGTCAGGAAGACTTATTCTATCTAGGTCAAATCTGGCCTCAGACACTAACTAGCTGTGTGACCCTGGGTAACTTAACCCTATTTGCCTCAGTTTCCTCATCTGTAAAACAAGCTGGAGAAAGAAATGGCAAAACCACTCCAGTACTTTGCCAAGAAAACCCCAAATGAAGTCACAGAGAGTCAGACATAAATGGAAAAACAAATGCATCTTTTATTCTCTTTGTCATAGAATTAAAGCTTTGTACCTATTTTGAGTTACCCTTCCTAAACAATTGTTGTTATTGTCCTATAGATCTTGTCCTCCAATCCCCTTCTTCTCTATTGTGCCTCAATTAACAGTACCAATTCCTGTAGGTGATGGAGAGGGTCCCACCCCACGGCAGGATTCCTCCTGTGTCCCTCCCCTATTTGTCTCAGGATCTCTTTCTGGGTCTGCGCCCCATCCCTCTCCTGGCGTCAGTGGTCCAAACTCTGGTTCCTTTTCTCCTGAGGTGAAGCAGCGGATAATAATCATTGTGAGGGTCTCCTCTGCCTTCGATCCTTCTATCCTGGTCCCTTCTCCCACCCCTGAAATAAGGCACCACTTTCTGTTTCATTCCCTCGCTTGCCTCTTCACCCATTCTCCTGTATACTCTCCTGTATACTCTGTTCTTCCTGAGACCACAGGAATTGTTTTCTCTTCATCATTAGCCATTAACTTGATTAGAATACATTAGATATTCTCCTCTTCCTTCCTTCTGACTTTTGTATGCTCACCTATTCTGTGATTTTTGTTGCTGTTGTTAGTCATTTCTCAATCATGTCCAACTCTCCATGACCCCATTTGAGATTTTCTTGGCAAAGATACTGGAGTGGTTTGCTATTTCCTTCTCCAGCTCATTTTACAGATGAGGAACTGAGGCAAATAGGAGTAAGAGACTTGTCCAGGGTAACACAGCTACTAAGTGTCTGAGGCTAGGTTTGAATTCATGAAGATAAATTTTCCTAATTCCAAGCCCCATGCTCTATCTACCATGCCATCTAGCTGCTCTGTTTAGTCCCACAAAAACAAAACAAACCCCCCCCCCCCCAACACAAATTCACATGTAGGTGTGGGGCCATGAGTTTTCAGGCCTGTTTTTCCACCAACACTTTTATCTGACTTCTGCTTTCAGTCTTGTCACCTTGTGTACATTTCCAAAGAAATCTCATATTTGAACCAGAAACCTCATGTTTCTACTGTCTGGAGCATCTGTAAAAAAACAATTTCTTCATATCTGGTTTTCTTTTTAGGAATGTTTTACACACCTCTTTTTCCTTTTTTAATTGGATCTCCATCTTTTATTTATGGTTAGGTTCAGACTTTCAGGGTAGGTCACCTTGGGCTGCATTTTGAACTTTGCTCTTCAGAATACACTATTACATGTCTTTATATTTGAAGGCATTCCTCCTGGTCACTTGGAGAATTTGTTGTTTTTCAGTGGAACTGTTAAATTTGTGTCTTGTGTGTTTGTGTCTTGAAGTTTGCGGCATGATGGTTTTTTTTTTCCTGAAGGTGACCTGTGGATTCTTTCAATTTTACTGTATTTTCTGTATTCAAAGCTTCTGGGAAGTTTTCTTGTATTCTTCCTTATGTCATAATGTTTAGGTTTTTTTCTTCATCATAATCTTTTAGGAGAAGTATATGTCTTAAATTGTCTCTGTATTCTGTCTTTGACACCAGTACATTTTGCTCACATGGATATCATGCTTTCTTTTAATGCTAGTGATTCTTGTTTCTCATCTTCCAGATTGTCCTTCATTTCTGTGTATTTACATTCCCAATCAGTTATACATTCTTTTTGTTTCTTTGATGAGACATGCTATCATGGATTCAAATTTTTGTATTTTCCAATTATTATTGTTGCATAGAGCATATATTCTCTTCTAATCACTCAGCAACAGTGTGTTGTGGTTCCACGTCTTCCTCAGATTCCAAGGGGTCTATGAATTTTCCTTAAAGAATTCTTATTTATCTTTGTCTTTGTCCAAAAGGGGCACAATGGTGTTCCCAACTATTATGCTATTTCTCCCTGCAATCCAATTAATATTTCCTATAAATATGCTGATGCTATGCCATGAAGTACCTATATATTAAATGCATATATGCCAGGCAAAAACTAATCTATCAGAGCTGAAGAGCCCAGTAAATGGAGTTCAGTTTCTAAGTGAATATATGAGGATCTAAGTAGAGAAGCAAAATGAGGATGAAGCTTGAAGTGACTGCCCTGGCAAGACAAGACAAAAGCTGAGCTGTAAGAGGTGGAGGAGTAGGATTGGATTTCAGATTACCAAACGGGAGGTTATCATCCCCCCAGAGGTAGCATGGTTGAAGCAGACAAGAAGTAGAATGGAGACAAATGCTAACTTATAAGAGTAAAGAGACATATTGGCTGAGTTCAAGTTACCAGCTGACTGGTAACAGTACAAATTGAAGTAGCATGGCTTTTGCCCTAATGGTCTTTTGCCACTTCAAAATTGCCTTTCGAACCTAATGGCAGAGTCCAGGTGACTGAGACTTGACAGTACAAATATATTTGGCACCATGATTATTGTAAAACATATATGGCATGAAGGCCTGGGTTACGGTATTGTAGCACCAACGTAATATTTACATCACCCAGGATCACAATAGACACCATGACTATAACTATCACATGACATTTGATAGCAAAATATGTCAAACTCTCCAGATAGAGGATAAAGTTGAAGGATTTATTTAGACATCAGAAAACCGAATCCCAAAACCAGTAAGCCAAAGTACCAAAGATATTTAGAAGCCATAATAATGCTGAGAGCCACAGCATCCTTTAGCCTTCCCACAAACTAATGCAAGATCAATATTTACTCATAAACCCTCTATTTCCTTGCCTAAGCTCCTCTGTCCCAACTGTCTTCAACTGTCCCCAACTGTCAGACTCGCTCTGACCCAGCTTCCTGTGTGCTCTAGGGGGCAGAATTTTCTTCACACAGGGAGGTCTTCAAACTCTCCCCTAGGTCTATTAAGGGGCAGGGAAGATTTTCAAATTCATATTCCCATTACAGGCATATGGAGGTAAAACTAACCTATCAGCTAAAAGTCTGAGGGATGATTTCCAGGTAACCAATGAGGAATCCAAGTACAAGTAGCATGGTTAGAGTAGCTTCAGGTAGCTCAATCTTTTTTCCATTTGCAACTCTGGTCTGAACTCCATGGAACAAGATTCCCCTCCCAGGAAGAACTGATGACCAGAAATCTCCCCATTAGGCAGTTTAACTCAACCCTGGATAGAGAGCAATTCCCTCAACCTCCTTTCCCCTCTGACTGTAGGGCTGGAGGGTAGAAAAGTAAACTCCATCTCAAACCTTCCATGTTTATGGAAGACTGGATCTGGACGTGCAGCTCACTCTTCTTTCCACCCGAAAAAGTCTGAACTCCGAGGAACAAGATGCCCCCTAGTACCTTCCTTCTTGTTCCTCCATTCCTCCTCACCTGGGCTTTCCAGTTCCCTTTTGTGTGTTGTCTTCCCTTACTAGATTGTAAGCTCCTTGAGGGCAGGGACTGTCTTTTAAAATTTGTGTCCCTAGTGCTTAACACAGTGCCTGGAAAACAGCAGGCACTTAATAAATGTTTATTGAATTGAACAGAGTGAGCCTGAAAAGGAGAGGAGGCCTAAGTGCTGGAAAGAAAAAAGTGAAAAATCAGAGACAAGGGACCTTGTAGTCTGAGTATAGGTGTCACACAAGGAGCAAATGAGAAATGCAGAGGAAGCCTAGGCACTGACACATAAGGCAAAAACTGACCAATCAGAGATGAAAGACCCGTGGGAAGTAGAAAAAAAAGCATTTATTAAGCTACTTTTGTTGTAATTTTTGTTCAGTTGTGTCTGACTCTTTGTGACCCCTGGCAAAGAAACTAGAGTGGTTTGATATTTCCTTCTCCAGTGGATTAAGGCACAGGTTAAGTGACTTGCCCAAGTTCACACAGCTAACACATGTCTGAGACTGGATTTGAAGTTAGGTCTTCCTGACTCCAGGCCCAACACTCTCCTCACTGAGCTATGTACCTGACTCTAGTTATTAAGCTGCCGACTACGCATCAGGCACTGCACCAAGTACTTTTTTACAAATATTTTATCCGTGCAACAATCCTGGGATGCAAGTGCTACCATTATCTCTATTTTACTACTTAAGAAGCTGAAGTACACAGAGATTCAGTGAATTGCCAGGGTCACACAGCTAGTATGGGCATGTGATATGAACTTGGGTATCCCTAGCTTCAGGTCCATTGCTTTACGCACTAAACCATGCAGGGTGATGTCCAGGTTACTAGTTGCAAAGTTTCAGTCAAAGTAGAGAGGGCGCTGGCGCTTTGTGCTGCAAAGTGTTGTGAACGGCTGGTTATCAGTCAGAACAGGCAAACACTGAGGAGGTGATGATCTGAGGAGAGGTATCATGGTTCGACTGCTGGAAGTGATTTGATGGACCAAACCCCATCAAGTTAGAGAAAAATCAAATCAATCAAAGTTGAGGGCCACAGGGGTGAAGTCTAGGTTACCAAAAGGGAGGGGTTGGTATCTGTAAAGATAACATGGCTAGAGTGATCTACAAAAGGTAAAGAGGCATGGAAAGATAAAAGAGACCTTGAAGATACAACAGGAACTGACCTATCAGAAATGAGGGTGCCAACTCTAATTCCAAGTTTCCAGTGGGTCCAAGTAGAGATGGAAAGGCTGGAGAGAGTCCAGAAGTGTACTGTAGCCCTGAGCTCCAGCAAGGGAAAGCAAAAGCTGACCCATCAGAGCTAAAGGACCCAGTAGAAGAATCCAATTTATCAATGGGGAGGTGATGAGCTGAATAGAGGATGGCTGATCAGATAAGGCCAGAAGTGACTTAAAGGGCTTGACTCTAGCAAAAAAAAAAAACCCAAAATCTGACTGAGAAGCAAGGAACTGAGGGGCAGAGTTGAAGTTAACAGCAGGGGGAAGAAAATGGTCCAAGTAGAGGCAACACGGTTGGATATGGTAAAAGAAGTGGAGACTTGGGTCCCAACAACATAAGATGATGGTCTAATCTGAGATGGAATGGCTAAAGAAAGACAGTAAGTGGACGGTAGGTCTGAGCTCCAGTGAGATAAAATAAAAGCTGATCTATCAGAGCCAAGGGATTTAGTAAAGATCTAATGGTCTAAATCAGTGGTTCTCAACCTTCCTAACGCCGTGACCCTTTAATAGTTCCTCATGTTGTGGTGACCCCCAACCATAAAATTATTTTCGTTGCTACTTCATAACTGTCATTTTGCTACTGTTATGAATCATAATGTAAATATCTGATATGCAGGATGTATTTTCAGTGTCACAAATTGAACATAACCCACAGGTTGAGAACCGCTGGTCCAAACAGAAGAAGCAGCATGACTGGAGGGGCCAGGAGATGGCATAGGATATTGGTGAAGCAAAAACTGATACATCCCATCAGAAGGACTCCTGGGTTAGGTTCATGGTCTGAGTGAAGGATGCTTGGCTGGAGTGGGTAAATCATGTGGAGGCAGAGGCCACACCAAGATGAGGCAAAACCTGACATTTAAAACCTGAGAGAGTCAGGTGTGTAACACAGATTACCAGAGTGGAGGTCTCAACAGCTGTCCCAATCAGAACTTTTTTTTTTTTTCCAGTGGGAAAATGGATGGGTGTTGGTCGTGCAGGTAAGAAAACTGAATGAGAAAGAAAATACATCTTTCTTAACTGAAAAAATAAAATTTAAAAATTCAGCTTTTAAAAAAAGTAGTGATTAATTGCCTTGGCTAGGCAGAAATGAGCCAGCATAGAACGTTAGCAAAATGACTGTAGTATATCCTTAATTTCTTAGGCATTTTTACACTCAGCAAGTAGGTTAGAGCTATGAATATAATATTTCCATGATATATTAACAAAGTGCTTTGCTTTCATTTGCTAATTTTCAAGAAGAGCATACAGGTCATTAAAATTTTTAATATTTTCATGCTGAATAATAGTTATAGAAAGGAAGTCCTTTTTAAAGGGAAATGGCTAAAGTGGAACCCGTTGTCCTTTGTTCCAGTGTACACATACT
Organism: Pseudochirops cupreus; assembly: GCA_028627135.1. NCBI lineage: Eukaryota > Metazoa > Chordata > Mammalia > Diprotodontia > Pseudocheiridae > Pseudochirops > Pseudochirops cupreus. The sequence continues at coordinate 213,149,214 of CM053580.1, forward strand.
CAAAGTAATTAAATGTCTCTCATGATACACTCACTTGCAAATCTACAAGCGCACAGCCCACAGACGTTAAGCTTCCCTGTCTTCTGCCCATCTTGAACATCCACATCTCTTGTATCCTGATGCCTTCTTTCTCTTCACACAGGAATCATCGTAATTCAGAGCCATGTCAGATGTAGCCCAGGCGATTGCTGTGACTCCTTACCTGAAGTCCCTCAGTTAAGTCGTCTTCAACATCGCTACCACGTGATTTTCCTTAAGCACAGACCTGCCTGCATCATCCTCAGGGCCAGTGGTTTCTATTTCCTCTAGAACAAAATGCAGTAACAATGGCTGGTTATTGTTCTCTCTTCTCTCCTCCACCCCCGGTGCCTTCTCTCTGGGGTTCACACATTGCACCTTCCCGGGCCTCCCAAGCACCTCCCTCCGCTCTGCCTCAGCGGGTCCCTCACCACCTTTCAGGGGAGGCCTCACCTGACCCCCGGACCTCTCGTGCTCTCCGTTCTCCAACTCCTTTGCCCTGGCCGGGAGCAGAGCGCTGGGTTCGGGTGTGGGACAGATTTTAGTCCAAATCCAAATCCAAGCTCATACGCTTGATGGTTGGGTGACATAGTGGACAGAGGGCCAGGCTTCCTGGAGTGAGTCCGGGAGACCCGTCTTCCCGAACTGAAATCCGGCCTCGGACACCTGCTAGTTACGTGACTCTGGGCCGGTCACTTAACCCTGTTTGCTTCAGTTTCCTCATCCGGAAAACAGGCATCATCATAGTGCCTGTCCTCCTCGTTGCAAGCCAACGAGATGCTTGCAAACCGTTTCACAAGCCTTGAAGCGCTCTCTCTATAATTACTACGCTGTCGCCCCTTAGGCACAGGGACGGCTTCGCCTGTGTCTGCAAACACCCGGACACGCCGCTCAGCATCTCGGGGCTCCAAGACGGTCACTCGACGGCAGGCTGTACCCGCCCTGTTAGGGGGAATCCCCGCCACGACGCGCTCGCCGGGCGCTTGAGACGCACATCCCAGCTAGTCACAGAGCCTGTAAAGGCTTGTGACCCACAGACCCGCGCGACGCCCCGAGAACCGGGACCCTTCCCTCGTCCCACCCGCGGCGCCCTTCACGGGTGGGCGTGGGCCGGGGGGACGAGGCGGTCAGTGGTCAGCGGTCAGGGAGAGCGCCTGCACGTTACACGGACTGGGGCTAGTTTCCGGCTTTTCATTTCCCTTTTCATACAGCCCGAGACGCTCTGTCCGCTCTTTTGTGGGGGCCGAGGAAGCAGCTTTTGCACCCCAGTAGGGTCACAGGTTTAGAGCCGGAAGAGACCTCTAGGGTCCCCTAGGACAATTCTACCCCCATTCCCCCCCCTTTTTTTTAAAGATGAGGAAACTGAGGTCGTGAGAGCTGTCACACTGCTCTTCCGCCTTGTTTAACGTTGCGGGGGCAAAATTTGAACCCAGCTCTTCGCGATTCCGTTTAACACACCATCCGACGCATCGTCCTATACGGCAGCGCGGCTGCTCATCGGAAAAGAGCAAAAGTAAACCCCGACCCTCCGAAAGGAGAGCGCGGCTTTTTCCGTTTCAAAAACGGGTTCGGGGGCGGAAACTGCGGGGAAGGGGAGAGAGGGGAAGGTACGCTGGCTACAACCGTGCAGCGAGCCGCCAGAGGGCCGGGGCTGCTGGGATGCCCGAGGTTAGGGAACTCGAGCACGGACCCACCTTCGGGGCCCCGTCCCCTCCCCCTCTCCCCCTAGGCCCTCAAAGCCAAAGGCTGTGAGCCAAACCGGCCTAAGCCACGGCTCTCTCCCCGCCCCCTGGGCGCGCGGCGGCCAATGGGAACGCTGCGCACGTGACGAGCTCTGCCTGCGATGACCTCATCCCTGGTGTGGGATGACGTCAAATTCAAGATGGATGGAATCACAGCGGCGGCGGCGCCCGCGAGCTAAGCGTCAGCGGACCTAGGCCTTCGGTCCGACTCCGAGCTAAGGGTCGGTGAGTAACCGCCAAATCTGTGGCTCCCTGAAAACTTCTGGGGTCTGTAGTCGCTTTTAGCCTCCCAGTAAAACACGGCCTTTCCTGACGTAACTCTGAGGTGATCTCTCTTCTCTTCCCCCCCCCTCCGCCAGCGGGTTGCGGCCCCTCAGTGCGCGTGCGCCCTGTTCTGGGTCACGCTGCGCATGCCCGTTGTCCCCTCGTAAGCGATTGTGTCTCTTCGCTGCGCACGCTCTGTACTCTTAACCTTGTTCTCCTTACTGCGCACGCTCTGTTCCCTGACCGAGTTTATCTTTTTTTTTTTTTTTTTTTAAATGAAGGCCCTTAACTAGCATTCCGCCACCCCCTCCACCTTGTTTAAACGAGCGCGACGGTGCTCAGATGTCAGCGCACGGTCTTTGCGTAGAGCAGTTGAAACGCCGTCATGTAAAGAGTGTGTGTTCGCATTCTAGGCAAGAGTCAATGTGTCATCGTGTCACTGCCTCCCAGCTACACGGGGTCGGGCCATGGGGGCGTGGGAGAGGGCCCCGAGGTGATCCCCGAGGTGGTTCGCCAGTCCCTTCCCCCCTCCCCGAGCTGAGGCTCCTCTCCCCCGCTCCCTCCTTCGCTGCTGCTTCACCCACTCTATTCAGAGCCTGCGGGGGGATGGGGCGCGCTCGGGGCATCCGAGTGCGCCCCCGCCCTTCCAACGGCACGAATCCCGTTGTGCCCCCGTGGCCCGGAGCCGTGGGCGTCCCAAGCCGAGCACCCCCGCAGTCCGAGCGGCTCCAAATGCCGGAAAAAGACGCTGCCAAGGGGAGTTCGCTTCACTTCCCGGAACCTAGAATTTGATTCCCCGGAGAATCAAGGGAACTTTGGTGAAGCGTGGAGCCGGTGCCCGTGGCGATTGTGTGCCCGCGGCGAAGCTGCCCACGGCCAAGGTGCCCGTGGCAGGCTCCTTCTGGAAGCGCGGCCTCCGCTCTCGGGGAGACCCGGGCCCCAGGCTGGGGGACCTCGTGCCTAGCCTGAAGGGCCAGAGTACACGCGATGCCCCCGAAACGCTTCCTCCTGAATGGCCGGTGGAAAGCTCCCACTGCGTTCCCTGAGGAGCCGCGGCTCTGGCGAGTGCCCCCTGGAGCGGCCGTGGACACATGAAGAGCATCCTGGCACAAGCGGAGGGTCGCGGGGCAGCGGCTGCCGCTGTGGGTGGGCGATGGTCAGAGAGTCACTGTATCGGGCTCTGCTGGAGCCCCCCCTGAGCTTCTGCTCGCCGTGGCTGAGATGGGCATGATGTAGGGATCCGTTTTTAAAGGTCTGAAGTCCATAGACAATAAAATAAGTCACCCCCGTTATGTGCGGGTTGTGGAAGGAGATACTCTGCGTCTTTCCATGATGTTCATAACTCATAACTGACAGCCGCGGTCTGCTGCCCTTTGAGAGCAGGACTGACTTGAGGAAGCGCTGTGCTGCGCTTCAGACCCCTGGACACTGGTGCCGACTTCCCTGCTCCTGATCTTCAGTGCAGCGGCTTGGCTCCCACAAAGCAATACCCACATCCTCAGAAGAAGCAGATCAGTCCGTTCAGTTCTTTGGGGGGCATTGCTTTATCACTTGGAGTCAGTTTTTCACTACCACTTGATTTTACTTCCATTAATGCTAAATAGTACGGAGTATAGGGGAGGTCGCTGTAAGCATGTTATACTTTTCAGCAGTAATTTTTGTAGTTATAAGCTTATTTATGTTATGTGATCACAACCAATTTAAGTGTACAGAAAAAAATCAGTATCTTAATTTTAAGTACTTCCATGTCCTACCTTTCTGGAAATGAACGTTTGGGGTTTTTTCACTAATGATATTAGGCAAGATTAGGAAATGCAATAGCACTATGGGCGGTAGTGAAGACCTCATCTATATGGGTCATATTTTAAAATTTCACTCCACTAATGGTTCCTGGGGGAAGGAAACTTAATGTTCTCTCCTAGGTTTTGTGATAAGAGACCAGTAAAGTTGGGAAAAGTCTGATGTACACCCCAGAATTGGGGAGAGCAGATGTTAAAAGATTCAGAAGGATTGTAGGAACACGTCTTGGTCCAAAATTCCAAAGGCCAAGGTAGCTGAGGATGGATAAAGAGTTGTTCAAGAAGGAAATTCTGAAGACCTAAAGGAAAACAATTCCCATCCGGAGGAAAAAGGGGAATTTTCTGAAGCAGGAACTCCTAACTTCTATTATCAATCCCTGTGTCTGGTGAGGCCTAACTACTGTGTTTTGTCACCTACGTTCATAATTGAGGGAAATTGTAAATTTTAGTTAGAGGTTAATAAAAATAAAAACGTGATTACTATTGCTGGTCAGTTTACCAGCCCCAGATGAAGAACCTGTGGTCCAGGAGCCAATGTGGATGCAGAGGGAACTCGGCCATAGGAGCTGAAGGTGGCTCTGCAGAAAGAACAGTGGATCACCTCTGGCTTGTGGCCCTGGACCATTTCTTTAACTTGCCTGAGCGTCAAGGTCCTGCCAGTAAAACAGAAAGGTCAGACGAGATGTCTCTTCCATCCCTAACTTTATAATCCTCTGTATACATTCAGTCTCCAGTGGAGACATTTATTAAGTGCCTACAGTGTACCAGGCCTTCTTCTAGGTTATGGGAGTAAAAAGACAAACACAAAGCGACGCTGCTTTCCAGGAGATTGCCCTCTGTTGGGGAGAAGTAAATGTCAAATATATGTAAACTGCACATAAAGCACCATTCAATGGGAGGTCACTAACAGTGGTGGTGCTAGGGAGGAGGAAGCTCGAGATTGTATAGAGTAGGCTGGGTATACATATAAGATGAGAGTGCAGACATGGGAACTGGAATGTTAGGTGTGGATGACCAGCAAGCAGCTCAGTTTGGACCAAGCACCTTAGTATTTTTAAGGAGACAAAGAGCATGGAAAATAAGGTCAGGAAACAAGATGAATGCATAAATGCTTAGTAAAATCCTGTGAAAATAGTGCTAAGAAGTACTAAAGCTTGAATGAACTGTAACTGGTAAGGAAAGCTAAGAACAAAAAAAACATTTTATTAATACTGGGGCAAATAAGATCAAGGAAAAGATAGGAGTGCTGCTCCCCTTGGGTAAGACAGTGATAACTGAGGAGGGAGAAGGCAGAGCTAGTCACATCTCTTTTCTCTGCCAAAGAGAATGTTCTCTGATTTAGAAAAGACAAATAGGTCTAGGCTAATAAAGAGTTAAAACCCTATAAAAGTAAGGCTAGTAAGAAAGTTCTTCTTAATGAGTTAAAATCAAGGGACCCTGATGAACTATATCCTTAGGTACTGAAAGAACTGACATATGATTGTTGAACTAGAAAGAACCTTAATATGAAAGGTCATACTATTAAAAATGAGAAGAGAAGCGGATCATATGCTTCTCACAGATATGGGTAGGAGCTTTATTCTTTTTTAAAAATAATTTTTTCTCAGTTACATGTAAAGACAATTTTTAGCATATATGTTTTTCATTTAATATTATTTTTTAAATTACATGTAAAGATAGTTTTCAACATTCATTTTTTTATAAGATTTTGAGGTCCAAATTTTTTTCCATCTCTCCCTCCTCTCCCCACTCCTCAGGACAGCAAGTAATCTGATATAGGTTATAAATATACAATCATGTTAAACATATTTCCATATTAGTCATGTTGTGAAAGAAGAAGTAGAACAAAAGGGAAAAACCACGAGAAAGAAAAGACAAAAAAAGTGAAAACAGTATGCTTCCATCTGCATATATAGACTCCATAGTCATTTCTCTGGATGTGGATAGCATTTTCCATCACAAGTCTTTTGGAATTATCTTGGATCATTGTATTGCTGAGAAGAACTAAGTCTGCCATAGTTGATCATCACACAGTGTTGCTGTTTAACATGTATTTTTAACACATTTTGAGTTCCAAATTTGTCCTCTCCTTCCCTCACCTCCACCCTCCCTGAGAAAGTAAGCAATTTGATAAAGGTTATACATGTTCAATCATGCAAGACATATTACCATATTAGTCATGTTGTGAAAGAAGATAGAGATCTGATGAAAAAGAACCACGAACAAATATAGAAAATGAAAAATAGTATGCTTTGATCTACATTCCAACTTCATCAGTTCTTTCTCTGGGGGTGGATAGCATTTTTCATCATGACTTCTTTGGAATTGGCCTTGGATCATTGTATTACTTACAAGAACTGAGTCATTCATAGTTGATCATAGTGTAGTAAACTAAGAATAACTAAGTCATTCACTGTTGATCATGGTACAGTATTGCTGTTATTGTGTACAGTGTTCTTCTGCTCACTTCACTCTGTATCAGTTCGTATAAGTCTGTTCAGGTTTTTCTGAAACCATCCAATTCACATTTTTTATAGTACAGTAATATTCCATTACTGTCATATACTACAACTTGTTTAGCCATTCCCTAATTGATGAGCATCCCCTTAATTTCCAGTTCCTTGACACTACAAAAAAGAGCTGCTACAAATATTTTTATACAAGCAGTTCTTTCATCTCTCCCCCTTTTTAAAAAGTTTCTTTGGGATGCAGACCTAGTAGTGGTGTTGCTGGATCAAAAGGTATGGTTTCATAGCCCTTTTGGCATAGTTCCTAATAGTACCAAATCAACTCCAGAACAATTGGATCAGTTCACAGTTTCACCAATAGTGCTTTTGTGTCTCCATTTTCCCTTTGGACATTTATTATTTTTCTTTTCTGTTATATTAGCCAGTCTGATAGGTATTTCAATTTGCATTTCAGAGTTGTTTTAATTTGCGTTTCTCTAATCAGTAGTGATTTGGAGCATTTTTTCATATGACTATAGATAGCTTTGATTTATCTGAAAACTGTTCATATCCTTTGACCATTTATCAGTTGGGGAATTATTTATATTCTTATAAATTTGACTCAGATCTCTATGTATTTGAGAAATGAAGTCTTTATTATAAATACTTGCTGTAAAAATTGTTTCCCAGCTTTCTGGTTTTCTTTCTGGTTGCATTGGTTTTGTTTGTACAAAAATTTTTTCATTTAATATAATCAAAATTGTTCATTTAAAAAAATTTTTTTTTATTTACTCATTTACTTTTAATTTACAAGATTCAGTTCTACAATCACTTGAGTTTCAGATTATCTCCCCTCCCTTCCCCCCCCCCCCC
>CM053580.1:213156856-213182215 GCA_028627135.1 Pseudochirops cupreus
TTCTGCTCTTCTCACTTAGCATCAGTCCGTATAAGCCTCTCCAGGTAAATATGTAGTCCGTCTGCTCCTCATTTCTTATAGCACAATAGTATTCCATTACATTCATATACCACAACTTGTTCAGCCATTCCCCAAATGATGGGCGTCCCCTTAATTTCCAGTTTTTTGCCACCACAAAGAGAGCTACAATAAATATTTTTGTACATATGGGTCTTCCTCCCACTTCTATGATCTCTTTGGGGTACAGCCCCAGCAGTGGTATTACTGGGTCAAAGGGTGAGAGTTCAATTCTATTGTTGGCCTTAAGTTGGCTTGAGTAGACCTACCAGACCATGGTGCCAAGTGGGGTGTGTGGGAGGCTACTAACACAGTATGTTAGAGATTACGAGGATAACCTTTTTTGCTATTAGTTCATAGGGTTTATAATCTCACTAGTGTAAATTAAATAGGGAAGAATTATGGCTTCTTATGGTTATACTCTGAAAGACTACCTTCCTCTTAGTCCAATAATTATTTTTCAAAGCTTCATATTCTGAATCTGAAGGTGATATAATTTATTGAAAAGCAGAGCAGCCTAATGGACGAATTCTAAACTTGATCCTGCAAGTGACTCAGTTTATGACCTTGGAAAGTCATCTCATTTTTCTGGACCCCAATTTCATCATTTATAAAAGGAAAAAGTTGGATAAGATGATCTTTTAGCTCTATTTCTTGGTAGTTTCTCTTCACTAATAGGTATTTTTCATTTCCTTCATTAATCTGGTGATGTATTGGTACTGACTAAAATGCTGTGCTCTTGTGAGTGACACAAAGTGTTTTTATGTTTGCATTTGTCATGGGAAGTTAGATAGGGTAGTGGATAGAGTGCTGGGCCTGGAGTCAGAAAGACTCCTCCTGAGTTCAAATCCGGTCTTAGACACTTTCTAGCTGTGTCACTTAACCCCGTCTGCCTTAGTTCCTCTTCTGTAGAAATGAGCTGGCGAGGGAAATGGCAAACCACTCCTGTATTGCTAAGGGACCCCCAAGTGGGGTCATGGAGAGTGAACACAACTGAAACCCCTGAACAACACCACCAACAACAAATAATTGTGAGATAAGGGGCTCTGTAGAAGTCACAGAGCATCCTCCCCCATTTCTACCCTTTTGTTCTGTTCTTTCATAACATGATGCATGTGAAAAAATGTTTACCATGATCGCACATATATAAGCCATGTCAGATTGCTTGCCGTCTTGGGGAGAGGAGGGCAGAGAGGGAGAAAACAATTTGGAACTGAAAATCTTATGTTGAAAACTATCTTTACATGGAACTGGCAAAATAAAACAGTTTACCAGAAAAAGAAGTGAAATAGCAATTCAGCCATTTGTAGCATGAGAGGCGATCATGAAGCAAATCGTGCATCCCTCCCCTTACCTGTCAGCTGTCGTCAGTGTTAGGGGATGTTCTTGTTTATTTTCTGGAATTGACTTGAATTTTTTACAATGAAAGTGCATTTAAATGATCATCTTCTCAATGTCTCCCTTCCTCATCTCTTTCCCAAAGAAACAGCCAGACCTAGAATCAAGAAGTGTTGAGTTCAGTTCTAGCCTGAGACACTCATTATGTGACCCTGGAAAAACCCCTTAACCTCTGCTGTTACTTCACTTGTAAAATGGGGATGATAGCAGCATCTCCCTTTCAGGGCTGTTGTGATGATAAATGGAGATATTTGTAAAACACAGAAAACTTGCTGTGTTATATAAATGCTAACTGTTGTCATTATCCCATATAACAAAGAATTAAACGAAAAAAGCAGTTTAAGAAGGCTAACCAATATAACTTTAAAAGCTTCTCTCTGCTTTATTTAATTCTGGACTCTTCCCCTTTCAATTTCTCCGGATTGGGGAAGGGTTCAAAATCAAAGGAGAAAGAGGATCCCAGGAGATAAAAAGGGTAATTGTGATCACATGAAACTAAAAAGTTTTTGCACAAACAAAGCCAGTGCAGCTATAATGACAATGGAATCAGGTAAGGGGGGAAGGGGGCGGAAGGAATTCACAGCAGATTTCTTTGATAAAATTCTTATTTCCAAGATATAGAGGGAAATGATTCAGATTTAAAATAATAAAATTGGTAAGTGGTTAAAACATGTTAATAGGCAGTTTTCAGAGGAAGAAGTGCAAGCTATCAATAGACATATGAAAAAAATGTTATGAACAAATGGGATTTATACCAAGAATGCAAGAATGGTTTAATAGAAGGAAAACTATTAACATAATTGATTACATCAATAATGAAAGTTTAAAAAATCATATTATATCAATAAATAATGGCAATTGATAGAAGGTCAAAAGCTATGAACAGGCAGTTTTCCAATGATGAAATCAAAACAATTCAGGAAGTCATATAAAAAAATGTTCTAAATCATTATTGATTAGTGAAATGCAGATCAAAATAGCCTTGAGATATCATTTTACACCTGCCAGATTGCCTAAAATGTTAGAAGGGGAAAGTGACAAATGTTGGAGAGGATGTGGAAAAGTTGAGATGCTAATTCATTGTTGGTGGAATTGTGAAAGGATCTAACCATTTTGGAGAGCTATCTGGAATTGTGCCCAAAGAGTTATTAAACTACCTATACTCTTTGACTCAGCAGTACCACTACTTGGTCCAAAGATAATTAGGGAAAAAGGAAAAAAAATCTATATATTCTAAAACATTTATAGCAGTTCTCTTTGTGGTGGCAAAGAATTAGAAATTGCAGGGATGTCCATTAATTGGTGAATGACTCAACAAATTGTGGTATATGATTGTGATGGAATATTATTGTGCTATAAGAAATGATGAGCTCAGAGATTTTAGAAAAATATGGAAAATAAAGCAAAAAAAAAAGGACATTTTAAGGGGGCGGCTAAGTGGTGCAGTGAATAGAGCACTGACTCTGGAATCAGGAGGACCTGAGTTGAAGTACGACCTCAGACACTTAACACAAAACTAGTTGTGTGATTTGGACAAGTCCCTTAACCCCAATTGCCCTACCTTCCCCCCTCCAAAAAAAAAAGCAAAAAAAAAAAACCATGGAAAGACTTGAATGAAATAATGAAGAGTGAAATGAGCAGAACCAAGAGAATGTTGTATAAAGTAACAGCAACATTGTTTTAAGAGCACCTTTGAGCAAGTAAGTTCTTTTGTCTTTTATAAATACACAAATTATCTATAAAGGGCATATGAGGAAAGATGCTATCTGCATCCAGAGAAGATCTGATAAATAGAAGTATATATAGAATAATTTTAAATATACATACCTATTTGTGTCTAATGGTAGACATCTCTAGGGCAGGTGGGGGGGAGGGAAGAAAAAAAGAAACTTACATGATAATTTTGTATATTTGAAAGGAAAAGAATGTTGTGCACAGAACATTTTCAGTTTCATATGCAGTCATCTTTTTATTGTACTATGTCATAGAAATGCTTGTTTTATTCCATAAATTAAGAAGAAAATAATTTTTAACAAATTAAAAAGAAGGAATATTCCAAAGTAGATAAATGAAAATAAAAACAATACTTTGTCATACTCGTCAGATTAGGAAATTTCACAAAAAAAAGAAAAGTGACAAATGCTGAGGGATTTCAGGAAAACAGGTATGCACTGTTGGTGGATCTGTGAATTATTCCAGTCAGTCAAGAAAGTAATTTGGAACCATGCCTTGAAAGTTACTCAGTTATGCATACTCTTTGATTGGAATATATATTACACCTCTGTCTATACCCCCAAATAGATCAAAGAAAGAACAGGGAAAATATATACCAGAAACTATTTACACCAGCTCTTTCGGTGCTGTCAAAGAACCAGACACCTAGAGGGCTCTCATCAAATAGGGAATGGCTGCATAAATTATGCATAAATAAATAATATGAATGTAACAGAATACTATTGTGGTGTAACAAATGATGATGACAGTTTCAGTTAGAATTATATGAAATGAAACAAATGAAGTGAGGAGAACTGTAAGAACAGTTTATATAACAACATTGTAAAAAAAAAAGAACTTTGAAAGCCTTAAGAACTCTTATTAGTACAATGAACTATCACAATTCTAGACAGTTGATCATGGAGTATGTGTAAAGCCAAGCACGAGCAGCTTTCCAGAGGACTGCTGCTGTGAACAGCTTCAAGGTTCTGATTACACAGTATAGTGAACTCTATTTATTCAGCAATAAATTAAGGCAAACCAATCATAGAAATCAAAGTACAACATTCACAGTGTTATGATATAAGAACTTATCACTTAAATGGCCACATAGTTTTCACCAAAGTGGCCACAATGTTTTAAACAAAGTACATTCATTTAGTAACTCAATCATTTAGTAAATCCTTAATTCAATCATCCTTAAGGAGGCTTATCTCCTAAATGGACACAAAGGACAAAGGTCAAAGTTCTCCACCCCTAGATCACAGTAAATCATAATCTTCTCAGTCAGCATCAGGAACCCAAGAAGAAATCTTTTTATCTTGACTTGAGGCTGGCTCTCAGCTTCCATGGTTATTCTTCCATGGTCCCAGCTCCTGCCTGAATCTACACAACTGTCACCTGAGTTCAAAGACAGGCAGCTCCTAGTTTCTTGTCCAGCTCCTCGTCCGTTACTTTGTCCAGTTCCCATTCCATATTGAAGCTCACAGTGTCCAATGCACCTCAAGTCCTTCACAGTTTCTGTTCCTAGGAAGACAAAGCTTAACAAATCCATGATAACATTCATCCACATTGCCAGCACCATCATTAATTCACTTTCTGCCTGTGAAATCAACACAGACCCACCAACAAGGTCCAGGAGGTCAATACAAATCTTCAGTAAAGTCCCAGGACCTCCAAAACCTTCCTCCAGGTCTTCTGTAAACAGACAGTCCTCTTTCAGGGCTCCCAGCAAGGTCCCAGGGCTTCTGTAGAAAGTATTACAAACAAACATCAACACAAACAGAACAGACAAACATAGAGTTCCAGGATAACACAAGTTTACTCTTCCACCACAAGAGCTCCCTTCTCAGTTCTGCTTTCTCCTGCCTAGGCTTCTCTTTATATATGGTGATTAGCTCCTCCCCTTCCTGTTTCAGCAGTCCACAAGCCCCAGGGTTCACAAGTTGTGGGATTCACAAGTTCTGGATCTTAATATTGGATACAATCATGAACTGAAAAAAGGTGTTAACTACTTCTATGTTAATTCAATGGCTAAAACAAGGTGTTAATTCAATAGCTGAAACAAGGTGTTAACTACTTCTTTGCTTGCCATTACACTATGCTACCCACTTCCTGATACAGAGGTGATGTGGATTAAGATATATGCTTAGGACATGGCCAATGTATAAATTTGTCTTATTGTAGTCAAAAGTAAACATTATGTTTTTCCTTTTTTTCAATTGATAGGGCTAATGGTAGGGGTGGAAGAGGAGAATTGAAAAGGGGAGAGGTAGGGTTTTTTGTTGTTGTTGTTAATTAAAAAAAGTTAAAAAGGAAAGAAAAAGTTCAGTCCTCTACCATTGCAAAGAAATGAGAACAGGTACCTTCTCTTACTTCTTCTTTAGACCAAACTTGATCACTATAATTGGAAATATTTTGTTTTGATTATTTCATTGCACTATTTTTTCCATTTGTGCTATTATATATATTGTTTTCATGACACTATTTCACTTTGAATCAGTATTCATCTAGTCTTCCTATGATTCTTTATGTCAGTTATATTTATATCTTATATTATAGTAATATTATATTCCTCAATCAATGGTCATCCCTTTTGTTTTCAGATCTTTGCTACAACAAAAGGTACTACTACACATATATTGGAATTTATGACTCCTTTCTTTTTGTCATTGATCTCCTTGGAGTACATACCCAGCAATGGAATCTCTGGGTCAAAGATTTTGGCTATTTCATTCACTTTCTTGACATAATTTCAAATTATTTTCCAGAATTTTTGGACCAATTGAAAGCTCCACCAAGGTCTTATTAGTTTGTCCATCTTTCTAGAATCCTTCCAAAATCACCTATTCTATCTTCAACCTTTGCCAGTTTGTTAGTTGTGAGGGAAAACCTCAGAGGAAATGAATGTTGTTAATGATGGAAGTATAAATATCAGTTGTTGAATTTGGTAATAGTCCTTCAATATTTATGGTTGTATGGAATTCCTTATATGGTTACCCCAAATACATTGAGTTGCTTTAAGATGTTTCATTGTGAAGACCTGATGGTTTTATTCTTTTCATAGTGAATTAAATGCCAAATCCAAAGAGTTACAAATGCATGTTTTAGAAGATGGGAAGTTCAAAGATAGTAAGTATTTTCAACAACTAACTTTGGTGGAATTATTTTCAACTAGTTTAGCACCCGGGATTCTACCTACTTTTGGGAAACTGAGGTACAAAGTGAAGGTGTAGAGGGGAGGAATAATTTAAATGCTTTTCTAAAGTCAAGGCCAAGAGAAGTGTGTGTGCTCAGTGTTCATAGTGCTTAGGCAATGCTATTAAATTCTTAGCTTTCTGATGTGAGAAATTTTTATTTAAAAAATTCTTCGGTTTGTTCAATGTAGTTGAAATTTTGATTGAAAGTAACAACACGTGGAAGTGTTAATGCATGTTTGTGAATGTATTGAACTTGACTTTAGTTAGCTTAAAGTTTTGAATGCAAGCTTTATACAGAGTTCTGATTTAACATAATGTTTAGCTTTGCAGAAGAGTGCCAGCTTTTTTTTTTTAACTAATCTTGACACTTTTGGCAGCTTCTTTCACTGGTGCCATAGTGAAGTAATTTTCAACCTTGAGTTTGTTTAGCTTAAAAGAGTAAAAATAGATGATAGGGATTATATTTTTCCCTTTTTATTCAGCTTCTTTTTTTCTCAGCTTTATTAGGTAGACATAAAATAATTTTCCTTGCACCTGCTAAATAGATTTGTTTGCATCAGGTTTTTTTCTTAGTTATTTTGGTACATGTTTTAATAGCAGCCTTCAAAATCCCTGTAACTTGAATATGATATGAACTTTCTTTATGCTTATTAATTTTCCGTATATTTGGAGTTTGATGTCATTTGGTCCATACCTATGATTTCATTGGTGTAGAAAATTCTTTCTATAAGTCAGCAATGGTTTTATTAACTTAAGAGTCTTGGATGGTTAACTGGGGCTGAGAGGCTGGGATTTGCCCAGTCACATAGGTAGTATGTGTGACAGTCAGGGATTGAAGCCAGTGCTTTCTCTATTTTGATATACTACATTTTCTGTTTTATTTTAGGTCTATTCTTTGCTTTGGCAACTGTTCCCATAGATGTATTCAAGAAGAAGCCTTCTGGACAACAGTCCTTTGCTCTGAACAGTGGGTACAGCTGGGATCACATTGTGCTGGGATCTGTCACTGCACAGGTTGGACATTCTTGTCTTTTTAATAGCTAGACCTGGATTTGTTCTGTTTGTTTAGTGTTATGGGCTTGTATTCCCTTCCATTTAATAATATCAAATCTTCATTTTTATTATCTTAGAAAAAATTACCTAAGAGTATGCATTTGGTTACTTAAAAACTGACTTTTAGTGAACATTTTAAAATTTGCAAAATGCTTGACATACATTCTTTTTTAAGCATTACAACAACCCTATGAGGGTTGGATCTACAAATAGTTTTGAACATTCTTAGAGTTTGTTTGCTTAGGACTAATCTCTCCCTTAATCTACCCAAGTCCTTCCCTCCTTTTATTCTTTTCCTCGTTTCCCTGTTGAGTGAATACCTTTTGTATCTGTGTGTGTGTGTCTGTGTGTCTGATCAGTTTGTAGGTTCAGATGTCAGCCACTCCCCCTGATCCCCTCCTCCTCGTTCATGTAGATATCTATTCTTGTGTCCCAATTATGTGAGGTCATTTTTCCGTAACCTTCCTTTCCCTTCCCTCTACCCCAAAAGTATTCCTCTTTTCTCTTTCCATTCTTTTCTTAAGATCATCAAGACCTAACAGAACCCCTCCCAGGCCTTGTCTAGTTGGACTCCATCTTTCAACCTTGATGATGATAGGGTTCAGAGGGAGCTCCTGAATCATTTTCCCATATTTGAATGTTAGCGGTTTATCCTTGTTTAATTCTTTATCATTATTCACTCATATTTGCCTTTTTACAAATTTCTTCTATTTCCTATATTTGAACTTCAAATACAACTCTAGTCTTTTCATCAGGAACACTTGATGTTCTTTATTTCATTAAAAGTTTACTTTTCCCTGTGCCATTAAACTCCCTTTTGTGGTGTAAGTTATTGACTGTAGGCTTATAACCTTTGCATTCAAGAATATCATATTTATGCCCTCTGCCCTTTTATAGTGGTAGTTACTGCATCATGTGTGATTTTGATTGTGTCTTCTCAGTTTTTAAATTTTTTTCTGACGCTTGCAGTAATTTTTCTTTGACCCGAACGCTTTGAGTTTTGGGTATGATGTTCCTGGGAGGTTTTGTTTTGTTTGTCTTTTTGTTTGTTTTTTCCAGTAGGTAACTGGTGGATTCTTTCTATTTAAACTTTGCCTTCTAGATCAAAAAGGTTTGGGCAGTCTTCTTTTAAGATTTCTTGAAATATATCTAGGAGCTTTTTTTGGTCATGGTGTTCAGCGATTTCAATGATTCTTAATTTTTTTCTTCTCAATTTGTTTTCCAGGTCAGCTGATTTTGCTATGATAGATTTTATATTTTCTTCTACCTTTTTTAGGCTTTTCACTTTGTTTTAATATTTCTTGTTGCATCATGAAGTCAATAGCTTCCATTTGATTCATTCTAATTTCCAGGTTGTTTGTTGCTTGGGCAAGGTTTGCACCACTTGTAAAAATCCCTTTTCAATTCTTTCTTCCACATCCCTCATTTCTTTTCCACTTTTTTTCTTAAACACACTTGTTTCATTTATTAAAATTTTTTTTAAACTTTAAAAAAACCTCTTAATTTATCTCCTCCAAGAATTCTGGTGGGTTTGTGCCCAAGCTGGGTTTTTCCTCTGAGGCATTGCTTGTAGATGTTTTGGAAGCATTCTCTTCATCTGTATACATGTCTTGAGCATCCCTGCCAGCAGAATCACTCATTATGTGGAGTTCTTATTTTGTTTTTTTCATCCTTTGAGCCTAATTCTTGACTTGATATTAAAGCTCACTTCTGGAGACATGGTCTGGTGACCAGTCGTATTGCTGCTTTCTTGAGGTGTTGAGTGTTGTATTATTCTGGGATCTCAAGGACAATTTGGGGACCTGCAAATTTTTAGTGCTACCAAAGTGGTCTGATGTAGGGCAAAGTCTGATTGCTCTCCCATCCAGGACTGAGTTCTGCCATTTCCTGACCTGGGTTTGGGTCTGAACAAGAGTAGACTTCTGCTGTATTCCACTCTTTTCAGCCAGCTGGAATGCTCTGTTAGTTCAGAGTGGCAGAATTGTAAGTCGCGCCCCCCCCCCCCACTTTGGTTTGGGTTTCCTTTCTTGGTTATGCCTTTGCAGGCTGGGCTAGATGCTGGAACCACGTTCCCCCCCCTAGCCCCCACCCCCACCTGTGGACACAGGCCTCAGCCCCAGATCTGTGACCCAGTACTGAAGAGCGAGTGACAAGGCTTCCAGTTCACACCTGTTCCCATCATAGTCTTGGTATAGGTCTGGGGGTATCCTGGTATGGGTCTAGGACCTCCTATTGCCCTGGTGCTCAACCTCTCCTTGGGCATTAGAGCACTCCCTTAAGGACATGTTCCTGGTTCAATCCTTTTTCAGTGTCAGAAGACCTAGGGCAATCTGGGCTTGACAAATGACTGAATTTTTCTGGATTTCCTCATTAGGACTGCATCTGGTGCATTTTCCAGATCCATTTGGAGAGCTTACCACACTGCTTCTTACTACTCTGTCATATTGGCTGCATTTCACTATTTAAGTTTTGAGAAGAGTTTCAATATCTATTAGGGAAAAAAAATAGTTGTCTTGAATGGATGCAGGGCCTTAGGAAAAAGTATTTTTAGTAAGATATTTTGCCCCTGCCACGCATAGTAATATTTCACTTGTCTACTGAGCAAAAGAGTTTTTTTTTTTTGGTTATTCCATCTCGTTTGGCCATCTCTATGGTCACACATTTTTTCTTTCCTACATCAAGTTCAGTTTCCAGCCTTGTAAATATACTAAACAATCAAGCTTGAACCAGGTGTCATTTATTCTCTACCGTTATTACCTGTATATTATCTGTATAAATTTAGTGAAAGGAGTAACTGATAGCATTTTAAATATTCATATCTAATCACTCTATAATGAAATACACAAATAAATATATAATCATTTAGATTCATTTAAATAATCAGTGAAAACCACGTGTAGCTTATCAAAGCTTTATTTTATCATAGCCTCTTAAAGAAATTTAAATGGTTAGAAGTAGTTCCATAGAGTTACCCCTTCAGAAGTTCCAGAGCAAGAAAGAAATATATCTCACATATTTTTAATATACATTTGTCACTCTTATGAGAATTAGCTTGTTTTAAGCCCTCGGGTCCACATAGTTCCTGCCTCTGCTGGCTTTAGGGAGTTTGCTTTAGGCCAATATAAATTTATAAGTAAATAAATGTATAACTTATCAATATAATATATAGTATTGTATAGAAATGTAAATAAATTATCAATTTACTTTAGACCGAAAGTTAAACATTCAGTCACAATTGTTTTGAGCCTCCAGTCAGAAAAAAATTATCAGCACTTAGGCAAAAATTTTAATTTCTGATTTAATTTACATTTATATGGCTTCTTTGTAGTTGACACAGAATTTGAGTTTGAGTAACAAAGCAACAGATCATATCACAACATCTAGGGTTGAGGGGAAAAAATCTTTTTTAAAGAACTTCCCACAGTACTTGAGAAAGTGAATAAAACTCGTGGCATCAGCTTAGACTTCTACTCCAAGATAGCCTGTAGGGTTCACAGTCCTCCTCCATTGCCCCTTCTTCTGCCCTAGCTCAGTCTTCTACTGGTTGTCCCTGGGCAATGAGTTCTTTCCAGATGAGCCCTGGATGTCCTTACTCCTTCTTCTCCATAGCAAGAAACTTAGGAATCTGTTTCTCAGCTACCCCTTCATCTTATAAAAGTTCTATAAGGCATGAATGAGCCTTCACCCAGTGCCTTTAATTGAGGTTCACACCTAGCTCCCTGAGACTTATTGATTCAATTATGATATGCCCTCTTGGGAGGACCCAAGATAGCAGAGTAAAGGGAGCTTTTTAGCTGAGCTTGCCCAACATTCCCCTCTAAACAACTTTAAAATACATGTCAAGTATAATTCTTAAGCTGTGAGGTGGGATATTTTTCCACCCAATGCAACTTAGAAGGTCAAAAAGAGATCTTTGGCACTAGGGTAGGCGCTGACTAGGAATACAATATGGCAAAAATACTAGCTGTGCATCTTGGAGGTGGCAGAGGCAGCAGCAGCTGTACATCTGGTCTAAAAGAGACTACATAGGACCTCTTTGGTACCACTGAGCACCATTTGGCAAGTTCATTGCACACTATGCATTTCTGGGTCACAGTTTCAGGATGAAGAGGAGCTGTAATAGCCAGAGAACTAACTGGGTAAAGACCGGAGTTCAGACCAGGAAAACAGTGTCCATACCTCTCCCCAGATCACACCACCTTGGAAGCACTGAAAACTTGCAGACCACAGAAATTGCTCTGAAAACAACAGAGCAAAAAAAATCCAAAGTTTGAGATAGGCACCCCCCAACCCCAACCCCACTCCCAGGAGATGAGAGTCCAGCTTTAACCTAAAATCCAAAGTCAAGAAATAGACTGGAAAAATAATTAAACAACAACAAAAAAACCCTGTTCATTAATAATTTCTATGATGATAGGAAAGCTTAAGGAAAAAACTCAGAATAAAATAAATGACATGCAAACTCTTTAAGCAAACCTTCAAAGAAAAATGCAGATTGGACACAAACCCATCCAGAATTTCTAGAAGAGCTAAAGAAAGAGATTTTTTTTAAAGTGCAAAAAATATATATATTTTAAAAACCAAATAAAAACTGTAGAGGAAAAATTAGGAAAAGAAATGAAAGCAATGCAAGAAAATTATAAAAGGTAAATTAACAGCTTGGTCAAAAAGGCAAAAAACCAAACAAACCCTGCTGAACAAAATAACTTCTTAAAAAACAGAATTGACCATCTAGTAAAAGAGATGCAAGACCTCACTGAAAAAAATGACTGCTTAACAATTAGAATTCGTCAAGTGGAAGCCAGTGACTTCATGAGACATCAAGAACAACAGAACAATGTCAAACAAATGAAAAAAGAAGAAAATGTGAAATAGTAAAATAGACTTTTGAGGAGGGGCAGGATTAAAAAAAGAGAGGAAAGGATAAACAGAAGAGAATAGGGCTCAGGCCAGTACACAGTTAGAAATCATAAGTGTGAATGGGATGAATTCACCTATAAAGTCAAAGCAGATTAAAAAAATGGATTAGAAACAGAATCTAACTATATGTTATTTATAAGAAACACACTTGAAACAGAAAAACAAACAATTAAAATAATATGCTAGAAAAGAATCTATTAATGTCTCAGCTGAAGTAAAAAAAGAAATAGCAATCATGATCTCAGACAAAGGAAATGCAAAAATAGACTTATTAAAATATATAATCAGGGAAACTACATTTTGCTAAAAGGTACCAAAGACAATAAAATGATATCAATACTAAACATATTCACCAAATGACATAGCATCCAAATTCTTAAAGGAAAGGTTGAATGAATTACAGAAAGAATTAAATAGTAAAACTATACTAGAAACTCAATTTATCCCTCTTGGAATGAGATAACTCCAAACAGGAAATAAATAAGAAAGAAGTTAAGGAGATAAATTTTAGGAAAGTCAGATATGATAGACCTCTGGAAAAAAATTAAATGGGAATAGAAAGAGTATATCTTTTTTTTTTGTTTGCTTGACACCTTTACAAAAACTGGACATGTATTAGGGCATCTTTACAAAAACATCATGTATTAGAGCATAAAAGTCTCACAAACAAATGCAGAAATATTGAGTGTACCCTTTTCAGATCATAATGCAATAAAAATTATATTCAATAAAGGGCCATGGAAAGATAGATTAAAAATAACTGGAAACTAAATAATCTAATCCTAAAGAATGAATGGGTCAAAGAACAAATCATACAATCAACAATTTCATTAAAGAGAATGACAACAATGAGACAACACCCTAAAGCAACCTAAGCAGGACTTTGGGAAAATTTTATATCTCTAAACTCTTAACATCAATAAAAAAGAGAAAGAATAGATCAGTGTATTGAGCTTGCAACTAAAAACCCTAGAAAATGAATAATTAGGGGTGTCTAGGTGGTGCAGTGAATAGAGCACCAGCCCTGGAGTCAGGAGAACCTGAGTTCAAATTTGACCTCAGACACTTAATACTTACTAGCCCTGTGACCTTGGGCAAGTCACTTAACCTCAATTGCCATCCAAAAAGCAAAAAAAAAAAAAAGAGAGAGAGAGAGAGAGAGGAATAATTAAAAATTCCCAATTAAATAACAAAATAGAAATCTGGTAAACCAAAGGAGAGATTAATAAAATTGAAAGTTAAAAAAACAAAAACTATTGAACTAAAAAATAAAACTGGGAACTGGTTTTATGAAAAAAAAACCCACAATAAAATAGATAACCATTGATTAACTTGATTTAAAAAAAGAAAACTAAATTACAAGTATTAAAAATAAAAAGGATGAATGTCACCAATGAAGGTGAAATTAAAGCAGTTATTAGGATTTGTTTTGCCCAATGATATGCCAATAAAACTGACAATCTAAGTGAAATGGACAAATATTTACAAAAATATAAAGTGTCCAAATTAACAGGACAGGAATTAGAATACTTCAATAACTCTATTTTAGGAAAAAAAATTGAACAAGCCATAAATGAGCTCCCTAAGGAAGAACAAAACAAGACACCAGGACCAGACAGATTTATGACCAAATTCTACCAAACATTTAAAGAACAATTAATTCCAATACTATAGAAATGACTTGAAAAAATAGTGAAAGAAGTCCTATCACATTCCTTCTGTGACATAAAAATGATTTTGATACCTAAATTAGGGAGAGCAAAAACAGAGAATGATAACTATACATCAATTTCCCTAATGAATCCTGATGCAAAAAAATTTAAATAAAATACCAGCAAGTAGGCTGGAGCAATATATCACAAAGATCATACACTATGACCAGGTTGTATTACCAGAAATGCAGGACAGGTTCAATATTAGGAAAACTATAAGCATAACTGACCGTATCACTAGCAAAAACAACAAAAATCATATTATATCAACAGTGAAGAAAAAACTATTGACAAAGTACCCATTGCCAACACCCATTCCAAAAAAAAAAAAAAACACTAGAAAGCAAGAATAAGAAATAAGTGGAGCCTTTCTTAAAATAATAAGTAGTATCTATCTAAAACCAAGAACAAGCATTGCTGTAACTGGGACAAACCAGAAGTGTTTCCCATAAAATCAGAGGTAAAGCAAGGATGCCAATTATCACAATTATTAATATTATATTAGAAATGCTAACTATGGCATTCAGGCAAGAAAAAGATATTGAAGGAGTAAGAATAGTCAATGAGGAAATAAAACTATAGATTTTTCTAGAAGATGTGATGTTATTCTTAGATGTTAATCTCTTAGATAAAAGAATCCTAGAGAATTAACTAAAAAACTAATCAAAACAATTAATAACTTTAGCAAAGTCACAAGATATAAAAGAAATCCACACAAATCATTAACATTTCTACATATTACTAACAAATCCCAAAAGGAAGAGATAAAAAGAGAAATTCCATTTAAAATAACTGTAGACAGTATAAAATACTTGGGAATCCACCTCCCAAGATACACACTGGAATTATATCAACACAATTTTTCACACAAATAATGATAGTTCTAAACAACTGTAGAAATATTCATTTCTCATGGGTAGGGTGAGCCAATATAATAAAACTGACATTATTACCTAAATTAATTTACTTATTCAGTGCTATACCAATCAAACTACGAAAAATTTGTTTATGGGAGCTGGAAAAAGAATCCATCTGGAAGACCAAAATTCAAGAATATTAAAGGAATCATTTTTTTTAAGTGAAGGTAGCCTAGCAATACCAGATCTCAATATATGCTACAAAGCAGAAATCATCAAACAGTCTGATACTAGATATGAAATAGAATGGTTGATTACTGGAAAAGATTAAGTACATGAACGACCACAATTGTCTAGTATTTGATAAAACCAAAGATCCAAGCTCTGGGGGCAAAAGTTTATTATTCAGTAAAAACTGCTGTAGAAACTGGAAAGCATTCTGACTGAAACTAGGTGTAGGTGAACGTTTCATGCTGTACACCAAGATAAAGTCAAAATGGACACATTATTTAGATATAAAGGGTGATAAAATAAGCAAATTACCTGAGCATGGATCTGAATTGGGGAAGAGTCCATGGCCAAACGAGAGCATCATAGGAAGTAAAGTGGATAATTTTGATTACGTTAGAAAGAAGTGTTCTTACCTAAGAAAGGTTTAGTGGGATGATGGAACCCCCTGTACAAATAAAGAATGTGACTCTGGAAGGGAAGTTTTGACAAGATTAAATGGTAACACTATGCATATTTTTTGGAGGGGGGGGGAGAGTTACAAATTCTCTCTTACTCCCTCCAACCCTTCACACACTTGTTGAAAAGGCAGGCAACATATTAATTAAACATGAGAGGTCATGCAAAATGTTATTTCCAAATTAGCCATGTTATCCTGACCCCCCCAAAAAAAGAAAGCAAGAAAAGTAAGGAATGTGAAAAAAATGTACTTCAATCCATACTTGGAGTTAGTCAATTCTCTCTCTGGAGGTGGATAGTATTTTTCATTATGAGTCCTTTGGAATTGTCTTATATCTTTAAGTCTTTCACAGTTGATCATTGTTACAATATTGTTGTTACTGTGTACAATGTTCTCCTGGTTCTACTCACTTCACTTTGCATTAGTTCAGGTAAGCCTTCCCAGATTCTTCTGAAACCATCTTGCTCATCATTTCTTATAGCACAATAGTATTTCATCACATTTATATACTACAACTTGTTCAGTCATTGCCCAGTTGATGGGCATCCTATAAATTTCCAATTCTTTGCTACCACAAAAAGAATGGCTATAAATATTTTTGTTCTTTTAACTTTGGTCTCTTTGGATATAGACTTAGTAGTGGTATTACTGAGTCAAAAGGTATACACAATTTTATAGCCCTTTGGGCATGGTTCCAAATTATTCTCCATAATGGTTAGGCCAGTTCACAACTCTACCAATAATACATTAATGTACTTATTTTTTCACATCCTGTCCAGCATTTTCCTTTTCAGTCATGTTAGCCAATCTGGTAGGTGTGAGGTAGTACCTCAGAGTTCTTTTGATTAGCATTTCTCTAATCAATAGCGATGCATCTTTTTTTAAAAAAGTAGTCTATTTTGATGGGAGTAGGTTGGGAATATCAATATGAATCATTGAACCTTCAGTTGTATAAAAACTTTACCAGCTATGTTGTTGATTCCAGCATTATTCTAGTGGTCCCTTGGGTAGGTTTATCTTTGATGTGATTCATACTGGAGCTGTCCCAGGCATGAGTGACTTTAGAGATTCAAAGGCCTCTGGAAGGCAAGATAGATATAGGAATTGGTCATTTTTTCTTGGTTTTCCAAAAATCTGAACTGACCTAGTGTCCAATGACATTAGTATATATTATGAATCAGGGGACTTGAACTCATGACTCTCAAAATTAGAAGGATCCACAGAGGTTAATAGAGCCTAATGCATGTGTGAGCATAAATCCACTTCTAAAACATTCACAACAGTTCTTTAGCTGGTTCCTGCTTGAAGTAATGGGGAACTTGCTGCCTCCCATTCCATTCTGGGGGCACTATAGATTCCTAGAAATAAGAATTCTAGTCTAGTAATAACTGTATGACATAAGGGCAAGTCATTTAACTTTTTCAGCTTCCTTTACCTCATTTTAAAAATGTTACTAATACCATCCTGAAGTCAGTGAACTAAATTGAATGACCTTTTCATGTGCCTTTTAAAATTTAATTTTAGGTATTTCTCTCTCTTTGTTGAGTTTTGCTGTTTCCTCCAGGAGAATGACCCTTTTTAGCACAATGGTGTCCATTTTACCCTGAACTGAGCACTTTAATATGTCCTTTTTTATTTCTTAGCTTCTGTCTTTGAATATTGTCACCACAAAAAAGTTTCTATAGTTCCTAAATGGAAAAAGAAATTGATAATTACTTCAATGGTACTTAAGTGTTTTAGTGTTCAATCATTGCTTATTTCATTTGGAAGAGTGGGAAAATGTAAATTTTTTTTTCTAGTTCTTTTATATAGAACCAAATGATCCAAAATCATGGAAAACTCCTCCTCCTGTTCCTTCTGCAAAGATAGAAAAAGAGCAAACTGTGATGCCGTGTGCGACTACTAGTGGTGCCCTGATGGTCACTTCCTTAACTGCTATGAAAACAAATCCTAAACTGAATGTGGGCAGATTTTCTGCATTGATTTCTGGTAAGCAAAATGAAAATCTATGCCTCCTCTCTGAAGTTTTGAGGTTATCATTTTAATATTTCTTTCCAGACCCGGGTTCTGATTCTTACTCCTTCATTCTTTGCTTTGGCAAAAGGAGTTTCTTCACCAGGGTTGGGGCTAACTATCCTATACCAATGAAACACAAGTCTATTCCAATGCCGATCCATAGACAAGACATAGTGTGAGATGAGAGAGGATATAAGGAGGTATAGAAAAAAATTAACAAGTGCAATTCAATCTATTAAATTAATCTATTGAATCAATTTCTTTCTTGTTCCAGTAGTGCACATCTATACTTGGGCACAGTGGGTATTTCCAGACCCAGCCAGCAATCCTTAAAACATAGCAATTCTTAATTTTATGAACTCTGATATTTTTTACTTGAATGTAGAGCAGAAATATATATTATCCACATGTGGAAGAATGAAGTATGTCAGCAAGAACATGCTATATTGTACAAGAATCCTAAATATAAACAAAGAATTCTGGGCATAATTAAAATGCTTGAAACTATTGTTGACAGTTTTTTAATAAATTAGGTTTTTACTACCCCCATTTTTTTTTTACTGTGGTCAAACTGAAAGTAAATAAACTAATAATTTATAAGGAGATAATAATTAAAAGTTCTTGAGGTCAAACCTTTGCCCTTATCAGTTGTAACAATTTGTAATTGGCATTAGCAAATGACTTTAATTAAGTGTAAGTGCTGATTGGAATAATCATTGTAATTTTTAATGTAGATATTTTCTTAGCTGATTTTTCTGTGAAAACTCCTATTAAAGTCAAAGTAATTGAAAAGGATATCTTGGTCCAAGCCATTTCTGGCCAAAATGCTTCCTCCTCTTCAGATACAGGTGATGTCTCTGAGAGTCTTTTTTTCTCACGGCTTCATTTGATTGGTTCCTTATCCAGCTGTTTCTTCCCTACAAAGTAATAACATGTTGAGGGTGGGGGTGCAGGTTCATGATCAAGAATGAGGGAATTAGCCTAGTTGGGTGAAAAAGATGGGCTTGGTAGTATGGCTTGTACTGGGCTCAGATGTGGAAAGCTCGAATTGAACGTGGAAATGGGACCAAAATGTCATTAGTGTCTTTTTTTTTTTCCAAATACCACACAGCTCTTCAAAGTATCACAAAAAAGTGGGTGGATTGCAGCCTCTTCTATAGAGCATCTGCTCTACCCATATGTGTTACATCATGGATTTGTTACTCATTATTGCTAAAGAACCACATTAATGACTAGTTTTTGGTGTTGATAAGACCAGAAGTTGTAAAAAGCATTACTATTTTTGTTCATTTGACGATATTAACAATTTTAACTGTCATCAGTTTTATTTATGACATTCTGTATGTTACCGTGGGAATGTTTTTTTTCTTTTTGGAAGGCAATTGGGGTTGAGCGACTTGCCCAAGGTCACGTGGCCAGTTAAGTGCCAAGTGTCTGAGGCCAGACCTGAACTCAGGTCCTCGTGACGCCAGGGCTGGTGCTCTGTTCACGGCACCACCTAGCCGCCCCTCCATGGAAATATTTTAGTATCTCTTATAAGGGGAAATAATTACTTTCACTTTAACATTATAATGAAAACTTTCATCATGCTTTCAAATGAACAAAATTCCAAAAGATCCAGGATCCTGATGCAATTTACATTCTCTTCCCCTTTATAGAATTGTCAGTGTTGAATGATTCTGATCCAGTTGCAGAAGCTGCCATTCAACAGCTAAGTCATTCTTCAGACTTGAAATTCAAGTCACCAAAGAAGAAGAGTACTATTATCCTAGAAGGGGAGTGCAAGGTAACGTGATAAAGACCACCTATATTTATTGGGATGTGTGTTACATTTGGCCTTTGGCCATACATATATATGCTTTGCATTCTGTTAACATCCCCATGATTATTATCCCCTTCATATACATTATATTACATTACAATGACAACTATATTGACTTAGCTTTTGCAATAGAATTCATTTCAATTTACCAAACATTTACTTAACCCCTACTATGTTTTAGGCACTAGTCTAAGATAAAAATTATCTAGCTTCTGCCCCTAAGGTGTTTAGATTCAACTGGGACAGTGGGTAGATAGAACATTTCACAGAATAAGCATAATACAAGGTAGAGAATAAAAGAGATGAGACTTGGTTAGTCAATTTGTTCTAGCAATATTAGGGGAGCCTTGAAAGAGGATAAGGATTTTAAAAGACAGAAGATGGAAAAGGCCATTCCAGGCATGGAGATGAACGACCTGTGCTAGATACATGTAGGCAGGAGAAGACGTGTCAAACACAGCCATGGCTAGCAGTCCACTCTGGCTGAAACACAGAGTCCATGAAGAAAGTGTAAAGTGAGGAAAGGTAGATTATAGCTAGATTGTGATGCTTCTCAAATGCCAGGTTGAAAAGTTGTTGCGTTTTTTCCCCAGAAGGAGTAGGGAACCACTGATAGCTTTCGAACATGAAGATGACATGATCAGATCTGTTCAAGGAGAAAATCATTTGGCAAATTGTGTATGGATTATGGAAGGCTGAGCCAATAGTGCAGTTGATGAGAGAATGAACTAGGTTGGTCACAGTATGAGTGACCATGTCAAGAACTGGTATGTTCTACTTATCTTCTGCTTACCTATATTCTACCTACCTTTGATAGCTGCTCCTGCCTAATTATGCTAGGTCTGGATACATTCCCCAGTGTTTAGCAGACTCCCATTCTCTCTTCCTCTCTCAGTCAAAGTGATACGAAATCTTCAATTGCTTAAGGGTAAAACATTCCCAACTGAAATTCCTGTTGCATATTCTTTCATTCATCTCTACTGAAACCCTACCACTCTCAGTTCAGATCTGCCTACTCCTTCTGCTGTGCCCTCTGGCACTCCTGTACTATAAATAACAAACTTCCTTTTGTTTTAGATCTCTAACTCTCATGGCCCTGGTTTCTCTTCAGATGCCACTTCATCCCTGGCAACCCTTCCATCCTTTCTAGTACTGGGTGTTCCTTCTGTTTATACCTCTTGATTCACTGATCCCATTAGAGGGCTAAGGAGGGGCAGGATGTTAGAAAACTCTGTATTCCTTGTACGGCAACACAGAATCTATCGCAGCATCCGTGATGTCTGATTGTTCTGAATAGCCTCAGTGCCATACTTCTGACTCCCTTCTTTGGGTCAGTTCCTTCTTTCCTTCCTTATATTCTCCCATTTCCACCCCACATTTCATGCTCTTCCCTTCTTGATTTCTGGGTTTTCTACACTTATCATTAGTAGTTGGATTCCTTTTCTACTCCTACTTCTGCCTAGACTAACTTTTAAAGGTTCCCTTGGGATCCAGATCTCTCTGTTTATCCTTTTGAGTTGCTCCCTTTCTAATTTGCTGAAAGGACTTATTTGAATTGAACAAAGATACCAAGTAAGTGGCCAGAACTTCCTCAGTTTGCCTCCTCATTTCTCCCTTTTCTGTGACTTTCAAAGATCAGCTCCTTCGTGGTCGTTAGCTGGTGTGGTGGATGGAGTTCCTGGCCTGGAGTCAGGAAGATTTGAGTTCAAACCCACCCTTAGACACTTACTAGCTGTGTAACCTGGACAACCACTGACCCTCTTTCTGCCTCAGGTTTCTAATTTAAAACGAGAGTAACAATAGCACCCAATTCCCATGTTTTTGTTGGGATAAGATGAGATATTATCTGGAAAGCACTTAGCGCCAGACCTGCCCCAAATGAATCAATTTGTGTTCTCTTCCTTCCCCTCTACCCTCACATGTGCCCCTTCAACAGTTAAACATTTGGTGATGCCTGCAAATCAGGTGGGATGCATTTGGGAATATATATCCAGAGTTCTAAATTCTAGGTATCTTTTCAGGGTAAATTATATGCATGTCCTATTGTATGAATGCCCCAATAGCATATAATTATACAATTAAATCAGCATAATTGTATATAATCATCATGACAGAGCAGTATAATATCAGGAATGCTACATAACACAACATACATAAACAGCATAGCGTGTGCAAATAGATTAACAGCAAAATTACATGTAACTGGCAAACATGTTTACGGTACACGGGCAAGCTGTAATTACATTATGCATCAGTGAACAGCGCAGTCATATGTGAGGCACATCTTGCACTGGTGTGGTTATCTGGCTACAGGTCAGGCTACTTTTCCATTTTCCTCTGTAACAGCCATCATGGGTTACTCTGGGCACAGGTTGAAATAGATCCCTGTGTCCTATGACTCTGTCCTTGTGCTTGAATTAGTTCATCAGAAATATAGTCTCAAATCTCTACACCTGAACTCATGGAGGATTCAGGTTGAGCTAGCACAGTGGTTCTCAACCTTCCTAATGCTGAGATGCTCGAATATGGTTCCTCATGTTATGGTGACCCCCAACCATCAAATTATTTTCGTTGCTACTTCATAACTCTAATTTTGCTACTGTTATGAATCATAATGTAAATATTTGATATGCAGGATGTATTTAAATTGAACATAACCCACAGGTTGAGAACCACTAGCAGCTCACTCTGTGGGTTTTTTTTTTGTACTTTAAGAATCTCTACAACTCAGATTTTAGACAGAAAAAGTACTGACCCTGGATTTAGTTCTCTTCACCTATTTGGACAGATTGCAGGATCACATTATACTGAGTTTTCTTTCATCACAGTGTTGTTCCTGGGCCATTGTCTGGCCAAACAATCTGCATAAGTGGTAGGCTGCCTCTTTTGCTTAGAATCCTCTGAAGTAAATACTCATCAATCACTTCTTGCTCCTCAGAGAGTCCAACTAATTCCCTTGTGGACAATAAGGTACTGTGGTAAATGGTTTTTCCGGGGCCCCTCTCTATTTCTGGAGCTAATCTTTAACTGGGTAAGGTGCTTAGTCTCTACACAGCTAAATCATGGAGTGGCTTTCCATTAACCCTAAAGAAGTCACTCAAGTGTTCTGGGTGTCAGTTTCCTCACTATACAATGAAAGGTTGGACTCAGTGAGTTCTGATGGCCCTTCTAGCTCTGTGCCTATAAACTTGTGTTGACCACGATCATCGAGATTTCTTAGCAAAACCGTCTCAGTGTCAATAACTTAAGCGTCATAGCACCATTTGCTTTTGTCAATGCTCTTATGAGCTGAAGAAGTTTGTGATAAACTTTTAGATTCTCTCTCAGCCAAGCAATGATGTGTGAAGATCTACAAAAGAGGATTTCTGGAACACATCACTCTCAGTCACCCTTTGCTACAAATGCATTCTACACGTGGGCCTCACTCACTGCCTCTGTCCTCACAGTCCATTCTTCCCGAGGAAATTGTTAATATTTGTGAGAAAATATGCCCTGGGCTTTTGGGGGGGAATGTTTTGTATCAACTGTTCTTACTATACCATTTTAATAAATGCCTAATTTAAAAAGCTAATTGTCTACTTGTTGATTGTCAATGGGAAATTCTCTGGAGGGGCTTTGTGAGTTAGGGTAGTAATAGTAGCCACCCACAGGGTTGCCTTTAGAACACAAAGTAGTCGCCACTTCTAGGGACCCATCCTTGCAAGTCCAAATGCACACTGGGGGATAGAGCAGATGGTGCAGCATTATCACAGAATCCAATAAGCCATGAGTCACCTGAAGTCCTAGCCCTGAAAAAGAATGAAGATTAAAAGGCTAACTAATTGTTAGCCATTATTGTTACCCGTGTGTGTGAGCTGCAGAACAAACAAAGCAGACTGGTTAACTCATCCGGTTCCCCTGCTCCTGTCCCTTGGTTCTTTCCTTCTGGGAGCCGGTGGTTTAGTGGATGGAGTCCTGGGCCTGGAATTGGGAAGTTCAAGTGCAGCCTCAGACACTTAACTAGCTGTGTGGTTCATCTCACCTCAGTTTCCTCATCTGTAAAATGATAGCACCTAGGTTATTATGAGGATCAAATAAGGTAATATTTGCAGAAAGTGCTTAGTGTGATTCCAGGCACACTGTATAAAGGCTTAGTCCCACATCTCTTCCTTCTCTTGTTGGGCTGACTTAGTTCTCTGGCTTTTTGTAGGTTTGAGGGAGTGGGGTTTAGGTATTCTAGGTAGAATTTGAAAACTCTGACATTCCTAGGAGCCAGCCCACAGGGAAGCCTGAGTGTGTCTGTGCCCTCTCCCAATGTGATTTGGCAGAGTAACTGCTACTTGTTTTAAACAGCGTGGCATGAGCCCTGCCAGTAGAATCTCTGCGACAGGAGCAGATTCTGTCTTCGGGTCTCAGGCATCACACTGTGAATTGTTTCATGTGCTCTGTTGGAACATGGACGTTTGTGGGGGTACTGGTGAGTGAGAACCTTAAGAATGAACATTTTCCAGTATTAATTCTCAAGGACTCCTTACTTGTCCTATAGAATCACCTGTATTTGCTCTACCTTTTTTTTCACGATTCTTGTTTTAGCATTTGGTTGTTGGGTTTGTTTTGTTTTTAGGTAATGGAAACCAGAGAAAATGTCTGATCTGTGGGTCTTGTTCATTTCATTTTTTTTTAAGGAAAGACCAGCCTAGCCTGATGTTACCATTTTATGCCCTTTTGCCACTTACAGACCCTCTGATACCATCACTCTGACTGACCCTTCTCTTTCGTGGGTCACTCTTTCTTTTTTTCAAAACCTTTTAATAATTAAAAAAATGTGGGATGCTTCATGAATTTCTGTGTCATCCTTGCACAGGGGCCATGCTAATCTTCTCCGTATCATTCCAATTTTAGTATATATGCTGCTGAAGCAAGCACTGTGGGTCACTCTTTCTAAAGTTATCATCCAATCCAGATCTTGGGAGCTATCTATTGGCCCCTACTATATTCTTCCTTTTTTTCAATAAGTTTGGTGCCTGATAGTTTCTTCCCTCGTCCCCTCCTCCACCCCAACTCTCTCACCCCAGCTCCTACCTTTATACTAGGAGAATTCAAAATATGTTTTCTCAAACACCATTACATCTCAGTTCTTTAGTCTATTCAACTTTCATGACCTACTCTCTCAACCTCAGCTGCACAAAGGGATCAGCATATCTTTGATCTTTCTATTATCTATAGCATTTGATTTCCATGATCAAGGATGCTGAAATTGGAGGGAAGGGGCAAAGTCAAGATGGCAGCATAGAAACAGGAGAACTCCACAGCTTCCCCCATAACCACCTCAAATACCTATAAAATATGACTCGAAACATATTTTAGAGCTCCAGCACCCACAAAATGACAGAAAAACAAGGCTCCCGCTAAAGGCAGCCTGGCAGGCTGACAGGAAGGGTTCATTGCAGCACGCTGGGAGCTGAAACCAGCCGGGCCTGAAACTGCGGCTATAGTCCCAGGGTGGCCAGGACAAGCCACAGCTGGAGCTTTCAGAAGAGTGGATCACCAGCAGCTGTTGCAGTTTCCAGAATTATCAACCCATAAGAAACAAGGACAAAGTGAAAGGTCTGTGGAACTCAGCTAAATTTGGGGGAAAGGAGCAGGTCCAGCCAATTGCCCCCAGGGCAAGAGGCAGGGCAGCGGCAGCCCTGCAGCCATCTCCATGTGGCTGCTTCAGAGCTCCTGGCCTGCAGATTGCAGGGGGGGCCAAGCTAAGTGCTCTTACCTTAACCCTCCTGGATCAGGATCGTGGTCTTGGGTGGTGGTCCTGAGGTGCATGACCAGTGAGCCAAAGCTGGTGGGGGCTGCAGAGATGGCAGCCCCCTAATAGCTCCAGCAGCTGCAAAACTCTAGCAATTTGGGACAAAGCTCTCCCCTCTGAAAGCAGAGTTCTACTGAGCCC
>CM053580.1:213182715-213196650 GCA_028627135.1 Pseudochirops cupreus
ATAGTTTATGCCACATATGTATGTGATGTGTAAGGACATGGCACATTCAGTGTCTAACATCTACTTTCTTCTTATAAGTAACATAATTTTAGAAGAGTTTTAACATATAAAATGCTCTTGTTTATGTTGTTGTATAATCTCTACTAATTTAACATTTCCTCCATACTAAAAGGGAAACATAGGCCACTTTCTAAGGCTTGTAGCTAAATTATGGAAAGTTGCAATCTATGCTGGTAGAGCTAACATCATACTAGCCAAATTACATATTCTTGATTACTGTCTTCTTAAAGGGGCCAGGCCCTTCTGAATGTGTTTTTTTTTTTTTTGCTTTTTGGAGGGGGAAGGCAGGGCAATTGGGGGTAAGTGACTTGCCCAAGGTCACACAGCTAGTTAGTGTTGATTGTCTGAGGCTGGATTTGAACTCAGGTCCTCCTGACTCCAGGGCCAGTTTTCTATTTACTGTGCCACCTAACTGCCCTTCTGAATTCTTTTTAAATCACCAAAGAAAATGAGTTTTCTGTAATGTTATTTCTTTCCCCACTGTATTTGGTTTTAATTCTACTTACAGCAGACTTCCTTTCACTCCCTAGGTACTGATAATTTCTTTTCACTGATAGATTTCATTATTTCAGGACAGTGAAGCTCCACTGATGATAGATTATGCAGCCACCATGGACAGCTCATATCAACAAGAATTCCCTTCATATTATGAAGAAGTTGTATCTACTGACCTTACTGATGGAAATTTGTCAAAACATATATTGCCTGCTTTAGACCCACAAGAAAATGAATTTGATACTTGGAAACCGGAGAGGAATGCCAAATCTGAGGAGTGGAATAGTGATGCTCAGATAGACCAGGATAGTGAAGAGATGCCAAGGAGTTTATCAGCAGTTTTGAGAAAATGTAAAGGTACTTTCCTTTAGCCTTTCCTCCTTAGACATAAATATCTTGGCAGTTTTAAATATTATAGCTACTTTTTGAGAGACAACTTTCATAGGTTTACTCTGTTTCTTTTATCTTCTTTGACAAGACCCTCAAATCTTTCTCATTACATTTTTAGGGCAAATATATTGACTTTATAGGAATAGAGACTAGGTTTGTGATTTAATTAGCACAGAGAACTTTAATATGAGGAATCTCCCTCTACTAATGCATATTGGTATCTTCTCTGCAATTTATAGAGAGTTGCCTAGAGTACTGAGAGATTAAGTGATATGGCCAGGGTCACACAGCCAGTAAGTGTCAGTGGTAGAATTTAAACCAAGATCTTCCTGGCTTTTAAGCCAACTCTTTCTCAGCTGTACTACAAGACTTCTCTAGAACTGATGTTAATAATAAAAAAAATAACACTTTTTAAAGTTTACAAAATGCTTTCCTCGCAACTCTTCTGGGTATGTAGTATGAGGACCCTTATTCCCATTTCACAAACCAAGAAACTTGGGCTCATAATGATTAAGGTATTCATTCATAGTTACCCAACTAATAAGTTTTAGAGTCAGTATGCAAATTTGATTCTCTGCACTCCACCTCCAATGCTCTTTTTTGTTACCCTACTTTTTCTTAACTTTTAAATGGTGCTAGAAGAACAACCCGTAGGCTAAATGCCTTTTTATTTAGTAAGTTCATTTTAAAGACAAAACTACTTGCCAGTATTTCTTCTCCTGCACGTGTGATATAAAGTTTGGTTAATGTGAATTGTTTGCAGTGATCACCAAAGATTATTTAGTGAATAGTCACTCTATACCCACTTTGATTAACTGCTTACCTCACTATTTCCATATAGAATACCATCTATATATTTCTTACTTGTCCTAAGTTATCTTCCCTTTGTCTAAACTTTATTAGGTACAGTCTCCTTTCATTCTTATCCTGGTGGTGGTGATAACTTTATTGCAATAAGAACCACACAGAGAATTCCACATTCCCCTTTTGATTATTATGGCAATAGATTAATCGCCTTAATCTACTGTGTACAATAATGAAAAGATATTTTTATTAGTCATTTTACTAAAAAAATGTATAAAACAATGTAAGTGCTAAATGAATGCCAAATAACATAATATTAATTATTGTTCAATAATAATATGTCTTAATTATTCAGTGATATTTATATAATTCTTTGTACCACAAATATTTGGTTGATTCTTGATATGATAGCTATTTGTTACAAAGAGAAAGTTCATGTGGAAAAAGGGACAATGTTAAAAATATTTTATATCTTAAGTACTATTCATAAAGGGAACTTACTTAATTAGTGTCTTTTAAATTTAGACCATAGCCCATTATTTGGTAAACACCACATAATTCTCTGTCCTTTGAAACAGACAATGAAGAGAGTATGTAATTAGTATAAAAATTGAAATTCCTAGCTCTGAATCTCATTTTGGTGGCCTCAAGGTGACTTTACCTTTCAGGAGAAAATGGCTTCCAGAGAATGTAAATGCTGAGAAATATCAGTCACTTTTTGGGGAATTTTGGTAAGGTTCATTTTCCTGATTTCTCTCCCCCTCCTTTTGTTGTAGTAAGATGTTTTAAAATATATGTTCACTCTTTTTACACCCTTCCCTGTTTTGCTTTTGAATCTGTTGTTAGAACACTGCATTATCTGTCCAATTTGTGATATCATAATTGTATGGTTGTCTTCTTTCTACCTTGCCAGAAAAAAAAAAAGCAGGAGTGTGTGTGTGTGTGTGTGTGTGTGTGTGTGTGTGTGTGTGTGTGTGTGTATGGGGGAGAGGAGAGGAGAATGAAAAATGGATGTAATTAATAGAATATTGTAATGAAAATCTAAATCTTTCTTTTGATTGGTTAGCTGCATGAGCCAGAGGTTTTGAGTGACCTCTGAATACCCTAGAGCATTGGGGATCTGTAGATGTCTACTGTTTGTCCCCCCTGTAACATATCTTCTCTGCTTGCTATTTAACATAAGCTTTTCAGCTCGTTTGTTTAAGCTATGTTTGGGATACAGGCTCCACAGCACAGCTTTACCAAGATCCTTGACTTTGTACTGGGTGCAGGGAAGAAGACATTTAAGGGAGAGACTAGAAGATAAGTCTGAATGGTTACAAAGTATAACGTGCATGGGAGATGATCTTTTTGTTCTTATCTTTCACCTTGATATCAAAGTCTTTGGAGATTTTATCCATTTTTTCCTCTGCCTATTGAATCTTCTGTTTTCCTGGTTTCCTTTCACTTTCTTGCCAACTTTGTTAACTTAGGAGGACTGCTCTGGCAACCAAAATTAATTGCCCACATACTAAGTTATTTTCATCTTATGGTTGTGCCCTAGAACGAATGGAGGTAGTGTGAAGGAGAAAAGTGTAAGAGCACTCTCCTGCCACGCCACCTTAAATGGCACCTTGTATACCCGATCTCTTTAATGAGCAGCATTCCTTAACCTACATGGTCTTTATCTTTGTCTCTCCCCTATAACAACTTCTCTCTTCCTCTGTTTTCCATCCGTATAACAGGGGTAGCAATTCTTTATGATCCTTTAATCATGAAGTAGGCAAAGTGGCTGAACAGTCCATAAAAGGCTTTTGTGGCTGTTATCAGTATTCGGGCTGGATTTGCTTGGAACGTTATTTCAACATGTACTTACCTGTTCCATTCTAAAAATGAGCACTTTAGAATAAATCATTAATTCTTCTTAGCTCTATGACTTCGTTCAGTCATTTTTCATTCATGTCCTACTCTCTGTGACCCCATTTGGGGTTTTCTGGGCAAAGATACCAGAGTGGTTTGCCATTTCCTTCTCTAACTCATTTTACCGATGAGGAAACTGAGGCAAACAGAGTTAAGTGACTTGCCTAGGATCATATAGCTAGTGTCTGTGGCCAAATTTAAGCTCAGGAAAATAGTCAAACCAAAGGATGTCCCAACCTCCTCTACCAGCAACCTGGCCTTTGGAGAATTGTACTCCTCTCCTTTTCCCCTCCCTCTATTCTAATCCTCTATAATGACCTGTGCCAGCCCCCTCCTTGGGCTCCCCAGAACTTGGTTGTTGTCCTTCATGCTTATGCTCAAAGAGGACCAAAATGACTTAATTATGTTGGGGTTAAGGTACAGAGTGTCTGAACTATGACTGATCAGACCAGTATGAATTTGGAAGGCTGTACCACAGGTCAGGCACAAGTAGTCTATATGAACATTTGGAGTGGAGATGTCTCAAACTTTGGACATCTCACATTTCTTTTGAGCTACTGTAATTCTGCTTTGCTCATAGAGCATAGTCCCTTCTTTGATGTTGGCATCCCATGCTTGTTGGTCCTGTGCCAGCGTTTCCCATGTCTCACAATCAATTCCAAAGTTTTTCGGAAAGATCTTGAGAGCGTCCTTATATTGCTTGTTTTGACCTGCATGTGAGCATGGTACTCCAGTTGCAACTCCCTTGCAGTTTAGAATATGGTTCTGGCTGGGAGTGATTTCTGTCATTTGAAGTCTCCAAGGCTCTGAGAGATTGGGGTATGGAGTTAAGCTCAATTTTAAGCCTAGACATGTGCTTTGCCCTTTTCCCTAGATTCATCCTGGGCCATCTGCAGTCATCCTGATTGATTTCTGGTCACTAGACCCAGATGGCTCTGGAGGAGGAAGTGAGGGTTCAATTCATTTGCAAATCAGGGCATCATCTTCCTGATGTCATGGTCCTCTTTGAGAATGAAGGACAAATCACAAGATTCTTCTGCAGAGATCTTTTGCTGTGGGGAATATTGCTGAAGTGCTAACTGTACTGTCCCCATCAAAATCACATAGTCTGGAGCTCCACTCTTTGTACCACAGAAACAAAGGAGGGAGAATTGAGGACTAGGGTCGAGTTCTTGGGTCCTTGGGTCTAGTAGTGTAACCTCACTGACAGTAGTATGGTGGTTGGTGTGGGAGGGGATGCTGAGTGAGCTCAAGATAGGTAGAAGTTCATCGATTTTTAAAAAAATTTTAAACTTTCTTTGGGGTTTTAGGACATCCTAGACCGGAAGACAATGAAGTAGCTTTATATAATTGATAGAATTTCTGTATTGGAGAGGTTATAAGGATCAGAAAAAATGCCCAGTCTTTCATCTTGCTGGTCATATGATCCAGAAGTCCAAAAAATAAAAGAATTACTTCATATCAAAAATAACTAACTTGGAAAATAAATCAAAGAGAGATAACTTAAAAATCATTGAACTACTTGAAATCCATGCTAAAATAAAAGGGACTAGTCATCATACTTTTAAGAAATCATAAAAGAAAATTGCCCAGATCTCTTAGAATCATAGTGCAAAGTGGAAATAGTAATAAAAGTCATTAGTCACTTCCAGAAAGAATCTTCAAAATAAAAAATCCCAGGAACATTATAACTAGAATCAAATGTTGCTAGGTTTAAAAAAAATACTGCAAAAAGTCAGAAAGAAATAATTCAAGTATGAAGGATCCACAGTTAGGATTACATACAATTTGACAGCTACTATGATAGTGACTGGGTAGCTAGGTGGTACTGTGTCAGGCCTGGAGTTTGGAAGACTCTTCTTTCTGAGTTCAAATTTGGCTTCAGATACTTACTAGATGTGTGATCTGGGGAAAGTCACTTAACTCTGTTTGCCTCAGTTTCTTTCTCTATAAAATGGGCTGGAGAAGGAAATGGCCAACACTCTAGCTAGTATCTATGTCAAAACCCCACATGGAGTCACAAAGAGTTGGACATGACTGAAAAACAACTACACAACAACATTATAATGAATAGGAATGATTCTTTAGTAGGCAAAGGACATGTTAACAATAAATAATTTTTTTTTAAATTTACCAGCAGAGGGAATTTTAATGAAATAGAGGACTTCCAAGTAATTTTTTCTTTTTTTTTCACTTAGGGCAATTGGGGTTAAGCAACTTGCCCAAGGTCACAGGGCTAGTTTTGTGTTAAGTGTATGAGGCTGGATTTGAACTCAGGTCCTCCTGACTCCAGGATGGTGCTCTATTCACTGAGCCACCTAGCCACCCCTCCAAGTACTCTTAATGAAAAGACCATAGGTATATAGAAGCTTCTAAGTTCAAACACAGGAGCCAAGAGAAAATAAAATGTAAACATGAGCAAACAATCATAAGGAATCTATAAGTGATCATTTTACTTTCTAATACAGAGAGATGTATGCTCCTCAGAATTCTCATCATCAATAGCCAATGACAGAAGATAAAACCTGGTATAACAACAAGCACCCTGGCATACCCAGGATGGCTGCTAGCACAGGTTCTTTGAACTGCTTTTCTAAAGGAAAGCAAAAGGGGTTAACAATCTTACTTTAATTAGATATATCATTCACTTAGTTCAGGGGAAAAAGTCAGCACCCTGAGCTTCAGAAAATACAAACATGGGAAGGTTAGGTGGTACAGTGAATAGAGCACCAGCCCTGGAGCCAGGAGGACCTGAGTTCAAATCTGACTGCAGACACTTGACACTTAACTAGCTGCATGGCATTGGACAAGTCACTTAATCCCTAACTGCCTTCCCTTTCCCCCTCATAAAAAAAAACCAACCAAACAAATTAAAAGCAGACAAAAAATACAGAGAAAATAACACAATTCAACAGACAGGGTTTCTAGCTGTCTATTAAATACATACATAGTTACCAGAAAGAGAAGCACCAACATCTGGGTTTTCAAAGCCAGGGGTTCAACGGCTACCCAGTGTCATCTGACCAACTCACACAACTCTTCCCATGAGTGAGCCCCAAGGCAGAATCTCACCTCAGGGTTTATATAGCCTTCTTCATGGTCAGAGGACTTCACAACCTTCATGACCCACTGTCTAATTACAAAGTAACAAAAGGGGTGGGCCTTCCTGAAAAACAAGCCTCCCCCAAGCATGCTCCTCTTGTTGGCCTATGAGTGAGGTCCATTAAGGGGCAGGGAAGATCTTCAACCTCCTTACCATGACACCGGGTTGATTATTTGTGTGCCAGACCATCGCTGATGTCTGTAGCATCACTTCTCACCCCAGAAGCATCCTCTGTCCTGGAGGCCCCTCCATCTGATTGGAGGACACAGGACTTCCAGAACACCCCTTCAGAAGCATTCCCCAGGTTGGCCACCAGGCCGCGCTCCTGTGGACTTTTCTATCTTGCCCCCACACTGGGAACCTTCTTTCCCCTTCCCCCTTTTAGCTCTTTTTAAAAAATGTGTTATTTTTCTCATTAGCATATAAGCTGTTTTAGGGCGAGGACTGTCTTTTTTTGCTTGTGTGTGAATTCCTAAGCCCAGTACTTAGTAAGCACTTGATAAGTGTTTGTTGGCAGGCAGGCGGAATATTGGCAAATACTTCAGTTATGGACCATTTCAGAAATTAAGTCAAAAGTAGTATTGATTTATGAATTTGTAAGCTCTTCTTTATTGTTTATATTATTAGTCATAGCGTCTTTAGAAAACATGGTAATTAAAATTCCTTTTGCTGGTACCTATTTTTAGTATCTATCTTTCATATATAAAGTCATAATTTGCATAGCTCTACATACAAGTATTTTGATGAGTAAAAACAGTTTATGTTAAAAAAGGCTTTTTTTAGATTTGAAGTTTCTCTAAGAAACTGGACATGTTGTTTAAGGAGTCTTCAATTTGCTTTTAAGTCTATACTATTTTGAGCAAATAATGCAACTTTACCTTTTTTATTCTATTTCATGGAGTGGTTAGTACAGATTGGCAAAGCTAAATGGGCACATTTAAGTCTATTAAGGTAGGGTATACTGGCCACTACTATTGGTACAACTGCTGGAAATATTCTAAAGCAGAATACATACACACACACACAAAATCAGATACACACTAATATTTACTTTATAGATGCAAAATTTAAAAAGAAATACTTGACGATGATATTATTGTTCCCTTTTTATATTCTTTTTCATCATGGAATTTTTTTCCTTTTTCCATGTCAAATACCAGATGTGATTCTGTAGTATGGTCAGAGTAATCTTCTAACTCTCTGCTCTCATGAAAGGTAGGCCAATTTTTCTTTAATAGGTATTAAAACAATTCTTGAAACTTATTTATCTTAGAAGGCTAAAGGCCTAGACTGTTGACATAACTTCTTAGTCTTTTTGAGTAAAAAAACAGCCAGGAGTAGATTATACTTGGCTGGTTGACCACTCAGAGGCAAGGGAGCTTTGCTCAGATGAATCATCTCAAGGTGTCTTTAATGCATATACTTGTTGAATATCCTGATCCCTGGCTATGGCTAATTAAATTTCTCTTTGGTAATTGTTAAATGAGTTGCAAGTATCTCATTTTCTTCCAATATTGTATGCTAAAGGAGGACTGGCCTAAGTTAAACTTATCCCAGAACACATGCATACAGTAAGTAGTAAATTCAGAGACACACTAATCTTTTCTTTAAAGCTATTTTATTTTGTTTTTCAGCTTCCACTTAGGTCTGTCTCATTGGCTACATAAATAAAAATACTTTTTGCTGTTTCAGGTGGAATTTTAAGAAAGGGAACAAAAGTCTTCCATCCACTGCATCATCAGAAAGATCCTGGAATGAGCCAGTCACATAATGACCTTATTTCCTACAGCAGCCTGATGAGATTCACAGAAAAGCAACATGGATAACAAGAACTTTTAATAAGAATCTGCTTTCCATGCACAGGAGCAAGAGTAAATTGAAAGTCTTTTCAGTGGATCCCTCTTTGTAAAGCTCTGTGTTATCTTGTGTGACATGTATCTATCTCAACTAATTAATTATTTATGAAGCAACATTAAAAGATATGAACACAGACATACAACTGTGTACTTTGAAAAGTGCTATTTGCTACATCTCTGAACCTTATTATAAAGGGAAACCTCTTTGGCTATTTGACATTTGTTTAGAGGATTTAATATTTGTTTTTTATATGAAAATAGGCCCTGAGGGTAGATAGAAAAAAAGATTGATATATATATATATATGAAATAAAAATAGACCTACAATGAGAATTTAAAATGAAACTCAAAAATGCACAAGAATATTTTCTTTTGATATTATCCATATTACTTAATAAGTTTTGCAGTTACTTAATATAGGCATAAATTATGCTAAAGCTTTTCTAAGTTTATTTTGAGCATACTTGCAAATGTTAAGTATGATTTTTTTTTTTTTTGCTTTTTGGAAGGAGGAAGGCAGGGCTGTTGGGGTTAAGTGACTTGCCCAAGGTCACACAGCTAGTAAGTGTTAAGTGTCTGAAGCTGGATTTGAACTCATGTCCTCCTGACTCTAGGGCTGATGCTCTATTCACTGCACCACCTAGCCACCCCCAAATGTTAAATATTCTTAAAAATTAGTGTTTACATTTTTCTCAACTATAAAAAAGCTAATATTGCCATCGTAGCATTTAATTCATAATTTCCTTATGTAGGATACTGGCTAAGAAAACTTGAAAAGAGAAAACAGGAGTCATAAATAATACTGTTTTGGTCACGTCTACTATGAAGAAGGGTGGAAATGCAAACAGGCTACAAACAGGAGTGAACCAGCACAGGCCAGAAACAGAACAGGTCAAAACTTTTGTGTGCATTAGTAGTGGCATCAAGTCAGTGAGCAGCATCTACATTTCCAGCCTAGAGGCAGAGAGGGACGTTGCTGCACAGAGATGTCATTATTCTTGCTGCTCTCTAGGCCTAAGCAAACTTGTCCCTTGGATCTCTGACATGGAGTCTCCACCATTACTTCTATCTGACTTCTGCTTTTACCCATGTCACCTTGTATGCATTTATTGAAAACAGCAACTCTTAAAATCTCTTGTTACTCATCTGTTTTGCTGTTTTATTGCTTTATTCTTCTTATATTTATTGTCTGGGATGTTTGAGAGACTAATAGTTTCTTTAGGTCTGATTTTCTTTCAAAGAATGTTCTGACTCCCTCTTTTATTCAGTATCCATCATTTTTCATTAATGATTAGGCTCAGATTTGCAAGGCAAGTCATTTTGGATTGCATCTTGAGCTCCTCTGCACACATTCCATTCCCTTCTGGAGTTTCTGATGGGTTCAGAATAATCTCATGTTGTTTGAATGTCCTTTTCTTTTTCCTGTTCAATTACAGAATTTGATGTCAGTGAAACTGTCTGTTAAATTACATTTAACCACTCTATGTCTTGGGGTTGGCAGCAGAGATTGCTTGTTTTGGGGTTGTCTGTTTTTCCGGAGGCAATCTATTGATTCTTTCAATTGGCGCTTTGTTTTCTGTGTTCAGAAGTTCCAGGCAATTTTCTTGCACTATGTGTTCAAATTTTTTGACTTGTCATGTTCTTCTGGGAGCCTTTAAGTTGCCTCTAACACATGCTGTCTTTTGAGATCAACGTTTACTGGTGTAGAAATCATGCTTTCTTTTAATATTATTTCTTTATACCTCTCTTCCTCCTGACTGTTCTTTTCTTCTACGTATTAATATTCTCATTCAGTTATTTTGTTTGTTTCTTTGGTGAAACAGCATGGGTTCATTTTTTGCTATTTCACCGATTATTTTTGCTTATTCAAGTCATAAATTCTGCTCCTCTTTTGAGTTTTATTCCTCTTGAGATCCTTGATAATTTCAACCTTTTTTTCTTATTTTCCTCTATTACTTTATGATTCCTTCCCTCTGGATGGCTGTTTCTTTGGGGGCAACATCTCAAAGCCGTCTCAGTTTCCTCCTATGCTAGGCAATTGCTGGTTCACCAGCTTTGCTCTTTGCCCCAGGTAACATTTGGGGGAAAAACTGCACCCAGCTAGATAATGGGATAATTCTTTTTTGTACAGTGGAGTGCCACATGGCCACACAAACCTGTCCTACCCCAGTTCCCCCTACTCTTCAGTTCTCTGGGTGCTGTTGCAGCACCAAGCACTGTTGTGACACTGAGGGCTATTGCTGCACAGTGATACCATGCTTCTTGCTGCTGTCTCAGCCTAAGGGGATTTCTCCCTTAGATCTCTGAAGCACTGGGGGAGGGGGGGGGGCGGGAGGTGGTAGGGTTCCCATCACAAACCCTGGTCTGCTTGAGCAACTCTGAAGCTATATCATTGTGGCAGTGTGGAAAGTAGGGCTGAGTGATTATGTTAAGAGTTGGGTATTATGTTAGTTCACTGGGTTTTTAACCTCTTTTGGGTTTTTGATATGAGACAGTAGAGAAAACTGACTGCTTTAGTTCTTGCATAGAATACTTATTTTGGAGGAGTTTGAGAGGGTGTGAGGTTCAGAGGAAATGGCTAGTCCTTGGTCACATGGCCCAGAAGTTCTCATACTCAGTCTCAAAAACAAAACAAACCAAAGAAGAGATATGAGAAGATACTCCCCTCACTTCTCTGAACAGGTGGGAAATGCGAGATGTGGTACATTGCATACATTTTTCAGAGTTATGCTGATTTTTCTCTTTTCTTTAAAAATATAATTTATTATATGGTATAACACTCAGGGTGGGAGGGGGAAGGGAAGGGGCTTGGGAGAAAATTTGATTTAGATAAAAGCTATCAATAATTTTAAAAAAATGTGTAATAGGGAGGATGAAATACCCCATATTCTCTTAAGTGAATCTTCTTATGTATTCTACAGATTTTCATAATGAACTTAGTGATACTGATAACATTTACTAATATAAAAGTTATGGATTAAGAGGGTATCATTCCCACTCTCTACTCTTCAGTCTCTGGTCACTTCCTTAGTGTCTGCAAAGATGCCCATGTCTGCCTGATCCCCTCAAAACTCACTTGATCCTACTAGCTATCATCCTGTATCTCTCCTCCTTTTCGTGGCTGAACTCATTGAGAAGATGTCTATAACCAA
Organism: Pseudochirops cupreus; assembly: GCA_028627135.1. NCBI lineage: Eukaryota > Metazoa > Chordata > Mammalia > Diprotodontia > Pseudocheiridae > Pseudochirops > Pseudochirops cupreus. The sequence continues at coordinate 213,194,475 of CM053580.1, forward strand.
TGGCTTCCACTCTTATCATTCAACTGGAACTGCTGTCTCCAAAATTCTCAGTGATGTTTGAACTGCTAAATTGAAAGGCCCTTTCTCCAGTCACCCTTCTTGGCTTCTCTGCAGTTTCTGACCCTGTTAATCACCCTCCTCTCCCCGATAGTCTAGGTTTTCATAACACTGCTCTATTCTGGGTCTCCTCTTGTCTGACTACTTCTCGGTCTCCTTACCTATCCACCCCTACCCTCTCCTGACCTCTAGTCTTGTATCTCTAGCTGCCTAATGGACAGCTGGAAACAGATATCCTGTGGACATCTTAAAACTCAGCATGTCCAAAAATGAATTACCTTTCCCTCAAAGTTCTCCTGCTCTTGCTAACTTCCCTATAACTGTCCTTGGCACTACTATCCTCGCAGGAAACAAAGTTTCCAACCTAGGTACCATCCACAACTCCTTGGTCTTTCTCATCTTCCACATTCAATTTATTGCCCAGGTCTGTTGATTTTACCTTGTGTAGCATCTCTCCCTTGTGCCCCCGTTCTCTCATAGGATACTGCTTCTGGTCTCCTGCAGGCCCTTATCACCTCACACTCGGATGCAGTGGCCTTCTGCTTGGCCTCCTAGCTTCTGATCTCTCTCAGCTACATTCAGCTATCAGGGCAGTCTTCCTCATGCACAGGTCTGGCCATGCCATCTGCTTGTTCAGTAAACTCCACTGGCTCTCTATTACCTCCATGATCAAATATCAACTCTTCAGTCTGGTTTTTAAAGCCCGTTAGAAACGGACCCCTTTCTCCCTTTTCCAGGACTCTTATACCTTACTCTCCTCTGTGTGTTCTGCCGTCCAGTGCTTAGCTGGGTGCCTACCACTTCATACATGCCTGTTGACTCGACTTGCTGCTGGTCTGCTAGCTGTTTTTCATGGGAGACACTCCTGTCTCCCAACTCCTGGCATTTTCACTGGCCATCCTCTATGCCTGGAATATTCTTCCTCCTTACTTCCTTCAAGTGGCAACTAAAACCCGCATTCTGGAAAAGGTCTTTCCTGATTCTTTTTGATAGGGCCTTATCTCTGTGACTATCTTGTACTTATTCCATATAGATATATACGGAATAAGTGCAAGATATATATATATATATATATATATATATATATATATATATTATATATATATTCCACATATACTTATATATATACTTATTCCATGCACACACACACACACACACACACACGCACACACACACACACACACACACACATACACACACACATATATTTATAGTTGGTATACAGATGTTTTAATGTTGTCTCCCTCCATTAGACTGTGAACTCCTTGAAAGAAAGAATTGTTTTTCCCCCCTATTCCCAGGGAATGGCATCTGATATAGTAGGCACTTAACTAATGCTTGTAGACTCAAGAATGATGGCAAAACTCCTTTATAAAAGATATCTATGCCGACGTCTTCAGTTTCCTGGAATTCATTATCTTGTCACTTTAAAACATCTTTCCCTCATGCCTTCACCTACAAAGAGGGCATTTCAGTCTAAAATACCCCAATGTATAGGATCTTAAAGAACAGTTTTTACTAATTTTCTGTGAGCGTTCAGGACGTGGTGCTTTATTTCACAGAACAACGTTCTCACTGCCCACTTACTTTGTTCTGCTCTGTCTTTTCTCCCCCTGCCGTTGAAAATTTAGGGAGAAATCTTATTCTTTAGTCAAATGATTTTTAAGATACACATTTCTGATCAGACTGTTTGACTCGCAAAGTGTTTTCCGTTCGATTCTGCAATCACAAGCTGCGTTTCCCAAAGTCGGGGCGCAGCGGCGAACCCAGACTTTCAGGGCGCCCCGTATCCCCGTATCTTAGAAGAACATCATAAGCACAAGAGATTAAGTTCAGGGCTGGATTGTGACTATTTTTTAAAAAAATGAATGCTCCCCCCTAAGGTTACTGATACTTTACAGGTTACAGAAACTGTGAAAAGTTATGGCCAATCAGAAAAACCGTAAACACAAAACTTACTGACACTGAAGGACGCCAAGCCCCCTAACATCGGAGCAAGGGAAGTCCAGGTCACCTCATGGCTAAGATCCGGTCGGCAGCCCCCCCGCCCCGCCCCCAGAGCCGGAGCGCCGCATTCACTTGACAGAGAAAGGGGGGGAGCTCCTCTTATTTTCCTTCA
>CM053580.1:213196750-213348689 GCA_028627135.1 Pseudochirops cupreus
GGGGGGGAAGAGCACGTGATCTCTGCACCTGAGCAGGTGAGAGTTATGTGCGGGACACACCTGCCACAAGAATCCTAGAGAAAGCGCTGTGGGCCCCGGAAGCATGAGCCCTTCCCGGCTTTCCTGCCCCTCTAAAGTTAAGGGCCTCACTCCCCTCGCCCACCCGCCACTGGCTACCCGGCTCCGACAAGCCCGATCCGAGCCGAACTCGGGAAGAGACTGGATCCGGGCGTCCGAGAGCAGCGCGGCCGAGGCCGGCGAGCCAATCAGAGCGAACTACAACTCCCAGGATGCCTTTCGCGCCCGCTCGGTTTCCGGTGCTGCGTAGTTTCCGGAGCGGATCGCAACCTGGAGTCCGGATCCGATCCCGGTCTGCACATTCCAAAGGCAGGTAACCCCCCCCCCCCCCGCCCCCCGACCACCCCCTGCACGCGCCGCTCCCTCCAGCCCCGCGCACCCCTCTCCCGGCCCCGCTCCCCGACACCCCCAGGAGCAGCCCAGTGTCCCGGGGGCCCCCCGTTAGAGGGAGGGGACGGAATCCTCCGTCCCTCCCCCCTCCCTCCAGCCCCACGGGGCTGACTTGCACTCCGCACACGGTCCCCAGTCCGTCCGCCATGCCGCCTGTTCTTTGTTACATTCCCCGAGCCGAAGGGGGACAGGCGGAGATCGGAGTCAAAACCCGGCTGGATTTCCGCACGCTAACTCCTGGATTTCCGTGCCTGGTCCGTGCGCGCGCCGGCGCCGCGCCGGCTGCTCGGGGCTGCCCCGGGAAGCGGCTTTAAAAAAAACAGCAGCTGCTGCCGGGGCGGCTCCGGGGCCGATCGACGGGGCCCGGCTGGGCCCGGCGGTGCCTCAGTGCGGCGCCCCCGTGCCGTCGTCCCGGCTCGGGGCTTTCCCGAGCGCCTTTGGGAGGCTAGGGAGCGCGGGGCGCCGTGGGGAGGGTGTGGCCGTGATCCTTCCCGCTGGGGCTCCGGCCTCGGCGGCCGCCTTCCCTGCCAGAGGGCCGGAGGAGCCGATCCTGGCTGTCAGCGCGTGCGTCGTGCGGGGGGCTGCGGGGTCGCTGTCCAGCCCACCCTCCGCGGTGCGCGGCTCTAAGTGGGCTCTTTGGCAAGGCCCTGGAAGGACTTGAGTGCGGAGATTCCTCCTTTCTGTCTGCACCCACGTTGCAGAGACGCGCGCCCCGAGGGATGTCTTGGGGAGCGGCGCCCGGCGTGCCCTCCTGCGCCCCCAGAGCCGTTTCTGGAGGGGAGGTGTATATATGTATATATATGTGTACACACACACGTATAGATGGGTGTAGATATGCCGAGTAGCCTCATGTTTATAAACCCTGAGATCTCCATTATAGTGCAGATGATGACCGATGCTTGGTTAACAGTGATCCGACTCCTTTGAATCCCTGCCTCCTGCTTTTCTCTCTTTATGAGATCAGGGTGCTGAAAGGTGCTCGTCTTCACGTTCCTAGATGGCGCTGTCACCCTCAGCGCCCACATTCACACTTTGGGGTGAGCTCTGAGGTGGGAAGGGTGGGAGAGCAGAATTGCACTCCGGTGTTGTGTGCGATGGTGCATCCGAGTATCGTAGTGGACAGCGCCTTTCCCGTAACATTGTGGCGGTTTATATGTAGTTATTGCGTTGTTATACACATTAACATTGTCATGCAGAATTGTAATTGACACAGTATTGATATTGTTATGCGCAGTCATTGTATTGCTGATATTAACAATATGCATAGTGATATTGACCCACATGGATTGCATGACCTTCAACTGCCCTTCCAAATTCATTGTTGTTTTCTCAAACAGTGCTGAAAGGAATGGGATTTCTAAGACACCTAATTCTAATTTAAAAAAAAAAAAGTTTTTTTTTTTTTGCTTTTTGGAGGGGGAGAGTAGAACAATTGGGGCCAAGTGACTTGCCCAAGGTCACACGGCTAGTGTTAGGTATCGGAGGTCGGATTTGAACTCAGGTCATCCAGACTCCACGGCCGGTACCTCATTCTAAGTATTCAAAACCAAGTGAAACAAATAGTTGGCATATAGTGGGTAGAGCGTTGGACTTGGGGTCAGGAAGACCCGAATTTAAATCCAGTCTCAGATGCTTAATGGCACTGGCATTATAGTCATACATTATTAATATTAACACGATAATTTATATTTTTTCTGCATGTGCTTTTGCATCCATATCTACAGTTTCAAATAAACTAGTTAGGTTTGTAGTCTACCAGCTTAGCTTTGGGTATACAACTTTTTTTTATAAAGATTAATTATCTTTTGAAATTTCAATTCAAAAATTTAATTAAACATTAATTATTTCATATTAATTTGATTTTGTGTTAAAATTTAAAGGCCGGCTTGTTTGGGCAGTGTTTTTCTCATGGACCATAGTATGGTGTACCCATTGTTTGTGGGATGATCATTTTTGCTGTTTTGATTTCAAATGATTTTTTTTCTGCTGCAGTTTCAGAAATGAATATTTATCTTATGTTGTTGGGTCTGTTGCCTTGCATCTCTCTCCTCGTTGACTTCATTCTGGTGTGGTGATTAATACAGTCTGAAGCTGTAGCATAGATTTTGAAGAAAAAAATATGCAGATATAATATTTTGTGTATTTGTTCGCTTTTTGATGTACTTAATTCTAATTTGGGAAAATGGTTTGCCACAGAAGTGCAAATAACAATATAGTGTTTAATATTGGAATTAGGAGGGACCCTGTTTCGTAGGCAGGTTTCAAATTCATCCATATCAGATTGTAACTTCATTCTTTGAGACAGAATTTCTAGGATATGTCATCTTAGGAAGAGGAAAGCCAGGAAAAACAGCGCTGAATTTAGAGGCAGCACACTTGGGAAATGCCTCCACAACCTGTGTGATCTTGGAGAAAGGCACTTAGCATTTAAAGCCTCAGTTCCCTCATCTACAGAAATGGATGTAGAAAGAAGGTATAAAACCCACTTTTTCTTTTTTATTCGGGTTATTGTGAGGATTAAGTCACTTAGTGTAGCTAGTCCTTGGAAAGCTATCAAGCCTATCAAAGCCTTTTTCAAATATAAACTTTTTTTTACTGCATATACAATTTTAGGGCTCATGTGAAATTCGCTTATTGTGAATTGGTATGACTACTGTTAAGCAAATTTTATTAGTCATTTTAATGCAAGTGCCTTAACAGTCCTAAATATTTAGTACAAATATTTTGTCACTTTTATGTGGTTATGGGACTTTTAATGGAGATTAATTTATTTTCTTATTTTATACATCTGGAATTTTATAAATATCTGTGAGTAACTCCTCATATATCCTTGTATTTCTAAACGTCTGTGACTTCATCTGAATGGGGGGATCTTTTTGCAGATAGGCATCAAACCCCTCCGTATTAGCCCATCCTTCTCAACTCTTCTTCAAGCTGACCTTCAGGTTTTCAGTGAAGGATTTATCCAGAAGAATCGAACCCTTTGAAATACCAGGGTATTGCATTTCTGACTCTCCACCTGTTGTTTCTCTCTTTTATTCACTCTATCTTTTTCTAGCCATTATTCAAATAATGTCTCTTATTAAAGTTCATTTGGTTTTAGAGTTCAAGTCTTTTTGACCACAAATCCAGTATTCTTTCCACTATACTTTGCTGCTACAATCTATTTTGTACCTGCTAGGAATCTTTCAGTTGCTTTTTCTGAAATTATATTGTTCCGTAATTCATAGCTATATCTTCACTAGGAAAATAGTGACATTAGATAGATGGATTTTTGTGGCACCAAATTATTTGGGGATCATTGTAAGTACTGTATGACTCCTCAGATTTGATGTAGCCTGACCATTTCTTACTATTCAGTATTGGGTCCATGTGCTGTACGCCTGCAGTGTTGATGTCTGTGGATACATTGTTCTACTGACTTTACAGGCTGCCCACCAAACTGCAAGTCATGGGCAGTATATAATTGTCATTGACTTTGTTCTCCGTTGTGGGTTATTAGTCCCGTCTCTTTCACATTGCCAGAGTTCTCTCTAAGGTAAATTTTGTAATATGGGGCTTACTGTACAAAGTCCCTTTATGACTAGAAACCTTGTATTCAAAGAATTCATTTGCACTTTTGCTGGACATCATATGTGAAACTGGCAAGCATCATCCATGAGAAACAGTATTATATACTGGAAGAATGCTGGACCCAAAACCTTGAGTTGTCATCTTGCTGTGTATACAAATGTGCAATCATAGACAAATCACTTAACCACTCAGCCTCAATTTCCTTACCTATAAAATTGAGACAGTATTTGTAATATGAACTCTACAGATAAAAATCACATGAGATTTTTGTGAAGTATTTCTCAGACCTCAAAGTTTTGTGAATAAATATATAGACAGATATCTATATCAGTTTCAAAGATATGCCTAGGACAAACATATAAATATTTCTCCCTAATATCTCAGGGCATAATCTCCTCCTGTACCTCACTGACCCTCAGAGGTGAGGAGTGGAGGGAAAGGTGAGGCTCAGAATTTAGCTCACTTCCTATATAGCATTGATGCCTCCAAGTTTACCTCCAAAAGCATCACTTCCAGAGGAGTTCTTCCTTGCTGAGGTCTCAAATGTTACTTCCAGTGATCTCACTCTATATTATTAATCACTCTTTGCTCCTTGTGGTATCAGTTCTGAGCTGGCTACAAAACCCGGCCTGGTTCATAACTTCAGGATTCTGGTGGCTGATTTTTCCAGCCATTGAAACTCCTAAGATCAAGTATTCCTCTCATTACCCCCTATATTTATAATGGAACAGAATTTTTAAAAATGACTAAAAAGGCCTTTCTAGGGGAGTCATAGGAAAAAGGAAGTTCCCCTTGACCTTCCCTTTTAAGTATGTTTTTCTTCCCCCCACTGGCTAGGATCATACCACAAAGTGCAGCTGAAGGTAATGATGTGAAGAGTCTGAAGTACAATTGTAGTTGTCCATTGTTAGTTTTATCGTTGCTATCGTCATCTTAGCCCTGGTCTTGAGCTTTTCCCTTGTTGGATGCTAATATTCTGGATTATTAAAATTATTCCTGAGGTTGTCTGTGTCAGCCTTATAATCTTGATATATGCTTTGTATTTTTTTATAAGAAGAAATTATTTGAGAACCTCCAAAGGGTGCAAGTTGCTTTTAAAAATCAATAAACAATGGTCACAGTAGAATCTTGTTTCCTATATTGCTTTCAGAAACTCAGTATTCCCTCAGATGTCTGACTGGAAAGATAACTGTTGTATAAAATCTGTTCCTTTTTCCATTTTTTCTTCAAGAATGTTCCTTTCTGATAATTTTAATAAAAATACAGAGATGAGGAAGCAATCATATGAGTTAGTCATTGCTACTGTTTTTTCCTTTGTTTTTTGTAGACCTACCATGCACGATCATTTCCATTTACCTACAATTTTCCTCTTTAGAGATTTTGAAAAAAAAATAAAGTTTCATCTTCTTTATTAACTTGCTTCTTCTTAATTTTTTTGCATTGATTTATGAAGAGCTAATTGTGAGAGCCTTTTAAGTTGTGTGTTTCTGGCACAGATTTCTTCTGTATAAATTTGGTAAGGTCCAGAAAGTCTTCTTTACTTCACCTTATTAAATAGAATTGCCTCTTTCTAAAATGATGTATCCTGTGGCCTTGTACCCCAAACTCTGTGTTTACATGACTGTGGAGGAAATTCCTTTGAATAATTATTTAAACTAAGCCCTGACCATTTCTTCTGGCAAAATCAGAATTTAGCTACCCTCACTCAGGATGTCCTTCACCCCTTTTCCGTAACTGCCATCCCTGGGACTGAGAGGCCCCTTTGGCCGTATTGCTCACATAAAATGGTCTTTTTCTCCCTTCACATTACTTCCAACCCTCCACACCCCCGATCTGTTTATATAGTCTTTACATTTTACATCGTCTTTGCTGCCTTGTATGTTCTTTCACAATTTGTGTAGATGGCCTTTTTAAAGGCCAAGTCTAAGAATTCAGAACCCTATGTACACTAGCCCTGATTTCATCATTCTCCATGTGCTTTTGTTGACTTGGGACAAGGGTATTGCCATTTCATCAAGAATGAGTCCGAATGTTTCTTTTACTGATGAAAACTGATAATTCAGAAAGCATTTATGAAATGTATGGTGGCTAGAAGGCCAGCCCTGAAATCCTCTGCTTCTGTGACGTTGCCAGGCAACTCTCTAAGATGCCTAGTTGCAGAGCAGTTGCTGATACACACTGGGAGTTCCCTATAACAATAAAATTACAGAACAGATAAAAGTTGTGAGGCATCGGCACTAGGGATATCTAAACAAAAATGGAAACAAGTTAGGGACCTCAGTGGAGATTTAATGAAATCTTAAATAACAAGTAGGTCAAAGAACAAGTCATAGAAACAGTATTAGGTGTGATGAGACGACATAACAAAACTGGGATGCAGACGGAACAATTTGGGGGGCCAGGGGAGTTATATCCCTAAAAATAGGCATTAGCAAAATAGGAAGAGAAGATTAATGAATAGAATATGCATTGAAATCTATAATCTCAGCAAATTAGCCCCAAAGAGAAAAATCTCGAAAATTAGAGGAGAAACAGGTAGATTGGAGCGCTAGTTCTTTGGAAAGTGTAACAAAATTGGAAAACCTTTAGCTAACCCATTTTAAGAAAAGGGGCAGAAAATCAAAATCAACAAAATAAGAAAGAAACTAGGTAAAATCACAACAAAACTAAAAGAAATAAAAGGGATGATCAGAACCTACGATGCAAAATTACATGCAAACAAAACTCAAAACAAAAGCAAACTTATGTGCATACGAAAGTATCAAAACCAAAAAAGAGGATTAGCTTAAAAATGTATGAAATACCTAGATGGAATGCAATTTCAGCAAAGGAAATAGAATTAATTGTAAAGGAACTGCTAAAGAAAATAATTGTTCCTGACTGGTATGTAGGAGAATTCTATCAAACTTTTAAAGAACAATGCAGACACTATACAGATATTCTCGACTACTGAGAAAGAAAGTGCTCCTTCAGAAACTTTTCGTGAGAAAAATATTGTTTTAGTACCTTAACCAAGAAAGGATAAGGCAAAGAAAGAGAATTGGGACTATATTAATGATATCGATTTTTAAAATGTTAAATAAAATCCTTTAAATAGACTCCCACAGTCTTCAAGAAGTCATCATGGCTGGGTTGGATTTATGAGAGTGGTACAAAAATGGTTTATTATTGGGAAAACAATCAATCTAATTGTATAAACAACAACAAAAAATGTCCAAATCCAAGATTATCTCAGTCGATCCAGAAAATCCTTTAACAAGATACAGCACATTTTTTGTTGAAAATCCCTCCAAGTTAGCGGCATGGAGGGATCTTCTTTGAATATAATAAGTATGTATTTAAAATCAAATCTTAGTATCAGAAAAATTTCCAAGAACTATAGAAATAAATCTCAGTAAATTAGAGAAAAAGTGTAAAGATTGGTAAAGAGGACACACAGCTCTCTGCCGCTGATATGATCATTTACTTAGAAGAATCCCAGGGAATCAGCCAAGCCAGGATTATAATTAAGATGAGAGCTTCTGCAAAGCTGTAGGCTACAAAATAAACCATCAAAAGTCAACACCATTTCTATGTAACTATGAAATCCAAGAGGCAATATTAGTAAAAGGAGTCCTGAAGTAACCACAAAATGTATAGAATATATCGGAGTCATTTTACTCAAGCATACTCAATACTTGTATATATTAAATTACAAAATGTTCCTTAGAGAAATAAAGAAAAAAATTAAATAACTGGAAGAATAAACATGTGGCAGTGGGCCTGGAATCAGTAAGACCCAAGTTCAGATCCAGCCTGAGACAGTTAACTAGTTGTATGACCCTAGACAATTCACTTAACCCTCTTTGCCTCAGTTTCCTCATCTGTAAAATGAGCTGGAGAAGGAAATGGCAGGCCCCTTCAGTATCTTTGCCAAGAGAACCCCAAAAGGGGTCACAAAGAGTTGGACACAGCTGAAAAATGGCTAAATAATAACAATCATACCAAAGTTAATTTACAGATTTAATGTTATAGTGATAAGTCAAAAGGATACCGTACCAGTCTAAGTAAAATAGCAAGATTTGATTTTGTACAAACAAAAATCTGAAATGTCAATGGAAATGAAAAAAAAAAGGAGGCATGAAGCAGGTGTGGAGACTGCCGAGCAATCTCTTCTACCAGTGGAAAAGTAGCCCAATGGATTCATAAGCACTGGGGGGCGGGGGGGGGGGGGGAGGGACCTGTGGCCTTGGCCTTGAGGCCACACGCACCTTCTGCATCCTTGGGTACAGCCTTTTGACAGAGTCCAAGTTTATCCTTTTATTAAGGGGATTTGTTCTGTGAAGTTTGGATTCAGTAGAAGGACTGCACTTGAGGGTGTAGAGGGCTACGTGTGGCTTTGAGGGCACAGGTTCGCCCCACTCCTAATTATATAAACAAGGGATAGAGGGGCAGCTAGGTGGTGAAGTGAATAGAGCCCCAGCCCTGGGGTCAGGAGGACCTGAGTTCAAATGTGGCCTCAGACAATTCACACTTACTAGCCGTGTGACCTTGGGCAAGTCACTTAACCCCAATTGCCCTGCCTTTCCCCCTCCAGAAAGACGAAAAAATAAAATAAATAACAAGGGATTGAGATAGTTACAAAAGGTAGTTAATTTTTACTACTTAAATTAAAAAGTTATGTAAACAAAATGCATCTATGATGAGAAGGTAAATGGTTGAATAGGGAAAAGAAACTTTATCAAATATCTCTTAAGTGTTTGGTGTTCAGAATACATAGAAACCAACAGAAATGTGACCAAAAAAACCCACAGTAGAAAAGGGGTCAAAGGCTATGAACAGACACTTCTCAAATTAAGAATTGTAAACTATTAACCGCATGAAAGAATGCTCCAGATCCCTAATAGTAAGAGAAGGACAAATGAAAGCAAGCCTTAGACTTCACTTCACACACTTCATATCTTTTGTATAACTTAGAATCGTGCAGATAATCGTGCTGCCAGGTCTGGCAAGACAAAGGAAAATGAAACACCCTCTGAGGAAGCAGAAGACCCTGTTGGATTCCCAAGGGAGCGTGGACCCACAGAGGGCTCGTCCCAGATGGTTCATCGGAGAAATAAGAATCATAGGAGAACTTAAGGCCTGTAAAGAAGAAATACAACCGGGAGAACAGAAAAACCTGAGTCCACAGTGGTGACTCTCTCCAAAGAAAGAAGAGAGGACAGCTGCTTGAGAGTGCAAACACCTGTGTCAGGGGCGATCTGGAACAACGGAGGAAAAAATCAGTAACATTAAAAGAAGCATCTATAGAGAGGGATAAAGAGCCCCTTTCATGAATACTTTGTTGCCTTTGGAAAGCATGTTTTGCAGTCTGCCATGTGAGAGTCTTTATGATCTGTTTCTAATCTCTTTCAAGACATTTCATAGTGTTCATTTCAACAGACATTTATGAAGCACTTCCTGTGTCAAGGGCTGTGCTCAGCACTGGGACAGAATGCTGGAACAAAAGGGAGCTTCCATTCCTCGGGAAGGAAACTGTCCATACCCAGGAGAATAAATACACAATGTATATCAAGTCTGGCAGCCAATAAATGTTTGTTAAGCATCTACTGTTAGCCATAGAATTGGAGGCTGGGGGTGTGGCTGATAGCTGGGAGGTTCTGGAAGGGTCTTTTGTAAGAAGCGGTGCTTGAGAAGATGCCAATGGAAGCCCAGACTCCTGGGGCAGAGGGGAAGAAAAGCATGAGAAATGGCAGGGGGTGCAGGGAGAGGGATAATCGGAGTCAGGAGTAACCAAGCTACTTTTCTGTCGGGGAATAACTTTCAGGATACATGTTCATACAGAATATGATTAAGTCAGTACATAAACAGAGAGGGGTATCTCACGCTGTTCAAATAACAAGCAAGCCATTGTGTCAGCAAGGAATAATACGAGTTTGAACTGGAAAGAGACTCTTTAAAAACAAATATGAGAATCTATATTTTATCCTAGATGCAAAAAAGAGCCACTGAAAGCTTTTTCAACGGGGAAATGACAGTCAGAACTGTGCTTTAAGGAGACCATTTGGGCAACTGTGCTGACAGTGGATTAGAGAGAGGAGAGCAGAGGCAGAGAGACCAATTGTATTATAATAATGCAGCAGAGAGATCCATTAGGGTGTGAACTGGAACAGATTCAGGAAATGGTATGGAGATGGAATAGTCAATATTTAGCAACTGACTAGACCATCATTCTCTGTATTCATTGTCGTGACATTCATTGGCATGTGCTCATTGTCAATATGTCACCAGACCATCATTCTCTGTATTTATTGTCGTGACATTCATTGGCATGTGCTCATTGTCAACATGTCACCAGATCATCATTCTCTGTATTCATTGCATTTTTGGTTTTTGCATCACAGTAACATTCATTACAGTCATGTACCACAGTTTGTTTAGTCATTTCCCAATGGTTGGGCATCTATTTTTCCCCCCAATTCTTTGCTGTCACAAAAAATGCTCCTATAAATATTTTGGTATATGTGAGTACTTCAGGTATACTAGGTATAACATCAGGCACAGACCCTCTGAGTTATGGGTTCTCAGAGATTACGAACATTTTAGTCACTTTATTTACATAATTCCAAATTTGAAAATGGCTGTGCTGATGAACAGCTTCATTGTTAGTACACTAGTAGTATTTTCTCTTTATCATCTTTGTTGAGGTGAAACTTCAGTCTTGTTTTGATTAATACTTCTTGTAATGATACCGGGATTTGAAGATCTTCCATGCCCCTTAAACTTTGCTGATGTAGCAGGAAGGGGTGGAGCAAGAGAACGCCGGAACCAAGCTAGTCTCCATGCGGTGCTGACTGGAGGCGGTGGCAGAGGTAGCAGCAGCGGTTGCAATGCGAACTCCTCTTTTTCTTTGAGCGGGCCAGAATCTCTGCTAAGGACTCTTGCTGAGGACTGCCAGGGACAGGAACTGCCAGGGCGGGAGCTGCTGGGAGCAAACTGCCTGGACGCTGAGCTGTTGCGTGTGTGAGGAGAGGAAGATCTTTGCCTGAGGTAGTCTGTCCTGTTTTGAAGGCTTGAGAATGTGGGTGTTTACTACTTTAACTACATGTGCCAACTTCATAACTACTGTGTTGGCTTTGACTTTCTGGTTTTGGGACTCCGTTTTCTGGTATTTAAATGAATGCTCTAGCTATATTTCTTATGTAGAGAGCCTGTTACATTTCGTGATTAATAACCATATCAGCATACTTATAGTTACTGCAGGCATTGTGAATGCGGCATTGCTGATACATTTCTCTCATTATTAGAGACTCGGAGTATTCTTTCATATGGTTGGTAGTATGCATTTCTTTTAAGAACTGTTCATATCCTTTGTCTTCTTTTCTGTTGGGGAATAGCTTTCAGGATACATACATATGTACACACATATACACACATACATGTATTTGTACATACAGCATATGATTAGGTCAGTACATCTACACGGAGCGGATTGGTGTGCATGTGTCTGCATGCTCACAGACACACACACGTTTATGTATGTTTGCTGAATGCTGTTCCCCAATAGAAAAGTAGTAAAAGGATATGAACACAAGATTGACTATGTATTATATTAACACGAATATGTAATTCTTAAAAGAATGAAACACTTTTACCAACTGTGGGTATGTACATATGTTACACACACACACACACACACAGAGTTGTATATATATATATGTATATATGTATGTGTGTAAACACCAGTGGTGCACTGAATTACCTTTTTTATCAACAGCCCCTCTAATGTTGGTAATTTTCCCTTTTTTCTTCTTGTTGTTAACTAACGCATCTGTACCAGCGGGCCGTTGTAATAGTCCAGGCACGGACTCTAGGGCAGCTAGACAGCACAATGGACAGAGCACTGGGCCTGAAGTCAGGAAGACTCATCTTCCTGAGTTCAAATGTGGCCTCAGGTACATCCTAGCTGTGTGACCCTGTGTGACCCTCACTTAACCCAATTTGTTTATCTGTAAAATGAACTGGAGAAGGAAATGGCAAACCACTCCAGTATTTTTGCCAAGAAGACCCCAAGAAAAACTCCATTTATTCCTGTGCTTTTTAGTATTTTTAAATGCCTCTATTGAAATAATTGTATGATTTTTATTTTTGTTATTGTTATGGTCAATTAGATTTATAATTTTTCTAATATTGAATTAGCCTTCTGCATTCCTGGCATAATTCCAGCCAGATCATAGTTTGCTATCTTTGTGACATATTGCTGTAGTCTTTATGCTAGTATTTTATTTAAAATTTTTCGTCTCAGTATCCATTACGCAAATTGATCCGTATTTATCTGTTTTGATTCTCCCTAGTTTATCAAGTATCTAGACTATATTTGTGTTATGGGAGGAATTTGATCTTTGCCCTCTTTTGGGCCGGGGAGGCAGTCAGGGTTAAGTGACTCGCCCAGGGTCACACAGCTAAGTGTTTGAGATCAGATTTGAACTCAGGTCTTCTTGACTCTGGGGCTGGTGCTCTCTACCTTCTGTGCCACTTAACTGCCCCTTTGCTTATTTTTTTTCCTCCAAACATTTAATGGAGTATTGGGATTAATAGTTCCTTAAAGTTTTGGTAGAATTTGTTTGAAAATCATCTGGTCCTTGGGTTTTTTCCTTTGGAAGTTCATTTATTTTATGGCTTCCTCAATTTGTTTGTCTCAAAGAGGATCTGTGGCAAGAGGATTTCTGGTTTAGGCCTCTTGCTGCCACTGTGATAAGACAAAGAGAGTAATGGGAAAGAAACTTAGGTTTCTTCTACTCTCTATTTTGAGTTTCTGGAGATTGTTCCTTGGAAGCTCTAAAGTCAGAACACCTGCAAATTCAAAACCGGGAAAGCCACAGCTTCTACTTGGCCAGCTGGCGATGTTCATGTTTTGTCCTTTCTCTTACCGTCCTACTTTCTGTAAAATTCTGTTTTTCTCTACTGCTTATATATTCACATTGCAAGTAAGACTGCTGAAGCCGATTCTCTGGACTCTGACTTTTCATACAGAGGAGCCTGTGCTCCAGGTGTAAATAAAATCTGCAGATAGCTTTCTGCATGGTGATTGGAAGCTGTACAATTTTTACACCAGATTACTTAAGTATTCTATTTATTGTTCTGTTAATCTGGGCAATTTATATTTTGGTAAATATTCATCCATTTAATTTAAATTGTCAGCTTTATTGACATATAGTTGGATGCAATAGCTCTTAATAATTGCTTTTATTTCTTCTTCATTAATTGTGAATTGAACTTTTTCATTTTTGAAATTGATAATTTGATCTCTCTTAAAAAAAATCAGATTAGCTAGTGGTTTATCTGTTTTATTTTCTTTCAAAAAACCCAGCACCAAAGGACTGCAAGTGGACTGGGATCCTGCACAGGGGCGAGTCCAGCAGCCTATTTTGTCAGTTACAAATCCAGGACGGGAACAGTTGGCAGACAGCGGTACTGAACTGTGTAACTGTTTCTGAGTGGTTCCCGTCACAGGAGCAGAGCAGGGATTCCCTTCTAGCCTTCAGCCGGGCATTCTGACCTGCTCAGGGAGCTGCCAGTTCAGCCACTTGTGAACCTGCAGCACCTCCTAGCGGGCTCTAGTCACTTAATCTACTGAAACTCAAGTACAAGCCCACAAACCCTAACATTAAGCTTAGATTAGGACTGTTTTGGAATACTTTGGGGGGGGAGGAGTGTAGGGGGAAGGTTGTACTTCAGCCTGCCTCCTGTCCCCAGTGTCCACACACCTCTCTATCTTCCTCATTTGAAAAAAGAGCTTGTGGTTTTTGTTTTTTCTTGGCTTGCCCATAGGAATTTTGACTGATATGTTTTATAGATTTTTGTCGAGATGGGATGGTGTAGAACGAGGCAATCTCTTCCCCCAGCATTAGCATCTTTACTCCACCTTCACTATATCATTTGTAGTCACCACTTTGGGTAAAGGCTTCAATTGTATGCTTATCAGATTTATTGGTGATTCAAAGCAAGGATGGATGACAGTCAAGATTCAAGAATTTCTTCCTAGGCTTGCACATTGGGTTGAACAAATAAAGACAGGGGTAGATACTGGACTGATGATACCATTGGTTTAGGGAGCTCCCCGGGAGGAACTCCCACTACCAGTGTAAGTCGGCATCTGCATGTAGGTTATCATTTTAGAGAATTATTGGAAGTAGGAAGTAAAGTGACTTTCCTGGGGTCTAGTAACCTGTCTGTTAGGTCTTTCTGGCTCTGAGTCAGTCAGTCAACATTTATTTAGAGCTTGGGATTCAAAAGAATCAAAAGATAGCCTCTGCCGTCAAGGAACTTAGACTCCAACTAGCAAACCAGGCTTCTTTAGCGATCGCCTTAATCCTTTGTTTGGTTAAGAATTCCTTAAATTAAGATTTAGCTGTGGCTCTGAAAGATATCTGATTGTTTTTCTTCCACTTGTTAATTCTGTGAATTTTTCTGCTCTCCTTCCCCACCTCTTGTTTATGATGTTTTATCTCCAAGGTTCGGGGAGGAGATAAGATTTGTTTCAGAGTCCACAGAAACCCGAGGTGTTACTGCTCGCATTCTGCTGACACCTACTACTTCCTTTTCCTCCAGCTCCAGCCCTTAGCACCTGCTCTTCTCTATGATACCAGCAGGTGGAAGTTAACAACAAGAGAGATTGCTGTATCTTTAAGCTTTTCCGTCATTTCCGTTTTCTTAGCATCCCTCTTCCATCCCTTCCTAGAGAGCCAGCCTTTAGAACGAAGAAAAGAAGAGATTCAGCAAAGTGAATCCATGCGCCAGAGAAGTCTGAAGTTGGGCTCTTTTCTCCATTATGATAACTTAGCAGCTTTCGGTCCTGATCGTTTGGTTTTTCTTAGTTTGCTGTTTTGTGACGTTTTGCTGCTCTTAACATTTGCCTTGTTACAGTCATTGTATGTATGGCTTTCCTGGCTCTGCTTACTTCGCTTTCTGTTAGTTCAGACATATCTTTATGTGCTTCTTTCTGTTGTTCATTGTTTCTGTGGCGCACAGTAATTCTCCATTTTGTTTGTATACCACAATTTATTTAGCCATTCTTCGGTTAATCAGCGGGCATCTTTTTTATTTCACTTCTTTGCTAATACAAAAAAAATTTGGTCTTACACATTTAAAGCAAGTACAAGAGGATTTTGTGTTGTTTTAGCGCTACTATCTGTGAAAAAGTGCTACTGTAAATGTTTTGGTGTAAATGGTGATTTTTTTTTTTTGTCATTGGCCTCATAACTTCTGGGGCAGTGGTTCTCAACCTTCCTGGTGCCGGGACCCTTTAACACAGTGCCTCATGTTGTGGGGACCCCCCCCCCCCAACCATAACATTATTCTCGCTGCTACTTCCTAACTGTAATTTTGCTACTGTTATGGATCGTAATGTCAATATCTGGTATGCAGGATACATTGTTACAAATTGAACATACCCCACAGGGTGAGAACTGCTGTTCTAGGGCCAAGGGTAAGGACGTTTTACTTAGTTTTTTGCTTTCCCGCCTTGTAAAATTTTGTAATTCCATCAGCATTAGAATGTCTGTCTCTCTATAACCCCAGCATGGGAAATGGTTTGTTACCTTTGTCCATTCACTTGTTGTAAGATGATACCTCGCCCCAAGAGGTCGTGTTGATTGGCATTTCCTTTATTATCAGTGATTAGGAGCATCTTTTCTTATAAAAACCATGTTGCTTGTTAATAATTGATAATCGCTTTGGTGACCTTACTTCTTACTCTGCTCATTTTTTATTTGTGTCATCTTTTGTCTAGGTCATGTGTTAGTGTGGAGAGTCTTGTGATCTCTGGCTTGAGATTTGGGTCCACGCCTGATTCCTGGCAGATTGTTTTCTGCCTCCTCCAGAAGTCCCTGTGCCAGTGATTTCCATCACTGACTTTTTTCAAACACTGTGTTGCTACTTGCTTTTGTAGGTTGCAGGCTTAATCCATTCCTTTGATTAACTTGCCATTTTTTCAACCATTTTGTAGCAGAGTTTGTCATTGGCCACTGCAAAATCACTTTCTTTTCCTCCTTTGTCCATTATTTCTGGAGATCTTGGCTTTTTATCCTCAGATCAATTTCATAATTGTTTTCTCACTTGTTAAAGTAGGCCTTTGTTAAGTTGATGGTTAGGAGTAAATTCATTTGGTAGGATCGTAATTTTGATTGCATTGCACAGCTTGAACATGAGTTTAATATTATTTCTATAATAATTCTTAGAATCACAATAATAATATTTTGACCTGTTTTCCTGTCTTTCTGTACAAAGTTTTTGTAATTATATTTAGTCATCATATGTGACACCATGGTGGGTGATGATAATGTATCTTATGCATTATTAATCCTCTTTCTATGACTTCCCTCCAGGTTTTATTTAGAAAGGCCCATGCTTTGTGTGCTTTTATTTTATGCTCTGCTACTTTGCTGAACTTATTAATAGGTTCAATTCATCATTTATTTGGCTCTCTAGTGTTCTCTTTTTATATGATCTACCAAAAGCCTTGATTTTCCTTAATCTTTGCCTTTGCTCAATCCCTCTATTTATTCTTCTTTTCTAGTCGCTATTGCTAGCGTTTCTAGGATTCTGGCAAATCAAGTAGTGATGCTGGCCATCTTTGCTTTACCCCACGCTTATTGGAATAGCTTCAAGCTTATTTCCATTCCATCTATTGTTAGTCTTTCTTTTGGGATGGATGCAGTTTGCCATTTTAAGGAAATCTGCATTTCCTTTTTAGTGTTTTTGACAGGAACAGGTGTCATATTTTGTCAAGAGTTTTTTATATATTTGTTGGATAATATGATCTTTATTGAATTGCTAACAAGATGGTGTCTTATGTTTATGGTTTCCTAATACTGAACCGACCTTGCATTCTTGGCACAAGTCTTATTTGGTCACAGTGTAAAATCTTTTTAATGCAGTAACCTCACTATTAATCTTTTATTTAAATTTTTTGCATTGATATGCATTAGCAATATAGTTTTCTTTCTCTGATTGATGTCCCCTTGGTTCAGGTGACATTGGAGTCAGAGGAAATTTGGAAAGATCTTTCTTTTCCTTTCTTATTTGTTCCAGCAGTTTATGGACCATTTTAAATTGTTCTTTGAATGTCAAAGCGTTGAATTCATTTGTAAATTCACCTCGTCCTGGTTTATTTTGGTGTTTATTTTTTCATTTGGGAGTCTGTTTAGAGTTGCATACTAGTTTCTTTTTCTGAAATTGTGTTGTTTAAATCTTTTAGTTCTTGGGTATTTTAAAAACATTTATATATGTAATTTTAATTGTCACTTTTGTTGGCATATTTGGGCAAAATAGTTTTAATTTTTATTATTCATTTGTTGTGATTTTTAGTGCTTCTACCTTGGTGTTCATTTAGGCCTTCTGAATTTGTTAGCTGCCTGGCATTCTTTTAGCGGCATGCCCACTTAATTGGTCTGGGGTTCCTCCTTTTCTCGCGATGAAAGCATTTGAAGATCAACATTTTCTTAACATTTGTTGGTTTTTGTACGTTGTCTCATTTATTAATGAAATTGTCTGTCATTTTTATGATCTGTCCTTTGTCTTGCCTGTTCTTTAGGGTTATTTCGTCCCAAATTATATCTTGTTTTAAGGCTCTTTTTGAATATAATTATTTCTGTGTGTTTATTGGTAAAGAACATGTTTAATATTTGTTTTTATTTGTTTGTGAGGTAGCTATCACTTTTTTTGGTGAGAATCCCATACATAGCTAAGATACATATGTGTTTTTATTCCCATTGAATAATTGAGATCTAAAATAGTTAACTTTCCAGAAGTTCCATAGAGCTCATCAGTTTCTTTCTTGTTTCTCTTTTGTCGTTCTGGATCTCAGAGGGTACATTGGGATCCCTGTGCCATGCCATTCCGAGCACATACGCATGCAGGGCTTTCTGTGAAAGTCCTTGTGTGATTGGAAACTTCTGAAGCTTAGAATCGCACTGAGACTTGTGGGACACTCTGAAGAATTGCTCTTGAATCGTCGGGTCTGGTGACTTTGAGCATAATCGAGTTTCCCTGTGTAACTAAAGAGATAATTGAGGCTGTTTTATCTTTGCCTTTTCGTGATGGCCGCCCCTTCTTTATCCAGGTTACCTGAAGCGTGATAGATTCATCTCCAGCTCCTTAGTCTGGTTCTGAGTGAATCTGTTTGAAGTCTTTTCCCTGCAGGCATTTAATCCATTCTGCTGCTCTCTCCTTGTGGCTGAATCAGTCCTGTTCTTGTTCATAGTTATGCTCCGTATTTGTGTATTTTCCTGTGTATTCTCTTATTCTTTCTCCTTTCTTGTCCCCTCTCTTCTTCTTCTTTTTTTTAAATTATGAATTTAACATCAAATAAAATGGTCATTTCCACATACAGAGTAGGGTGGGAAGTGAAGTTTGTGCATGAAACGGCAGGTCTCCATGATGCACGCTGCTTTTCAGATGTACACTGCTGCGCCGTGCTTTCCAAGCCATGCTTTCCTCTGGCCTTCCCTTCTGTGGTATGGTTTGCATCTTTTACAGGATACTCAGTGACCATCACACTGGCCTTGTTAGTCCAGTTCCTTCCACAGTTCCCATTTATTCCTTCTCTAATTCTTAGCACATTTTACAGGGGTGGAGAAGGGGGGGACATATAGAAGATGGTGAGCCCCTCAAGTATCTGTGTCCACTGGTGTCCCACACAGTGGACACAACGGAACTGACCGAATGGAGACAGCAGAGAGATGGCACGTTTGTTAGATGCGCAGATGACAGAGAGCCAACACACTGGATGGCGGTCAGAGTCCAAGAGCATTGTGATAGCCTTGAGATGAGGGCTGAATCTAATGAGATGGAATTCAGTAGGGACAAATGTCCAGTCTTGTACTTAGACATGAAAACATCAGCTCCTCACATATAAGACGGAGCAGGTGTGGAAAGGCTCCTGTTCTGGAAGAAGACCTGGGTTTTTCCAGCTCCAAGGCCAGAATGAGACAGTGATATGATATGACAGCCAGAAAAGCTAAATGTTAAGAGGGGCCTGGTTTCCAAGAGGACGCAGATAATGAGCTCCCTGTGTTTCGTCCTTGTCAGGCCTCATCAGGAGTATTGTATCAGTTTAGGGCACTGTTTGTTTAAGAAGCCATTGATAAGCTGGAGATTTTTACAGGCTAGGACAACTGGGATGGTGAAGGGCTTTGAGCTCCTGCCAGATGAAGTTCAATTGAAGGAACTGGACATATTTAGCCTGGAGAAAAGGAAAGTCAAGGAGGACGGAGTATCTGTGCTGAAGTTTTTGAAGCAGTGCCGTGCAACACAGGGGTCGGACTTGCTCTGTTCTGCCCTTCGTTTCTATTTATGGGATGCCGAACATAGCTGGAGAAAACCATGAAACTTCAGTCCACTTCAAGTCCGCCACAAATTTAGTTATGTAACCTCTACTGGGCTTTCACTATGGCAAGGCATTCCTTTTACATCTCCCCAAATAGTTCCCTGGAACTTCATTCTTTTTGATCTTTCTGTGGCAGATGATGGTTTTCCTTAAAAGGAAACAAAGTGGTCTCAGGACCTGGTTCCTCCCTGCCCCCCCAGCCTGTTTGCTTAAGGTCTTTAAAAGTCCGCCCCACGTACAGTGAGAGCCTCTCTGACTTGTATTTGTGAAGACCATTTCTTGCCTTACAGAGACTAAGAGAAGCTAAGTGCCATTATACCCTTGTTGTATGTCCTTACTATATTAGGGCAAAATAAACTTCCTTTGGTTAACTCTTCAGTGATTTGTGAGTGCCTCATAAAGTCCGAAGTAAGAGAGTGCTGGCTGGCACCAGGCCTCCTTCTAGCAACATAACGGCCAAAACTGCTTTCATTATCTTTTCCCCAAAGCCCTTTCCTTTTCCTCACTTCCATATTCCTGCGAAGGAAGGGCACCACTGTTTTCTCGGTGTCCAGGCTCTCCACCTAGCTGTCATCCCCAGCTCTTCACTCTTCCTTAACCCCCATATACAGTCTGTTGCCAAGTCCCATTAGTTCTCCTTTGTAACATGCCCTTCTCTCTTTGACCGTCCCGCTGCAGGCCTGCAGGCCCTCAGGCCCTCATGCCTGAACTGCTGGGGCAGCCTCACTGGCTGGTGTCTTTGCCTCAAGTGTCTCTGTGTTCCATCTTCCATTAATCTGCCAAAGTGGTCTGACGGGGAAGGTTATAAGCATTGATATGGTGCTAGTGTATGCCAGGCACTGCAGAGCATATTACGAAGGTTATCTTATTTAATCCTCACAACAACCCCATGAGGCAGGTGTTGTTATGGTTCCCATTTTACTGTTGAGGAATCTAAGGGAAATGGGTTATCACTGGGCCAGCAAGTGTCTGACCATGACAGCCCCCATCCAATAATCTCCAGTGGCTCCCTCTACCTCTACAATCAAATATAAAACATTCTGTTTAGTTTTCTGAACTCCTCATAACCTGGTGCCCTCCTATCTTCAGTCCAGCAACACCAGCCTCAAGATTGTTCTTTGCACAAAATACTCCATCTCCTGGTTCTGTGCATTTTAACTGGCTGTCCCCCATGCATGAATTTTTCTTCTTCATCTCTGTCTCTTGGCCTCTCTGTTTTCCCTTAAGGTCTCAGCTAAAATCCTACCTTTTACAAGAAGATTTTTCCCCCTTAATTCTACGTAGTAAGTCTGTTAAGTACCTACCGTGCACAGGCACCCCCTTAATTCATGTGCTCAGCTCCTGAATTTCAAGGCCATTGTAACATCACTTGAGTTCAATGATAGCATTAATTCATAACAGTAGAGAGAGCTCTTCTGGCTTTGATGTGCAGTTTGGTTGTTCAGTCATAAGCAGCATGTTTTCAGTCATGTCCGATTCCTTGTGACCCTTTTTGATGTTTTCTTGGCACAGATGTTGGGGTGGCTCACCATCTCCTTTGCCACCTCATTTTACAGGTGAGACAGCTGAGGCAGACAGGGTTGAGGTCACACAGTCAGTAAGTCTCTGAGGCTGGATCTGAACTCAGGGAGATGGGTCTTGCTGATCACCACACCCGGCACTCTGTCCTCTGCGCCACCTAGCTGCCCAGTCATTATACACTGTTACATGTAGTCATTAGATTTAATTTTTCACTTTCAGACATTCCTAGTCTCAGATTAGTGACTTCCCTCTGTTGATGATCCACAGTTTATCCTGTCTTTGTCTTCTTTGTAGATAGTTGTTTGCAGGTTGTTTCCCCCATTAGATTACGAGCTCCTTGATAAAAGGAAGTGGTTCGAGGTTTTTGGTCCTTCTTAGCATCCTCAGTATTTGGCACAGTTTGTGGCTCATAGTAGGCATGTAATAAATTCTTGCTGACTTACTGACTGGTCCCCAAGGGAAGAAGTAAGAGAAATAGGAAGGAGGTTTAAAGAATCACATTTGGGCTTGATGGCAGGGCAAACTTCCAAAAACAGATGTTCAAAAGTAGAAAGTACCTCGAGGGTTGGTGGGGTTTACCCTCCTGGGAGGTCTTCAGACAGAGGCAGAATGACCACTTTGTAAGCATGTAATATAACAGCTATTCTGTCATATACCCATTCATCTAGGTAACATTCTTAAAACTCTTAGTTTCTGTGGTTTATGGCCACTTTTCTAACCCAAGAGCCAGCCTTGGGTCATAATCTCAGGAGGGCATGAAGAGACCAGAGACAAGAGGAATGTGCAGCTTGTGGTTTGTTCCAACATGGCCACCAGCAGTAAGCAAGCAAGCTCCTATGTTACTCTAAAGTAAGCATGATTCCAGCCTGATCTCCTTGTGCACAGGGGGTGCAGGCCAATGGAGGAGACCTGAGCCAGTGACATCAGCAGCTGCCCAACAAGCAAGGGGTCTCCTGTGAGACATTCTTGAGAACAGCAACTAAACTGTGGTTCTCAGCGCCTTCTTATCTCTAAGGAGTACACAGAGTGGCCTTGGAACTGAGAGGCCCAGAGGCAGCTCCTAGATTCCTGACTCACATTGTCCCATGCAAGTTTCTGTGATTTTGTGAGTGCCGATGGACATTTATCCCTTTTATTTTGGATACTGAATTCTTATTTTTTGCAAACAAAGAATGATTTGGGGCAGCCAGGTGGTGCAGTGGATTGAATGCCAGGCCTTGAGTCAAGAAGACTCATCTTGCTGAATTCCAGTTTTATAAGCCACTCCAGTATCTTTGCCAGAAAACCCCAAGTGGAGTTGCAAAGAATGGAACCCAACTGAACAACAGCAAAAAAGATTGAGTCGGTTGTGCCTGCTCTATTGTGCTGTTGACATATTGAGCTTGCATTCCACTAAAACCCACTAGACATACTTTCTGAATTACTGTATATACTTGCACCATAGATTTTTGTAAGAAAATATAGGACTTTACATTTAGCCCAATTACATTTTATCATGTTAAACTTGACTTGTTTTATCCTTAATACTTGGAGGGCTAGGTTGTGATGTCAGATTTCATCTGCAGAAACGCTTTAACCTTTTCTTTAACCACAAAGAAGCTGGATCCTTTTTTAGTACATTCTATCTATCAACTGTAACTTATAGGATAGTTTTAATTTTTTTGAACTTCAGTATTGGTCAGTTACCAGATTGTACTTTTTGAGGGGGAAATTTGAATTAGCTAATAAATGGTGAGTCTCCTTTTAGTGGGGAAGTGATAATTAATATTCTCAGCTCTTGAATTTCAAAACCATTGTGACATATCATGAGTTCAGTAATAGAGCTCACAACAATAGAGTTCTTCTGGATTTGACATGCAATCATGATGGCTAATTTTTCATTTGCCAAATTACATTCACACATTCCTGGTCTCAATTGGATACTGGCATTGATGGCATTTATGGTTTCGGTCCATCAGTAAACAGACATTCATTAAGCTCCTGTTATGTATCAGACACTATGTTATGTGCTAAAGAGACAAAGAAAGTCAGAACCCAGTCCCTAACTGTCAAGGAGCTCACAGTCTAATTGGGGAAGACAGCTTGCAAGCAGCTATATCCAGACGAGCTATATAGAATATACAATATACAGGATAAATTGGAGATAATACGGGGAGAAGTGGCCTTTGTAGGAGGTAGTAGGGATCGACTGCTAGCAAAAGCCATTTGTTCTTGTAAATTAGATTTCCTCCCCCCCTCCCGCTCCACCACCTTTTCATGTTGCTTTGGAAATGCAAGCAAACTAGACTCTTGGAAAACATCCAGAAGTTGTTCATGTTCTCAGATTGTGTTTTCCATGGGTGCTTCATCAGAATATGTCCATTATTGTGATGGAGAGAGAATGGACTTTCTCAGGCTCTTGACTCTGCCAGCTATCTCCTCCAGTTAATGGAAAGAGGTGTTTTATTTTAGAATATAATTTAAATATGAAAATCTAGTTTTTGTGCTTTTTATTGCAATAGGGAGAGAGAATCTTTAAAAAAAATTAAAGATCCAAGTCCATTAAAAAAAAGACATTACAAAAGTAAAATTGACAGGACTTAGCAACAGATTGGATATGGAAAAGTGAAAGAGAATCGGTTAAATGTGACAATAATGTTGCAAACCTAGGTGACTCA
This sequence comes from Pseudochirops cupreus, assembly GCA_028627135.1. Lineage (NCBI taxonomy): Eukaryota > Metazoa > Chordata > Mammalia > Diprotodontia > Pseudocheiridae > Pseudochirops > Pseudochirops cupreus. The sequence goes on from CM053580.1 coordinate 213,220,337, forward strand.
CAGGATTACAGTATACTTGAGAGTAATGGGAAGTTAGAGAGGAGGGACAAATGAGTTCAGTTGGGGGCATAGTGATTTAGGATGTCTACAAAACATACAATTTGAGATGTCCAAAAGTCAGTTGAAGATGGCAAGATTGGAGCTCAATCGAGAGGTTGGAGCTGAATAAATGGATTGGAGAATCATCAGCTTAGACATGATAATTGAATGCTTGGGAGATGATGAGATTACCAAGTGAAATAGAATAGAGGGGGAAGAAAAGAGGTTCCAGGATAAATCCTTGGGTGACATCCATGGCTACTGACATGACCTAATTGAGGATCCAGCAAAAGAAACTGAAAAGACATATAAGGGGCAAACCAGGAGAAAGTAATGTAAGGAAAACTAGAGAGAAGAGACTATCAAAGAGTTACTGGGTATCAGAGGCTACAGAAAAATTAAGGTGCACAAAGACTGAGAAAAGGCTGATATATTAGGTCTTTTAGAGATCATTAATAATTTTGGATAGAGCAATTTTTCTTTAAAAATGAGGTCAGAGCAAAGATGATGGAGTAAGAGTCAGCATACTTTACTCAACATACCTTCACTACAGCCACCTAAAAAAAACCCACCAGACTGGATTCTGATTGGGAAAGCCAAGAAAAAAGTCACAGTCAGTCATTTTTCCAGGTAAGGGCAGTTTAGGATATAGAGAGGTCTGTGCACACAGGGATGGGGGCTGACCAGGAGGTTTACCACGGTGTAGTGGTAAGCAGCAGTGGCTCTAGTGTGGAACTTCTAGCACCTAGGACCATAGGGAGACCGAGACTGAACATCAGGGCAGAAAGAGATACTAGAGGACTGCTGAACCAGCAGAGGGAACAGGATGCCAGGTGGCAGCTGTCGTTCAGCTTACCTAGTTTCAGGTCACAGTTCCAGGGTAGAGAGGAGTGGTTGAAGATGTAAGTGAGAGAGGCCCTAGTTGTATGTGGAGGAAGGAACAAGTTTTAAGAACTTATTTTATATATCTGAGCCCAAGAGCAGAAGAGGGAATCAGTTATAATCTTTAGCCCAGCACAAAAGTCTGCAGTGGAATAATCAGGGCAAGAAACTAAGACCAAAGGGGAGACAAATATTTCATTTATTATGAACCAGCAGAACTTCCTTAGAAGGCTTAGTTATTACTATTAAGATAATAATAATTGAGTCCAGTAGCTGTCTACTTGAAAGTCAGCCACACGCACAATCCAATAGATCCAAACCTGTTTCAGGAACTTGGAGAGCTCGTATCCAGGAGGGCATTGAACACATTTCTCGTCAGAACACACTACCTCGAAAGCACCAAAAACTTAAAAGTCCCCAGAATGAGTTGTAAAAATAGAAGAAGGACATAAAAAGACAGAGTCTCAGGGCAGATATGCTGTCCAGAAATGAGCAAAGGCAGAACTAATGAAGTCCAAAGCAGAGGAGTAAGCTGGAAGAATGAGCAAACAGTTGAACTCAACCGTAAAGAGCTACTATGGTGACAGAGAAGCTCAAGATAGAAACAGAGGAGAAGTCAATAACTTTGACAGCGTTTATAAGCAAACCTAAAAGTATAGATTGGACAAGGATTCTAAGAAGAGTTAAAAGAGGAGATTTAAAATAAAAAAAAAACTAAGACCAATAGAAGCAAAAAATGGGGAAATAAGAACTATGCAAGAGAGTTACAAATGGAGGATTAACAACTTTGTAAAGAAAGTACTTAGTGAAGAAAATAACTCCTTAAAATTGGAATTGGCTAAATGGAAACTAATGACTCCATGAGACACCACAATATTATAAAACAAACTCAAAAAAAAAAATAGAACATGTGAAACATCTCTTGGGAAAAAAAAACTAGTTTGGAAAATAGATTGAGGAAAGATAATTTAAGAATCATTGAACTACTTGAAATCCATGAACGAAATCCTAAACATCTTATATCAGGGAATGTTAGAGGAAAATTGTGCAGATATCTTAAGAACCAGAGGGCAAAGTCAAAATCAAAAGAATTCATTGGTCATCTGAAAGAAACTCCCAGGAATGTTGTAACCACATTGAAGAACTCATAGGTCAAGGAGAAAATGCTGTAAGCAGCCAGAGATAAAGAATTTAAATAATGAGGAGCCATGATTAGTATCCCACAAGATTTAGGAGCCAATATGTTAGAGGAATGGAGAGGTTGGAATATGATATTCTGAAAGGCAAAGATCTAGAATTACAACTACAACAAACCAGAAAAGTCAAGTATAAGTTTCAGGAGGAAAAAAAAAAAGATCTTTAATGAAATATAAAACTTTCAAGCATTGCTGTTGAAAAGATCAGAGCTGAATAGAAAATGTGATATTCAAACATAGACCTTGAGTATAAAAAGGTAAAACGTAAGTAAAAAATTATAAGGTACTAAACAAGGTTATACTTTTTGCATTCTATATAGGGAGAGGATACATGTAATACCTCAGAACTTATCATCACTAGGAATCCTAGGGGAAATAAGGAGAATAGATGATAGGAGGTAGAGGTCAGAAGCAAAACATACTAGAGAGAAAATAGGATAAAAGAGGAAAAGTGGGGATTTTGGAACTGAATGTTACTGAATGTTATAAACTAAAAGTAAATAAATAAATTTAAATTTAAAAAAAGGAAATAGCCATTATTTCCGGAAGAGTTCTGAGTTGATAAAATATACTCATTCATTGGCCCCTGCGTCCATTGGAAATTCATCATAGCCCAGTTGTGTAGTATATCCCTAAATGAATTCCATTTACAACTTTAACCATTTTCTTGTTTAATTGACTTCATTCTAACAACATGAATATATTTTGAGCCATCACAATGAGACAGACTTAAATAAAAAGACCTATGCTTGAAAAAAAAAAAGAAGAGAAGTATAAGAAGATAGAGTAGAGGGAAATACATAGTTAACGATCACAACTTTGGATGTTAATTGAATGAAATTACTCATTTGAGGGAAGAAGATACTAAAAGGGATTAGAAACTGGAACCCAGCATTATGTTGTTTATGAGAAACACATTTGAAATAACAAGATACACACAGAGTTAAAATGAGAGGCTGGAGCAGAATCTATTATGATTCAGTTGAACTAAAAAAGGTGGGGGTGGGGTGGCAGTCATGTTATGTTAAGCAGAAGTAAAAACAGGTCTAACTGAAAGAGATGAATAGGTAACCTACATTTTGCTGAAAGGTACCAGAGACAATGAATTAACATCAATATAGAACATATATATAACAAATGACATCACATTCAGATTCTTAAAGGAAAGTAAACAGGAGGAAATAGAGTAAAACTATACTAGTCAGAGACCTCCTCTTACCTCTTTCAGAACTAACTAAATACAATCATAACATAAACAAGAAAGAAGTTAAGGAAGTTAGTAGAATTTTTTAAAAAATTAAATGTCATGAATATCTCTGGAGAACATTGAATGGGAATAGAAAGGAGTATAGTGGTTTCTTAGCTGCGAATAGTATCTTCAAAAAATTGGCCGTGCATTAAGGCACAAAAATCTCAGAAACATATGCAGATAAAACAAATATTAGATGCATCTTTTAATAATCACAGTGCAACTAAAAGTGCATTCAATAAAGGACCTTTGAAGCAAAAAGTAAAAATTAATTGGAAACTAAATAACTTAAAATGTTAAAGAATGAGTGGATCAAAGAACAAATTATAGAAATCATCAATAATTTAAAGATGACAACAATAACAATATAGAAAGTAGAACCAAGGTGATAGAGTAAAGGCAGGGACTCACCTGAGCTCTTTCAAATTCCTCTTAAAAACAACTTTAAAACCACACCTCAGAATGAATTCTGGAGAGACAGAAACAGCAAAAGATCAGGGTGAAACAATTTTCCAGCCCAAGACAACTTAGAAGGTCAGAAGAAAAGGTCTGTCTCATTGGAATGAGAGTGGAGCACAGTGCAACACAGGACATACCTCGGGAAGCCAGCAGCAGATTTTGGGAATATATGCATTGGCAGCAGTGACTTCCAGAGCAATCATCCCAGAGGTGGTAAGGGGCTCCCATAGATGGTCAGAAGGAGATTACAGGAGTCCCTTTGATGGCACTAGGTGCAAGACTATTGCATTACCTATACTCAGATCTGGATTATAGTCCTAGGTCACAGTTCTAGGGTGAAGAAGAACATTAGCTCACCAAAGCATGTAGCTGCAGGGTAGCAAGGATCCTAGTCTCAGTTACAGGGCAGAAAAATAGTGCTTATGCTAGCTCACAGACCAGAGCACAAGTGAAGAGAGCAATGACCATGCATCTCTTTAGATTATACTGCCTTGGAAAGATTTACAGCTTATAGACCTCCAGAACTAGCTCTGAAAACAGCAGCAAGAAAAGTCTGAAACTTGGGACAGCGCCCCTTCAACCCTGGGAGCAGAGTCAAGAAATAAGCTGGAAAAATGAATAAACAGAAAAAAAGAACCTGACCATAGAATCTTACTGTGGTGATAGGGAAGATCAACATAAACCCAGAAGAAGACAGTGAAACCAAAGCAAGTGACATGCAGTGCCTCAAAGAAAAGAGCAAATTGATCATAGGCCCAAAAAGAATTCCTGAAAGAGCTCAAAAAGGATTTTAAAAATCAAATTAGAGTGATAGAAGAAAAATTGGAAAAGAAATGAGAGTGATGCAAGAAAATCATGAAAAGAGAGTCAACAGGCACAAAAAAAAAACCAAAACCACTGAAGAGAAAAACTTAAAAGCAGAATTGGCCAAATGGAAAGAAGTATAAAAATTAGCTGAAGAAAAGAATTCTTTAAAAATAGAATTGGTCAGTTGTTAAAGTACAAAAGCTCACTGAGGAAAATAATTCCTTAAAAAGTAGAATTAGGCATGTAGAAGGTAATGACTCTATGAGACACTAAGAAACAATAAAGCAAATTAAAAAGAATGAAGAAATAGAAGAAAATAAGGGTTTCATGGGGAGAGGGGAAGAGGAGGAACCTGACCTGGAAAATAGATCTAGGAGAGATGATTTAAGAATTACTGAACTATCTAAAAGAGATCCCCAAATGAAAACTCTTAGTACTATTTTAGCCAGATTCCAGAGCTCCTAGGTCAAGGAGAAAATGATGCAAGCAGCCTGAAAGAAATAATACAAATGTAATAGAGGCACAGTCACAATAACACAGGATTCAACAGCTTCTACATAAAAGCTTAAAAAGATTTAAAATGTGATATTCTAGAGGGCAAAGGTGTTAGGATTACAACCAAGAATCACTTACCCAGCAAAAATGAGTATAATCCTTCAAAGGAAAAAAAAAATAGATATTTAATGAAATTGGTGACTTTCAAGCATTCCTGATAGAAAGACCAAACCTGAATAGAAAAGTTGACTTTGAAATACACGACTCAAGAAAAGCATAAAAAGATAAATAAGAAAAGATAAGTCATAAGGGATTCAATAAGGGTGAACTGTTTACATTTCTGCATGTGAAAATGATACTTGTGTCTCCTAAAAACTTTCTCATTATTAGGGCAGTTCGAAAAAGTATGTACAGACAGAGAGCATGGGTGTGAATTGACTGAGATGGGATGATTTTTTTAAAAGTGAAATTAAGGGGTAAGAAAGAGGAACACATTGGGAGAAGGGGGAAAGGAGAGGTAGAATGGGATAAATTATCTTGTATAAAAGAGTTGTGAAAGGAAGAGCTTTTACAATGGAGGGGAAGATGGAGGTTAGTGGGTAATACTGGAATTCTCATTGGAATTAATTCAAAGAGGGAATGACATAAATCCTAAGTTAGGTGGGGAAATCTATCTAAACCTACAGGGAAGTAGCAAGGGAGGGAGATAAAGGAAAGGTAGGGAAGGTTGAGGGAAGGGAGTGTGGATTGGGGGAGGTGGTAGACAGAAGCAACACTTTTGAGGAGCAACACGATGAAATGGGAAGATGGAGTAGGGAATAGGATGGAGGGAAATACACAATTAATGTTCATAACTGAAAGGGAAAGAGATGAACTTACCTGTGAAACAGAAGCAGATAGAGTAGATTGTAAAACAGAAACCAACAATATGTTGTTTACAAGAAACACACTTAAAGCAGAGAGAGACACAGAGTAAGAGGCTGGAGCAGAATCTCTTGTGCTTCAGCTGAAGTAAGAAAATGCATGGATAGCATTCATGATCTCAGACAGAGCAAAATAAAAATAGAGCTAATTAAAAGAGATGAGCAGGAAAACTACATCTTGCTAAAAGTACCTTAGACAATGAAGTAATAACAATACTAAACATACATATACCAAATGGTATAGCATCCCAATTCTTAAAGGAAAAGGTAAATGAGTTACAGGAGAAACTACACAGTGAAACTATGCTAGTGAGGGATCTTAACCTTCCTTTCTCAGAACTACATAAATGGTTTTTTTTGTTTGTTTGTTTTTTAGAGGAGGGAAAGTAGGGCAGTTGGGGTTAAGTGTTTGAGGTCACATTTGCACCCAGGTCTTTCTGACTCCAAGGCCAGTGCTCTATTCACTGCGCCACCTAGCCACCCCTGAACTACATAAATCAGTGGTTCTCAACCTGTGGGTTATGTTCGATTTAAATACATCTTGCATATCAGATATTTACATTACGATTCATAACAGTAGCAAAATTACAGTTATGAAGTAGCAACGAAAACAATTTTATGGTTGGAGGTCACTACAACATGAGGATGTATTAGAGGGTCATGGCATTAGGAAGGTTGAGAACCACTGACATAAATCTAATGGAAAAATGAACAAGAGAGAAGTTAAAGAGATGAACAGAATTTTAGAAAAGTTAGATATGATAGACCTCTTGAGAAAATTGAATGGGAATAAAAAGAAACATACCTTTTTCTCAGCAGTACATGGTAACTACACAAAAATTAACCATGTTATTAGGGCATAAAAACCTCATCAACAAATTAATAAAATTGAAAATGAGAAAACCTTTGAGCTAATAAAACCAGGAGTTGGTTTTATGGGGGAAAAGCAATAAAATTGACAAACCATTGGTTAATTTGATTTTAAAAGAAGAAAACCAAATTACCAGTATCAAAAATGAAAAGGGTAAATTCACCAATAAAGAGGAAATTGAAACTTTTTTTTAATGCACAGAAGAAATCAGAAGGAAGCACATAGAGAGTCAGGAAAGATCTCAATGTAATGGATCAACTTTTTTTTTTTAAAGCAAATGGTGTGAAATAGAAATTTAGATTTACATCTAGAATCTTCTTTTGGTGTTCTGCTGTGTGCATGGAAATTCTCACTCACCTTCTTTTTTTGGTAAAGTTTATAATTTGAAAAGAATTAAAAATACCCTAAATCTGGAAGCCTTCCAAGGTTGCCCATGACATGCGGCTCTTTCTGCTCTTAAGGAAATTGAAGCACATTCACCATTCACTTCCATAGATGTGTCACCACATCTGTTGCAGAATTTATAATCTTCTTCATGCCAGCAACTATCTCCTTCAAAAAGTCAAGCAAATTTTGGCACCAGCACTTAATACTTTCCAGCATTGACTTCCAGACAGACAGAGCCCATTTTAGTATTGCAGAGCTGTTGTCTTTGTTGCCATCTTCATCCTCATTCATTTTCTGCCTCAAATTCAGCTGCTTAGAGATGGGATCCCCAGCATAGTCCTGATTTTGTTTCTGACAATGAGTATCAATAATATCTATGAAACGGTTCTTGATGCCTTCCTTGCATCGAGTGGCTAATATATTTCAAGGGTATTAAGTCACCTTTCTGGTTTAAGTTTTCTGTGAATTGGTCTATTATCTCCTGCATTGATTTCCTGAAATCATATAGTGAGACCTCATCTTCTTGAAGAGTCTGAGTAAGTCTCCTTTCAGTGATGCAAGAGAGGAGACAGCCTCCACTACAATAATCCTTTTTACCATTGTTAACCTTTGAATAGCACATGGTGAGCCTGAGAATAAGGCACTGAGATGTGTGAGGTAAAATGCAGGTTCTGTGGGAAGATGAGACTGATCTCTTTCAGCTGTGGGCTCCTGGGTCCTTTCTAAAGAGGAAATTAAAGCAATTATTAGAAACTATTTTGCCTAATTATATGCTAAAAAATCTTAACCTAAATAAAATGGATATTTAACAAAAATTTAAGTTACTGAGATTGATAAAATGAAATAAAATATTTAAATAATCCTATTTTAGAAAAATAAATTGAACAAGCCATAAGTGAGCTCCCTAAGAAAAAATTCTCAGACCCAGATGGAGTCACAAGTGAATTCTACCAAATATTTTAAAATATTTTATTTTTATCTCAAATTACATGTTAAAACAATTACAAAACAGTTTTCAGTTCCAAATTCTATCCCTTCCTCCTGCTGCTGTCTCTCCCTGAGATGATAAGCAATTCAGTATAGCTTATACCTGTGCAATACTGAAAAGCATTTTCATATTAATCATTTTGGATAAGAAAACTCGAATAAAAAAAGAATGAAAGAAAGAAAGTGAAAAATAGCCTGCTTCAGTCTTTATTAAGACAGTATCAGTTCTTTCTCTGGACATGGGTAGCACCCTTCATCATGACTTCTTTGGGATGGTCTTTGACCATGGTATTGCTAAGAATGGCCAAGTCATTCACAGTTCTTCATTATACAGTATTACTGTTACTGTGGACAGTGTTCTCCTGGTTCTGCTCACTTCTCTTAGTATCAGTTCTTATATGTCTTTCCAGATTTTTCTGAAGTCCACCTGCTCATCATTTTTTATAGCCCAGTAGTATTCTATTACAATCATATGCCACAACTTGTTCAGCCATTCCCCAGTTAAGGGGCATTCCCTCAATTCCAATTCTTTGCCACCACAGAAAGAGTGGCTATAAATATTTTTGTACAAATGTCTTTGAAATATAAAATTAGCAGTGTCTACCAAATATTTAAAGAACAATTCTAATACTATTTAAACTGTTTGGAAAAATAGTTAAATGAGTCGTGCCAAATTCTTTTTACAATGTAAATATAGTGCTGAAATTTGTAACTATGCCCAAAGGGCTATAAAACTGCATATCTTTTGATACAGCGATACCTACTAGATATGTATGCCAAAGAGATCAGAAAAAAGGGAAAAGAACACACATGTACAAAAATATATACAGCACCTCTTTTTGTGATGGCAAAGAATTAGAAATTGAGGGAATGCCCATCACTTGGGGAATGAGTAAACAAGTTGTAGTTATATGAACGTGGGATACTTTGGGGCTATAAAAAATGATGAGCAGGATGGTTTCGGAAAAATCTGGAAAGACTTACATGAACTGATACTGAGTGAAGTGAGCAGAACCAGGAGCACATTGTGCACAGTAACAGCACATTACATGATGATCAACTATGACAGACTTAGTTTTTCTCAGTGATACATGATCCAAGACAGTTCTAAAAGACTCATGATGAAAAATGTCCACATCTAGAGAAAGAACTGTGGAGTCTGAATGCAGGTCAAAGCAGATGATTTTCACTTTTTTTGTTTTCTTCTCATTCTTTCTCATGTTTTTCTCCATTTGTTCTGATTCTTTCATTATATGACTAATGTGGAAATTTGTTTAACATGATTGTACATGGATAACTGTAAAGCCACACACAAGCAGCTTTCCAGAGGACTGCTGCTGTGAAAAGCTTTCAAGGTTTTGATTACACAGTATAGTGAGCTCTCTGTTTATTCAGTAACAAATCAGAGCAAAGCATTCACACAAAATCAAAATACAGCATTCACTATGTCACAGCTCAACAACTTATCACTAAAATGACCACATAATTTTAAACAAAGTACGTTCATTTAGTCAATCACAAAATCCCTAATTCAATCACAAAGTATAGAAGTCAAAGTATTCCACCCCTAGGTCACAGTAAATCATTATCTTCTCAGTCAGTACATAGTATCCAAGTAAAGTCTTCTTTCAGCTTCACTTGAGGCTGGCTCTCAGCTTCCATGGTTCCTCTTCCATGGTCCCAGCTCCAACTGTCACCTGGGTTCAAAGGCAGGCAGCTCCCTGTTCCTTGTCCAGCTCCTTATCCAGTTCTTTGTCCAGTTCCCATTCCATATTGAAGTTCAGTGTCCAGACCACCTCGAGTCCTTCACAGTTCCTGTTGTTGGGAAGACAAAGCTTGATAGAGCCACAATAATATTCATACACATTGCTGGCACCATCATCAATTCACTGTCTGCTTGTGAAATCAACTCAGACCCACCAACAAGATCTGAGAACTTGACACAAATCATCAACATAGAAATCAACACAGACCCACAAACAAGGTCCAAGAGGTCAGCACAAATCATCAATAAAGTCCCAGGACCTCCAAAACCCTCCTCCAGGACTTCTGTAAACACACAACCAGAAAAATCCCCTTTCAGGGCTTCCAGTAAGGTCCCAGGGCTTCTGTGCAAAGTATCACAAACGAACATCAACACAGACAGAGCAGACTATCATAGAGTGCTGGGATACCACAAGTTTTCTCCTTCTTGACTCTGCCACTATAAGAGTCCTCTTCTCAGTTCTGTTGTCTCCAGCCTGGGCCTCTCCTTATGTATGGTCATTAGCTCCTCCCCTTCCTGTTGCAGAAGTTCACAAGTTCTAGGGTTCACAAGTTGTGGGGTTCACACGTTCTGTTTCTTAACAGACTTTGATACAAGGCTCAAAAGAAACTTGAACTGAAACAAGGTGTAATGCAACAGCTGAAACAAGGTGTGAACTACTTCTGTGCTTGCCATTGCAATCACCTATATCAGATTTCTTGCTGTCTTTGGGGACAAGGGTTACAGAGAAAGGGAGGGAGAAAAATTAGGAGCTCAATCTTATAAAACATAAATGTTTTTGAAAACTTAGCAAAACAAAACAAAGAAAGTGCTAATATTAAATGGAGCTTAAAATAAATAGCGTCTTTCCAAAGCCATCAGCAAGCATTATCTGTAATGGGGATAAGTTAGAACCCTCCCAGTGAGATCAAGAGTGAAGCAAGATTGCCCAGTGTTATCACTATTATTCGATATTGTATTAGGAACAGTGACTGTAGGAATAAGAGAAGTGATAATAATGGGCAATACAGTGATCAAAAAGACAGTCCCTAAGAACTTGGAAAAAGTTTGTTCATCCCCAGAGACAGAGCTGCTGTTGTCTGAATACAAACTGAGGCATGCTGTTTTTTCCTGTATTCCTGTATTTACTATATTTTTACTAATATTTAATATATTTTTTCTTTGTTTTCTTGCCCCAAATGACCAATATGAGAATGTTTTACGTGATTGCACACATATAACCTAAATCAGATTGCTTACGATCTCAGGGATGAGGGAGGGGAGTGAAGGAAGGATAGAATTTGGAATTCAAAACTTTTTAAAAAATCAAAAATTGTTTTAAAATTGGGGAAAAAGATATTATTTAAAAAATAAAAATAGGGGTAAAAAAACATCCCTCCCAATTCCTTCTGTGACATAAATGTTACTGATACCTAATCCAGGAAAAGTCAAAATAAAAAAAATAATAGACCAATTTCTCTGATGAATATTTATACAAATATTTAAATATTAGTAGGGAGTTTATAGCAGTATCTCACAGAGATCATGTGCAGTGACCAGGCTGAGTTTATATCAGAAATGCAGGACTCCTTCAATATTAGGAAAGCCATAAACCTAACTGACCCTGTGAACAGCGACAACACAAATCACATGACTGCTTCAGCACAGGCACAAATGGTTTTTGAGAAAACACAGCCCCTCATCTTGTGAAAAACAACAGAAAGCGCCCGAATAAACAGCTTTCATTAGAATGGTAAGCAGTAGCTAGTGAAAACCAAGAGCAGGCGCTGTTTGTGCTTGGGACAATCCAGGCTCCTTTCCAGCAAGATCAGAAGGGAAGGAAAGAGCTCCGCCATCCCCATCTCTATTCAGTATTGTAGTCTGCGCGCTGTCTCTGGCAGTAGGACAGTAACAACACTGACAAGAAACACCGAACAGCTGAAGAATCAAAGCCCACTTTTTGCAATTGATAGAGTGGTTTGCCTAGAGAACTCTCATGAGCTTAAATAAAATCAGCACAGTCGCGAGATATGAAATAAACCCATAGAAAACATGAATGTTTCTGAATATTACTTCCTAGGAAGGCATAGACATGGAAATCCCATTTAAAATAACTACAGATGTTATCACATACTTGGCGTTCCCCCTCCAACACATGCACGGGAACTCTATGAACTCAATTCCAAAATCCTTCACGCCAATACAGATCACAATAAATAGCTGGAAATATGTTGTGCGTTGTTAGGCCAAGTCAGCATAATTAAATGAAAATGCTACCTGAATGACTTAGTCAGTGCCCTACCAGGCAAATGACCAAAGCTTGACTTTATCGACGGGCAAAAATAACCACAAACTAATAGAGAGGAATCAAAGGTCAAGAAGATCAATGAAAAAAACCGGAAGGTGGCGCAGCGATACCCGATCTCAAAATGTGCTCTGAAGCTACGCTCATAAAGCAGTTTGTACTGCACAGGAAATAGAAAAGTCAATCAGCGGGCCATTTTAGGAATACAATATTCAGAAGCAAATGGACACCGTGACATAGTATTTGATAATCCCAAAGTTCCCAGCTGTTGGGACAAGAATTCACTTTTTGACAAAAACTGCTTAAAAAACTGGAAAGCTGTGTGGCAGACTCTAGGCGTGAGCCAACATCTCATATCCTGTATGTTCCAAATGAGTGCATGATTTCTACATAAAGAATAATATCATGAACAGATTAGTGGAGCAGGTAAGAAATTATCTGTCACATCTCTGGATAGGGGAAGAGTTCATGCCTGACCCAAAACAAGTGAGAGAGGTAAAGAGAGGAGGTAAAATGGATAATTTTGATTATTTGAAATTAAAAAGATTTTGCATCAAGAAAACCAATGCAATTTTGATTAGTAGATAGTCTGGAAACAGGGAAATCCTTTTACAGTAAGTTTCTCTGATAAAGACACCACCTCACACTTATCAGATTAGCTAATGTGAGAGGAAAGGTAAATGAAAAATGCTGGAGGGGATGTTGAAATAGGCAAGACTGCTAGTATGTACCAGCCCAACCTTTCTATAAAACAATTTGGAACTGAGTGCAAAAGGCTATTAAACCGTACTTACCCTGTGACCCAGTGATATCACTAGTAGTTATTATACATATATATGTATATAAAATGTATATTTGCTTTATGGAAATACAAATTTTAATATATATTAAATATTTAATATATATATAATATATATTGCTTTATAGAAAGGTTGGACTAGTACATACTAACAGTCTCACCTATTTTAACATCCCCTCCAGCGTTTTATAGTATATATAGTATATTTATAATATATATATATGTATATATATGTATACTATTTTCTGATTCTGTGCTTGTTTCTCACTCAGAGCCTAGGGCCTGTGCCCTTTTGCTGCTCTTGACCGTGGTGACCCCCATTATCTCCATCTTTTCTGAGTCTGTGGTACAGCTCTGGGGCACGAACAACGGAACTGTTAGTTGGAACTTTGCACCCTGCCTAGGATCAGGCTCTCCTGGGTCTATCTGGGACCTCTTCTTGCTCTGTTAACAGCTCCTGGCAGGCCCTTGTTCAGTCCTTGTGCTACGAGACTTGCTGCACTCTGCCTGGTGTCCACAGAACTCTGTTTCCTTATGCCCACATAGTTTGGAAAAGTAACTCACTGATTTTTTTCTTGGATTTTTGTTTCTGTCAGTTGCTTTTTCTAGATCTTTGTGAATGGTTGTCTGGGAGCTCTGGCTACCTCCTGCTCCACCATTTTGGCTCTTCTCTACTTTCTTATTTATTTTAATGAAACTTATGGAAGAAATGGAATAAAGGATGTTGTCAGGGAAATGTACGACCAAAAAAGACAATACAATAATCATGATGTGGCAACAAGTGATGAGCCCGAGTGTTCAGCCTGGACACTGAAGCTGTCAGGAGAAAGCAAGGAAGGCCTCTCCCTTCTAGGGGTTCAGCAGGCACTGATTGCTTATGATCTGTGCTGTACAGGGAACATCCAAATTAATGGCATTGCAGATACACTTTGAATAGTTTTTATGGTAATTACTTTATAAATGGCGATTGATGGAAGTCATCATGATAACATTTAGAACTGGAAAGATTGGGGCTGGCTGGGTGGTACAGTGAATAGAGCACTGACCCTGGACTCAGGAGGACCTATGTTCAAATTCAGCCTCAGACACTTAACACAAAGAACTAGCTGTGTGACCTTGGGCAAGTCACTTAACCCCAATGGCCCTATACCTCCCCCTTTCCAAAAAGCAAAAAAAAAAAAATAGAACTGGAAAGATCCTTAGATATCATCCAGAGTCCAGTGGTTCTCAACCTGTGGGTTCTGTTCAATTTATAACAGTGAAAATACATCCTGCATATCAGATATTTACATTACGATTCATAACAGTAGCAAAATTACAGTTATGAAGTAGCAACAAAAAGAATTTTATGGTTGGGGGTCACCACAACATGAGGAGCTGTATTAAAGGGTCGTGGCATTAGGAGAGTTACCCTGGATAGATTTTGAGGGTTTCTGAACCTGGGTAGGAGAGAATGGTGAGGAGACGTGAGACCCAGAAAGAGAAGGTAGAAAACTTCACTGAGTATGGGATGCTCTGAAAATGCAAGTGGACAAAACAGGAAACGTTTCACTGAGACACAGAGAAATCTTAAAATCAAAGATCGGAACAACAGGAACATAATATAAAAATGACTAAAGTAGAAAAATGGTCAAGAAGAGAAAATTAAGAATTATTTGATTTGAAATCAGTGATTTTAAAAAAAGTCTCAAATCATATTTCAAAAAGTGATTTAAGCCATACATTTTCAGACATAGCTGTGAACATTTTTTTTGGCAGACCGTCCGTATTTGCTTAAATTTTTTAAAATTGTTCTATTGAAGGGGCAGAGGTAGAAATAATAAACGCCTATAAAATAAATGGGGCAGTTCGGTGGTATGGTGGATAGAGAGCCAGACCCGGAATGCAAAGGACTGAGTTCAAATGTCGCCTTAGACACTTGCTAGCTGTGTGATCCTGGGCCAGTCACTTCACCCCGTTTGCCTCCATTTCCTCTTCTGTAAAATGCGCTAGATAGAGAAGGAAATGGCAAACCTCTCTAGCACTTTTGCCAAGAAAATCTCAAACGAGGTCACAAAAAGTCGAACGTGACTGAACAATAAACAAAACAGAAAGATGAATAAATAAATTATTTAGAATAATCGTGTGTTATCTAAAAATCTTGCTTATTTGGAAAGGAATTGGGTGTGGACAAAACCTAATACTATGTTAAGACTGGACCTGGAGGCAGGAAGGTCCAAGTTTAAGTCTGGCCTCAGTACGCAGCCTCTAATTGCTTCATCTACAAAATGCAGATAATTATAGCCCTAGCTCCCAGGGTTGTTATGAAAAAAATGTTTGTAAAGTACGTTGGAGAATGTTCTGTACCGAGGAGATGTCCGAGGCCAGACCAAGCAAAGCAGACTTGGGTTAGCGTGCTAAGACAGCCGCTGACAGCTGCTTTCACTTCTGAGAGTGCAGATCTAGTTTTTATAACTTTTCACACCCACTTAGAGTAAACAATCAACAGCATTTTCTGACAACTTAGGGAGGATAAGGGCCACTTTTCATAGCAGAGGCTGGGCTAGAGAAAAGGGCAGTCTTTCAAGGGAGAAGGTAGGTGGGTGGGGGGCAGCTTCTAGATCTAGAGAAATATTTACCATGACTTTGGTAGTGTTTGCTATCAGAATGGGAAGACATTTCCTGTTCAAGGGCAGGAGACAAGGGCTGGTGACCAGTACTTTTTTTACAGTTGTGAAAGAAGTCCCTTTAGACAAAACTAGCGTCAAGGTAACCAGACTGCAGGTGTCACTTCTCCAAGGAAAACAAATAGCTGTGAACAGCAGTATATCAGATCTTCCTCTCTTTACTGTTTTTATGTAGTTTGTTATGTTTCTTCTTCAGGAGCAGTCCTGATTGATTATTTGGCGACCAGGTGGTTGGCCTGTCAGTGATATTAGCCCATCAAAATGTTGCAGAATGATGGTGGTTTCAATTTTTCCCCAAGAAGTGCTTTACAAACTTTAAAGCACTCTAATTTACACAGGTTCGCCAAAGATCCTTTCTTCATCTGTATTAACTGATTCTTTCCTTTTTGTTTTGACAGGTTTTGGAAATGGCTGAAGATGGCAGTGATGAAACGATGTTTATTTGTGAGTGTATCACATGAAAGAATGTTGAAATTACTCATATATAGAGAGAAATGAGTCAAATTTATAAGAATAGAAGTCATTCCCCAATTGATAAAATGGTCAAAGGACATGAACAGGCAGTTTTCAGATGAAGAAATCAAAACTATCTCTGGTCATTAAAGAATGGTTTAAATTGCTATTGATTAAAGAAATTCAAATTAAAACAACTCTGAGGTACCACCTCACATCTGTCAGATTGACTAATAAGACAGAAAAAGAAAATGAGAAATGTTAGAAGGGATGTGGGACAATTGGAACACTAATGTACTGTTGGTGGAGTTGTGAACTGATTCAACCATTCTGGAGAGCAATCTTGAACTATGCCCTAAGGGTTATAAACAGCATACTCTTTGACCCAGCAATAGCATTACTAGATCCGTATCACAGAGAACTTTAAAAAAACAAAACAAAACAGAAAAGAACTTATATGTACAAAAATATTTATAGCATCTGTTTTTGTAGTGGCAAAGAATTGGAAACTGAGGAGATGCCCATCAGTTGGGGAATGGTTGAACAAGTTGTGGCATATGATTGCAATGGAATATTATTGTGCTTAAGAAATGACCAGCAGGAGGCTTTCAGAAAAACCTGGGAGGGCTTACATGAACTGATACAAAGTGAAGTGAGCAGAACCAGGAGAACATTGTACTCGGTAACAACAGTATTGTACAATGATCAACTAAATGACTTAGCTATTCTTAGAAATACAGTAATCCAAGACGTTTCATTACAATGAAAAATGCTATCTACCTCCAGAAGAAAAAAACCTGATGGAATCTGAATTCAGATCAAAGCCTACTTTTTAAAAAAAATTTATTTTATTTTTTTGTGTGGGTTTTTTTGGCCATTGTTTCCTTTCACAATGTGACTGACATGGAAATATATTTTCTGTGACTGAGCATGTATAACCTGTATCAAATTGCTTGCCTTCTCAAAAAGGGTGGGGAGGAAGAGAGGGAGAGAATTTGGAATTCAAAAATTTTTTTGCTTTTTGGAGAGGGAAGGTAGGGCAATTGGGGTGAAGTGACTTGCCCAGGGTCACTTGGCTAGTGTTGTGTTAAGTGTCTGAGGTTGGATTTGAACTCAGTTCCTCCTGAGTCCAGGGCAGGTGCTCCATTCACTGCGCCACCTAGATGCCCCAGGAATTTAAATTTTTTTAAAAGAATGTTAAAGATTGTTTTTCTGCATGTAATTGGAAAAAATTATTTTAAGAAAAAGAATATTGAGATGAATTTTTTTAGTCATGTAAAATTATGACAGATTTTTTTTTATGTGGAAAAATATTTTCTGAAAATCCAGGTCGTTTTTTTAAGGGGGTAGGAAAAGCTACAGGAAACTCATAGTAGCTTTAAATAGCTCCACTTACTAAAATGGGGAAGACTGTGTAAATAGTTTTAGTGTAACAGACTTTTTACTGCCTTCCTGCAAACAGAATTTTGTGGGTTTTAGACACTGATTCAGAAAAGTAATGTGACATCAGAAACTTGAGAAATCTTTTACATTTGTAACTAAGGAATTGAAATACCAGGGATTTTGTGTATTTCCCCCCCCTTTGGGAAAAAATTTGCTCGCTCTTTCAAAGAAATGACTACAAGTGGTTTGTAGACATTTCCTTAGAGTATGTTCTGTTTATGGAGTGGAACATGTAAGACGTCGCTCATTTAATCAAATGGGTCGTGTGTTCTTCTTGTTTTGGCGATCTCAATATTCATTCACATTCTTGGTAACCTCAGTTAACAGCTAAGCAGTGTGTTTTGCATCTTTTTACAAGTTTGTTACAGCATTAATTAAAATTTTCTAGCGATCTGGTTGAATTATAGCTAACCATGAATGCTACCTTTGAAGTGATCTATTTGTCTTTTACAGGGTGTGAAGACTGTGGTCAGTACCATGATTCAGAATGTCCAGAGTTGGGCCCAGTGGTGATGGTAAAAGACTCCTTTGTATTGAGCAGGGCAAGGTGAGCAACTTCTAATGAGCTGTTTATTTTAAACTTGTGATTTACATATGTGTATGTGTATACATGTATAAGTTACATGCGCACAGTACATGCATAAATGGTTTTAAAATCTTTTTTTCCTCAGTTAAGCCAAAGTTGCTTAACAACTTTAGTGAGGTAGCAAAAACTTTTTATGTTTTCTAGGAAGAAAGAATGACTTAGAAGGTTTAAACGGAGCTATCAGAGATAGACTTTTCCTCAAAATTTCTGGAAGGCATAAGTGATTTTCATCATAGTGTGACTTGAACAGTTTTTTGCCGTGATAAGGAAGGATGTGATTTGATTTTTCTATAGTAAGCTGCTTTTATCTACTTTAAATTTCTTAAAGTGAAAGTACTAGGGTAGCAGTGATGTGATTGTTTAGGTAACCCCATGTGACATGGTGCCAGGGAATTCAAGTCAGTGAAGGCTGTTGGCTTTGCTAGACAGTGTTCTTTGGCTGCGAGTACAACCCCAACTTAAGCCAGATATGTCCGAAATGTCTTCCACTGCCACAGTGGCAGAACCAGCTAAGAGTCCGTGCATAGCTTCAACAATAGCCCATTATTGCTTCTAGAAAATAACTCAGCATAATATGGGGGCAGTTGATCTTGGCTTGCTTTCTGTGGCTGCCATCTTAGCTTAGGTCTTTGTTAGCTTTTCCCCAATGGGCACTCCACCTGACTGGTGTCCCCATATCCAGTCTCTCCTGAGCATAATCAAGTCACCAGCAGCTCTCAACACATTCTGCTGTAGCAGGTCCCAGGTTTAAATCTGTGATTCTATTAACTGACAACTAAACTAATCTCCACCCTCCCCTCCCCATTCCCCACTTCCAAATTTCCTTATTTCTGATACCTGTCTTTTTTATAGACTCTTAGCTTTGGACCTTTCTTGTCATCCTCAACTCCTCCCTTCACCACATGCCATATATATACATAGATATACAGATGTGTGTGTGTGTGTGTGTGTGTGTGTGTATAATGTATGTAGATAGATAGATAACTAAATTCTGTTGTCAGCTTCTGTTGTTTTCTGTTTTTTCCTCCTTAATAACATTTCTTTCATCCTCCCTCTTCTCCCTCCTCACATAGCGACCGCCGTAGTTCAGGCCTGACCGTTGAAACCTCTTCTCTCCACTCCAGCCGATTGCCATGTTGATGCCAAAGTGATGTCCCTTAAGTGGGAATCTAACCCTGTCCCTCTCTGACTCAATCCACAGCTGCTCCAGTAGCTTCCTGAGGGCAAACACAAACTCCTCTTTAGCTTTTAAGTCCTGCACGAGCTGGCCCCGCCCCGCCCCGCCCCTCCTTCTGTTTCCAGACGGCACTCACCTTGTAGTCCTCAGTCTGGCCAGACTGGCCTCCTCTCTGACCCTTACACGTTGTACTTTGATTTCCACCATCCAGCCAAGCTTGCTTTTCTCTTTTCTTCATGTGTGATGTTCTGTATTCATTGTGGCCTTTGCATTGGCCATTCTCAGTACCTGACTGTACATCCTCCTCCCTTCTGTCTCAGAATCCTTTTTCTTCTAGAGGCCATTCAAGCACCTCCTTATATGTTAAAGTGTTCTGGATCCTCTCGTTTGCTAGTATCCTCTCTCAAACTATTTTGCATTTCTTCCTTTTATGTTTCGTCTGTATATGCTCCTATTCTTTTATTGCTTCTTCTTTTGGAGGGGGGAGGGCAGGGAAATCGGGGTTAAGTGACTTACCCAAGGTCACACAGCTAGTGTTAAGTGTCTGAGGTTGGATTTAAACTCAGGTCCTCTTGACTCTGGGGCCTGTGCTCTATTCACTGCGCCACCTAGTTGCCCCTGTATATATGACTCTTTCCTTAGAATATAAGTACAGGAATTGATTCCTTCATTGCATCCCTGTAGGGTCTGGAATTCCCTTGTCTAGGGAACTCTGGACCTTCCTCCCAAACAGTGGGGCAAGTTCAGTACCAAAGGAAGAGGCCTGAGAGCTCCAGAGTGAATATAGGTAGTAGTTTAATCAACTGGATGCTGACATTGGGACGGTGCGGTGGATCCCTGCCAAGAGTCTGACAGTCATCATTCCAGGGTGGCAGCCAGACTACAGGTGGGTCCCTGCAAAGACCCCAGGAGAGTCCAGTGGTATTTATAGACATCAGACAAGGGAAGTGCAGCTACAAACCACATTGCTGGTGACTGGTGGACAGTTGGCCGTGTCTGTTTAGTAAAGAGCTCATCTCCAAGTTTAGGCATTAAGCTGCTGTTGGTGGGTAAGTGCCCAAACACAAGATTTTGTACTGGGCACGTACTGGTCACTTTGTCTGTGTTATAACTTTCAGCGGTCACAGTAATGGCATTTTAATTGGGGTGGCATTGAAGAAGTAGATTAGTTTAGGTAGAGTCGTCATTTTTATTATAGGCTCGGCCTACCCGTGAACAATGAATATTTCTCCTGTTATTTAAATCTGACTGTTTGTATCTAAAAGGTTTTATAGTTCCTGGGTTTGTCTTGGAAAGTATACTTCCAGGTATTTTATACTATCTACAGTTGTTTTAAATGGGGTATCTTTTATTATCTTTGCTTGCAGGGCCTTGCTGGGTGACACATAGAAATGCTGATGATTTATGTAGGTTTATTCTCTATCCTGCTACTTTTCTAAAATTGTTTAAATGAGCTTTTTAGTTGAATTGTTAGGAATTTTCAAGTATACCGTCATATCATCTGCAAAAAGAAATAGTTTCGATTCCTTCCATTTCTTTTTTCTTATAGCTATTACTAGCATTTCTAGTATAATATTGGATAATATGAGTGATAAATGGGCATCCATGTTTCCCTCCTTATTTTATTGGGAAGGCTCCTAGCTTATCCCCATTATAGAGAATGCTTGGTGATGGTTTTAGGTAAACACTTCTTAACATTTTAAGGACAAATTCATTTATTTTGATACTTTATGTTTAGTACTTGAGTGTGGTGTTTTGTCAGAAGCTTTTTCTACATCTATTGATATAATTTGTGGTTTTTATTACTTTTATTGATATAATTAATTATGTTAGTAGTTTCCTTAGGTTAAAATCATCCCTGCATTCATGGCATATAAATCCCACTTGGTCACAATGCATAATCTTTGTTATATGCTGTTGTAGTCTCCTGGCTAGTATTTTTTTTCTTTAGGATTTTGGCATTAATGTTCATTAGGGAAAGTAGTCTGTAATTTTCTTTCTCTGCTTTTGTTCTTCCTGGTTTAGATATCAGCACCACATTTGTTTCATAGAAAGAGTTTGGTAGGACTTCTTCTTTGCCTATTATTTCAAATAATTTATTTAAATTATAGAATTAGTTTATCTTTAAATGTTTTGTAGAATTCACTTGTAAAGTCATCTGATTTGGATGCTTTTGTTCTTAGGAAGTTATGTATAGCTTGCTGAATTTCTTTTTCTAAAATAGATTTATTTAGATATTTTATTTTCTCTTCTGTTAATTTGGGCAGTTAATGTTTTTGTATATATTCTTCCATTTCACTTAAATCATTAAGTATTTTGGCATATAATTGGGCAAAATAGCTTCTGACACTTAATTTAATTTCTTCTTCGTTAGTAGTTTATTCACTCTTTTCATGTCTGATAATAATGATTTGGTTTTCTTCTCTTTTAAAAATCATATTAACCAATGGTTTTCGTAAAACCCACTTCTAGTTTTATTAATTCACTAATTTTTTTCATTCAGTTTTATTAATCTCACTTTTAATTTTTAGGATTTCCAATTTGATGTCTAATTGGCAATTTTAAAATTTGTTCTTTTTCTAGTTATTTTAATTGTATACCCAATTCACTGATCTGCTCTTTCTCTATTGATGTAAGTAATCATTTAGAGGGATAAGTCTTCTTCTGATTACTACTGTTGTTGCATCTCATTAAATTTTAGTATATTGTCTCATTATTATTCTCATTAACAAAATTATTGATTGTTTCTCTGACTTATTCTTTGATTTCCTTATTCTTTATGATTAGGTTATTTAGTCTCCAATTAATTTTTAATCTTTGTTTCCATGGTCCTTTATTAAATGTAATGTTTATTGAATTATGATCTGAAAGGATGCATTTAATATTTCTGCTTTTCTTTATTTAACTAAAAAGTTTTTATGCTGTAATAGATGGTCAGTTTTTGTAAAGGTGCCATGTCCTGCTGAGAAAAAGGTTTATTTCTTTCTTTTCCCATTCAGTTCTCTCCAGATTTCTTTCATATCTAGCTTGTTTTACATTCTACTCATCTCATTGACTTCCTTCTTATTTATTTTTTGATTAAATTTATCTAATTCTGATAGGGGAAAGTGGAAGTTCCCCTATGGTTTTGCTGTCTGTTTTCACCCATAATTCATTTAGCTTTTCTTTTAAAAATATGGATGCTGTAGCATTTGGTATACATATGTTTGGTACTGATATTCATTATTTATGGTATCTTTTAACATACTATTGTTTCCTAGTTTATCTCTTTTAATTAAATACATTTTAGCTTTAACTTTGTCTGAGATCATGATTTCTACCCCGCCTCCCTTTTTGTTGACATCAGCTGAAGCATAATAAATTCTGCTCCAGCACTTTATTTTTCCCGTATATGTCTCTCATCTTCAGATGTGTCTCTTGTAATCAGCGTATTGATGGGGTCTGATTTTTGATCCATTCTGCTGCCTGTTTCTGTTTTATGGTTAAGTTCATTCCATTCACCTCCAGAGTTATAATTACTAGTTGAGTATTTCCCTCCATCCTATTTTTCCTCTTTGTTTATCTTTTTCTCTTTTTTTGCCCTATCCCTCCTCAGAAATGTAATTTACTTCTGACCACTGCCTCTCTAATTTTAATTCCTTTCTAGGAGTGGCTCCCTTTTCCTGTCCCCTTGCTCTACTATTTCTTAATCTGTACATCATCCTAAGAGTCCCTCCCTTATCCTATCCCTTTGCCATCCTGTTTCTTTGTAATTTAAGACTTTTATATCCTACTATATGTATGTATTTTTCCTTCATTAACCCAGTTCCAGTGAGAACAGGGTTCCCACACTACTTGCCCTCCACCTTTTCCTCCCCTCCACTGTAATAGTTCTTCCATTCACACCTGTTTTGTATGAGATAATTTGTTCCATTTTACTTCTTCCTACCCAGTTTTATATTTTATTTTTATCTCATCATCATCATCAACTCAACTTCAAGTCTTCAATCTATGTATACTCTTTTGGACTATCCTTGTGATGATGACATTCTTAAGAGTTAGATATTTTCCCATATAAGTATATAATATTTTAATATAATGTATATAATGTTATATATATTATACTAATATATATAATAATGTAAATATTTTCCCATATAAGAAATCAACAGTTTAAACATATTAAATCTCTTGTAATTAGTTTTTCATGTTTACCTTCTTACGTTTCTCTGGAGTCAGATTTTCTCTTCCTTCTGGTCTTTTCCTCAAGAATATGTGAACGTCCTCTAATTCATTAAATATCCATATTTTTTCCCCCTTACAGGATTACACTCAGCTTTGCTTGGTAGGCTATTCTTGGTTGCAAACCCAGCTTCTTTGGTCTACAGATTATCCTATCCCACGCCTTACAGTGTTGTAAGATAGGTGCTGCTAAATCTTGTGTTATCCTGACTGTAGCTTCACGGTATTTAAATTGTTTCTTTCTAGTTGCTTGTTATATTTTCTCCTTGACCTGGGGGCTGTGAATTTTCATTTTGAGATCTCTTTCAGGTGGGGATCAGTGAATTTTTCTTCAATTTCTCTTTTAACCTCTACTTTTAGAACTTCTGGGCAATTTTCCTTAATAACGTATTGAAATATAGTGTCTAGGTTTTCTTTTTGATCATAACTTTTAGGTAATCTAGCAATTCTTGTATTATCTTTCCTTGATCTGTTTTCCAGGTCATTTGTTTTTCTAATGAAAAATTTCACATTCTCTTCTATTTTTTCATCCTTTTGATTTTGTTTTGGTATTTCTTGATGTCTTATGAAGTCATTAGCTTCCTTTTCCCCTAATTCTAATTTTTAAGGAGTTATTTTCTTCTCTTTTTCCAATTGGTTCACTTTCTTTTCTTGATTTTCTTGCATTACTACTATTTATTTTCCCAGTTTCCCTCAGGCTCTCATATTTTATTTTTAAAGTCCTTTTTAAGCTCTTCCAAGAACTCTTTATGGGCTTGTGACCATTTTACAGTTTTCTTTGATGCTTTACAAGTAGCTTATTTGACTTCAGTGTCTTCTTCTGAGTTTGAACCTATATTTTTCTATCATAGTAGTTATCTATGGTCAGGTTCTTTTCTCTCTTGTTTTCTCATTTTTTAAATGGCCTATTTCTTGGCTGTTAACTTTACACTAGGGTCAGACTCTGCTCCTGGGATGTGGGGCATATTCTTTCTGACTTTGGGTTTCAGAGCTCTATCTCTGGGTCTTTGACTTTTTGGTTCTTAGGGTGTTCTATGATCTAAGGCCAGGTGTGGCCACTGCTCTTCCAGCTCATGCCTTGGTTAGTGAGGGACCACAGGTACGCCTCTCCACCCCTGAGCTGTGTGATCAGGGACCTCAGTATCACTGCCACAATAAAAGCTCTTGCTTTCCTGCGGTGTCTCCAGCCAAAATGTGTCAGCTCACCTCTCTGCCCTGGAACTGAAACCAGAGACTCTGCTTTCCAGCAGGTAAGCACAACCAGCAGGGCCCCACCTTCTGTACCACACTCACCTGCATATACTTTCCTGTCCTCCTACAGCCACAGCCTAGCACTGGGTCTCGTCAGTGCCTGTGTCCCCATCTTCCCCCTTCAGTCTTCCCCTGGTCAGCCACCAGACCTTCACACTGTGCATGGGCTAAAAGTTCTAGAAGTTCAGGCTGCCCTGAGGGCTTACTGCTTGTCGATTGGCTGTATTTCACTCTGGCCAGATCACCACCCCAGAAGGCTGGATCTCTTCTGCCTCCTCCCAAGTTGTTGTGCTGTACAACGGCTGTATCCTGGTCTTTAATTATTTCTGCCACTCCAAAAGTCACCGTGAGGAGTTGTTTTAAGTTATTGGTAGGGGGAAGGGATTTCCTGCCTTATTTGCCCATCTTCCTGTCCATGTTTTCTTATAAATTACAAGAACTAAGGATTTTATTGACTATTCTGAGGGCTTTCCTTCTCTGGTTCTCTTGACTTGCGTGGCTACCAATGAAGCAAGTATACTGTCCATCAATTATCCATTTTTCCAACCATGGGAGTAGCCCATCTTCTTTTCTGGTCACATAATTATCTTTAAGCTTTATGCTGTGTCCTAATGGACCACCTATATAGATTATCCATCCAAGTGCATTGTTACTTTCACAAAAATAGATTTTTCATAAAGTTTGTTTAGAATGCTGATATCTGCAGAAAAAAAAATTTACCGAGGTGTAAAAATAGCGGTCATCATCATTTAAATGCTTATTTAGCGCTTATTTGAAGTTCACTATTAACTCATGGTTATAAAGAATAGAATTATGGGAATGACTGCTTAAGAACCAGTAATGGCAGCAAATAACCTGCGCAAAAATTTCCATTTTAAGAGAAACCTTTGGATTTTGAGATCAGTGATCGCGCTGAATTAAGTGCCGCTTGGGGGCCATGTTTCTCTTTTGTTTCATTTTTAGGTCTTCTCTTCCTTCCAACTTAGAGATCAAACAATTAGGAGATGGAACCGAAGGAGTATTTGCAATAACTCAGTTGGTTAAGCGAACACAGTTTGGTCCGTTTGAATCCAGGAGAGTCGCCAAATGGGAGAAGGAATCTGCTTTCCCACTGAAGGTATGAAATCACCAGATGTGAGACACCTTTTGTTTTTGTGGTCTCTATCATCTATGAATATAAAGAAATTCAATCCAGTTTTTATAAATTCAGTGACGTCTCTAAGCATTACATGACCTCATTTTAAAAATTAAGCTTTCAAACTTTTCTGGTTTTTATCTAGTAAAATTTATAAGTTTTTGCAGAAAAAACTCCAAAACTACCAAAAATTAGAAGGGAAACTGGGAAAAAAATCTTTGTATCAAATCTTTTTTTAAAAAAAGATTTATAGGAAATTGATTCAAATTTATATGAATGATTGCTATTTCCTAATGGATAACTGGCTAAGCACTAGGACCTTTTATTTTTAGAAAATAATACTTCCTTATTAAAATATGCTTTTATGCCACAGTGATAGCAGATATAAACAATTTTCATTACTTAGCCTTTCAAAATACTTCCATTTAGGGTAATATGTGCTAGATGATTAGAAAAAATTGTTTTTATTTTATGCCTTTGCCGGTTAGATTCATAATATGATTTTACTGTGTGAGCATGTACACACGTGAAAGTCAGGGAATAAACATTTATGAGCCAGACTTTGTGCTCAGTGCTTCAAAAATATTATTTCATTTGATTCTGACAACCACCATCTGAGGTAGACCCCAATTTTACAGTTGAGGAAACTGAGGCAGACAGCGATTAAGTGAAGTATCCAGAGTCACACATACCTTAAGTATCTGAGGCTGGATTTGAACTTGGATCTTTCTGAATCCTGGTCCTTGTATCAGCAGGTGACTCGGTATTGAATCTTCTTCAGTATGTCACTCATATTCATTTGTGTCCTTTATTACATGTCAGGATAAAAAACGATTATTTGGTTTTCATGGTTTACAGCCACAGAAGGAAGACCCAGGAGCTTCTACTTGATAGCACATCTGCCTTCTGAATGTTTGTTGAATTATGTGGCTGTTCCGTCCCCGGCAGAGGATTGAGTTCGTTATGCATTTCTGTGAATTTTTGCTAATTTAAATTCTGATCATTCTGCACCCATTTTTCCTCCAGACTATAACTTCAGAGTCATTAATTCATTTCAGTTAATTGACCATTGATAAAGTACCCACTGTGTGCCAGGTGCTATCCTAGCCATTAAGGATACATAGACAAAAATGAAATAGTTCTTGGGGGAGTTTACATTCAACTTGGGGCAATAAGGGCAGGAAGCAAGAGAGGATAAATTTAACATGTAGAAAAACAAATAAAATTTAAATTCAGAGTACTTTCAAGAGGGAGAAAGTATTAATATCTGAAGGTAGTTGTGGGAAATAAAAAAGCAAAACTTCATTTGAATGATACCTTTGAAGGCCTCTATAAGCAAAGACATACAATCCAGATATAGAGGCAGGACATAGATTGTTGTATAGGGAGGGAACAGCTGCTATGAAAATTTGATGGAGATAGGGAAGGGAGTGAAATGAAATTTGATTGCAGAGGTAGGTGGGACCAAGGCATAATATTTTATGCCTTTAATATACTAGACTTTAAATACTAGACTTTAAATACTAGACTAAGACTGTATTCTATCCTAGAAGCACCAAGGAGTCATTAATGCCAGAGAATAGTCCCTGCTCCCAAGAGAGTTCACAGTCTGATTGGAAAGACTATATGTAAATAGGTAAATGCAAGATGTATAAAATGGAGATTTAAGGTAATTGAGGAAGGAAAGTTAGTAGCCAGATCAGCATGTGTGTGTGTGTGTGTGTGTGTGTGTGTGTGTGTGTGTGTGTGTGTGTGTGTGTGTGTGTGTATGGTCATGGGAGAAGGAGGAGGGAGGAATAAAGTGTCAGAATACTGGAAAAATAAAAAGGTGCCAGGTTGTGAAGGGCTTTAAATGCCAAACAGAATTTTATATTTTGATCATGAGGGTAACAGAACCACTGAAGCACCTCAATCAGAGGACTTAACACCTTTACTGTAGAAAATCACCATAGCAGCTGAATAGAGGATTCACTGGAGTCTAGAAAGATTCAAGACTGGGAGACCAAGCAGAAGGAAATTGCAGCAGTTCAGGGGAGAGGGGATGAGGTCTCACACCCAGGTAGTGTGAGTGTGTCAGTGTGTGAGTGGAGAGATGCTGATTCTGGGAGCCTCTCTTTAGACATCTGGGGCTTCTGACCCTGCTTCTCCCATCATGCTCAAGACGAGGCTCTACAATGCTAAGGAGAGCCATGATTTCATCAGTGCGGTGCTTCTTTGATGATGCAGACTGTCATATATCTGTGCCTTAATTATCCTGTGAAATTTTCATTTATAGCCTTCCAAAAATTCCTCCCTAGCACAATGGAGATCTTTTTCTTTTGTTATTTTAATATTCTGTAGTGACGTGTGTGTGTGTGTGTGTGTGTGTGTGTGTGTGTGTGTGTGTGTGATCTCGTGCCCTTTGCCCTTACATCAGTCTACCTCTCCGGTCGTACATTTCTTGGATGCAGCTTTTATTCCAGTTCTTGTGTACAGGTCTCTTTTGATCAAATGTTTGCTACCTTTCTATACCCAACATACTTCTCTTCTTTGCTTTTGCATGTTCCTGTGTTTTTTTTTTTTATTCTTTAAAGAGAAAGCATAGCTTATTTGTCTGAAAAAGATCTGGATGATTCAGTGAACTGCAAACTTGTTATGAGTAAAAACTGTGATATGGAAGCCAAAATAGCTAATTCAGCATCAGGCTTAATTAAAAAAGGCCTGGTGGCCAGGACTAAGGAGGTGACACTTCTGCTGTACCCCCCCTTGGTCAGACCACGTCTGGAGTATTGTGTTTGCTTTGGGGTCCCACATTATAGCAATGACATTGATGAACTAGAGGGTATCCAGAGGTGGGCAATCAGGATGGTGACAAAATCAGGGACATTTACTCCAGAGAAGAGAGGACTTGGAGAAACATGATAGTGTTCACCATGTATGTGAAGGCCTGATGTGTAGAAGACGCATGAGATTGGTTTGACCCATTCATAGGTGAAATAAAGGCAGATATAGGTTCCTAAAAATCAGAACTATCCAGAATGGTTTACCCTGGGAAGCAGGGGATTCCCTTCCAGCCATACTCCTTCCTCTCCTGTTCCATTTTACAAGGAGAGTGAAGGCTTGTTTGTTGAAGACATCGTAGATGTCGTTCATCTTCATAGTGGGTATGATGGAGTGATTTTTGGACTCTTTCTAACTTAGATATTCTGTGATTCTGATAACATGGTATGCCACAGTTTGTAGACATAAAGTTTTGGCATTTCCCAGATTAATTTATCTCTCTCTTTTCAACCTACTCAGTTCTGCTCGACCCATTGTCCCAATATTGTCAGTGCCATTCCATTTAAGATATGTGTACTGAGTGTTTGTATGTGTGATTAACTTAGTAAGCTCCTATCCAGCCGCACGCCATTCATAATCTGGGCATTTTTCTTGTATTTGAGGTTTGCTGTGTTCATTGTTAGGCCAGTTTCTTTTGAATGGTTATGAATTTCGTTAAGGAGTGGAATGTACTGAACCTAACTCAGGCTGGTCCCCTGGTTGTTTAGATCCAGTATTGTAACCGATGAAGGTACTGGCCAATCATTCAGCAATTAACTCAACAAAGTTTACTTAGCCAGGAAGAATACAGCACTCATCCCTTGTAGAGAGCTACCTTGCACCTGGTACACTGAAATATGTCTGCTCACCAGGGCAGGGTGTGGTGACTTGCTGGCCTTGAGACATCTACCAAGTCTAAAGGACCCTGAGTCTATATAAGCCAGCATTTTTATGCTCTTAGGTAAAGAGAAACCATGATCCTATGGCCTCAGGACGGCAGAAAACTGTCAACAGCCAGAAACTTGAGCTCTGGTCCCCTTGAGTCAATCCAGTCTTGGGAACAGCTTTCTTAACTATTTGGTAAAGAAGTAGCCTAACATATGGCATGGTTAGGGAACACCATCCTATCATGTTCTTCTTGATGCAAGGTCCTTAAAGAATTTTTGAGGAATTTTCATCATTTAAATGGATTAGGGCCATAAATGCATAGCCCTAATCCCAGTGATATCCATCAGTACTTAAGGAAAAAAAAGGGAAAAAGCTAAATTAGGAATATAAGAAAAAGAAAACAAACAAAAAAGTCAGTGACATTCTAAATGAGTGACTAAATGTGATATAAAATTAAAGCCAAAAGCTTTGCTTCCCTACTTTTGAAGAACCACATCCTAGAACTCAGTGGTAAATGCTGTCAGATCTTTGCAAGTCACACTGGATCTCTTGATGTGAAGTAGTAACAATGAGCAGAAACAATGATAGGAATGTCAGAGATGCAGAACAGATAATTATCACAATCACTCTTTGCATCACAAGTCAGGGTGATCATCTGTAATGAAATACCTAAGTGGTTATTATGCTTTTGCATGCATACTGTCTTGGTGCAGTGTTGATGATAAGACTAGCCCTGTACCAACAGTCCCTCCATATTTCTTAGCCCAACAGCCAGGAATCCTCCCTGGGAGTTCCAGTGGGGAAATACCAAATTTCTGCAGCTTAAGAGACCTCTGCTGAGAACTACTTCCTTCTCTCACAGTACTTGGATAAGGCCTCTCATTCTCTTTCATCCAAGATTCGGGTTTACCAAGTCAGTAAAACAATCTCCCTTATTCCCGTTATATACATCTACTATAATTATGCTCCAGTAATTTCATGCATATCCCTGTGCTGTTAGAAAACAAGGCATCTTCCTGACTGTCACTCTTGGTTCTCCTGAGCCCTTTCTTGGGAAGGACTCCTAGTGGAAAGTTTTGATGCAGCCAAGTGAGTGAAACCTGAGCTCTTTGCCCAGGATGTGGCAGTAGGAACCTTGAGGCTTGGGTGACTGCATTGGGGAAGGAGTAAGGAAGGACCAGAGAGGACCTATATCCAAAATCTTTCTTTCTGGAGATTGGATCTGAGAAACTCCCAAACTAGGGAACCCTTCCCCTTCTTAGAAGAGCATGCTTCATCGCTGACATGGCTTCTGGGAGGTGGGACACTTGACCTTATTATCAGTCAGGGACATTCTGTCAGTCAGTCAGCTTTTATTAAGTCCCACTGTGTGCCAACCCCAGGGCAGCAGGGTGCCATAGTGCACAGAGTGCCAGTTCTGGAGTCAGGAAGACTCATCTTCTGAGTTCAAATCTGGCCTCAGTCCTTACCAGCTGTGTGACCCTGAGCAAGTCACTCAACCCTGTTTGTCTCAATTTCCTCATCCGTGAGATGAGCTGGAGAAGGAAATGGAAAACCGCTTCAGCATCCTGGCCAAGAAAACCCCAAATGAGGCCACGAAGAGTCGCACATGATTGGAAAAATGACTGAACAACAAGATGTGCCGACCTTGTGTTAAGTACTGGGGATGCCAACACAAGGGGAAGATGAGCCCCTGCCCTTGAGGAGTTCATAATCTCATGGGGGAGGTGATGGACACATCTGTACAAACAGGCTATGTTTGGGGTGAATAGGAAAGAATTGTGAGGGTTCGGGTGTAGCTTCCTGTAGATGAGATTTTAAGTGGGCTTAAAGGAAGCCCAGGAAACCAGTTGGTAGAGACAGGGAAGGAGAGCACTTCAGGCTTGGGGACAGTCAGAGAGAATGTGTGAAACTGAGAGATGGCGTGTCTTGGTCACAGAACAACAAAAGGCCAGTGTCACTGGACCAAAGACTATGTGGCAGGAAGTAAGGCATAAGAAGGTGTAATATTAGTGGGATTTAAGATCTTTAATCGGCCTCAGGTGGAACCCATTAAGGGGAGCTTGCTTGGAGAGGCTTGCTTGCAGGAAGGCTTTCACACCTTTTGCTGATTTCTAATTAATCACTGAATCAGGAGGGTTGTGATGCCTTCTGGCTCTGAGAGTGTATATATACTCTGAGTTGGTATTTTGCTTTAGGGGCTCCCTTATGAGAAGGATCTTGTGATTCCCTGGTCAAGATTCTGAGTGGCCATATGTTCAGAGCTCCAGGACTGCTCAGATATAAAAGCTCTCTTGATCTAGGGATGTATGTAAAGTGTATAGTTGATTCAGGCAGTCAGAGCTCTGTCTGTTGGTCTTTATTTATCTGCTTGTATTTTCTCTGAAGTTCAGGGTACTGGCTTTTCCCCTGAACTAGTGAATGTAATTTAAAGAGATTGCTGACCCCTTAAACAGCTGTCTTTCCTAGGAAAGCAGATCTAAAAACCTGTGCTAGAAGCCATCCTGGGTATGCCAATGTGGTTGCCACTACAGAGGACTAGAAAGGTAGGAGGGGGCTAGGTTATGAAGAGTTTTGAATGCCAAACAAAGCATTTAGTATTTGATCCTGGAGACGATAAGGAGCCAGTGGAGTTTATTGAGTAGGAGAGTAACCTGGTTGAACCTGTGCCTTAAGAAGGTCCCTGGTGGGTGAGTGGAGTATGAATTGAAGTGTTGAGAGACATGAAGTAGCCCACTGGCAAGCCATTGTAGTGGTCTTGGTGTGAGTGATGAGGACCTCAACCAGGGAGTATCAGAGAAGAAAATTTGACATATTTGAGAGATGTTCAAAGGTAAAATCAGCAGACCTTGGCAATAGATTGGATAAGGAATGTAGCAGATAGTGAGGAGTTAGGAATGGTACCTGTATTGTGAATCCGAGAGACTGGAGGGTGCATTGCCTTCTGTGGTCGTGGAGGGAAGAGGGAGGGACAACAATGAGTTCTGTTTTGAACATACTAAGTTTAACTGGCTATCCAGTTCAAGATGTCTGAAAGGCAACTGGAGAGGGAAGATTGGAGGTGAGCGGAGAAACTAGGGCAGCCAGGTGGCTCAGTGTCTAGAGTGCGAGGGTAGAGTCTTCTTCCTAAGTCCAAATCTGACTCAGACACTCACTAGCAAGGAGACCCTGTCCAAGTCACTTAATCCTGTTTGCCTCAGCTTCCTGCAATTTGTAAAATTAACTGGAGAACAAAATGGCAAATTACTCTGGTATCTTTACTGAGAAAACCCCAAAAGGGGTCATAAAGAGTTGAACACAAGTAAAATGGAGAGCTTGGGGCCTGAAAGGTAGATTTCACATCATCAGCATAGAGACAGTAGTTAAAGCCACGGGAGCTGATGAGATCACCAAGTGAAGTAATACAGAGAGAGAAGAGAAGAGGGCCAGTGGCAGAACCATCGGGGACACCCGTGCTTAGAGTCTGTAGTGAAGGAAATGGTGGAGTGGCCTGATAGTGAGGAGGAGAACCAGGAGAGAGGGGTGTCCCAAAAACCTAGAGAGAAGAGTGTGTCAAGGAAAAGAGAGGGACAAGAAACAGTGTCAGAGGCTGCAGTGAGGTCACGGAGAATGAGAGCTGAGACAAGGCCATTAGATTTGGCAACTAAGATGGTTAGGAGGCAGGATGGCCATTATAATTATGAAATGTTTGGCGGCATTCCTTCCTTCCTTCCGTTATCTCAATTTATGCCGCTGTCTTCACTGTGTGTGTCTCCCCCAGGTCTGCTCACCTCACTTACTCACCACTCGCCTCCTCACTCACTCGTGTTTTAGATCACAGTTCTTCTCGGTGACCTCTTAAGTTCTTTGTATTACTTTCTTACATTTTATTTTTATGCCTCAGTTGATCTAACCATTCCTCTAATAAATGAACATCTACTTTGCTTCCAGTTCTTTCCTTCTACAGAAATGCTTCTATGAAGATTTATTTTGATAGATATAAGACTATTCTTTTTTTCCCCCCTGACCTCCTTAGGTAGCTAGCAGTCGGATCTCTGAGTCCGAATGTGGGCATTTTAGCTACTTGCTGACCAAAGGAATTAGTGTATCTGTCTTTACGCTCCCGAAGTATTGACTATGCCCAACTCTCATCATCTTTGCCAGGTTGCTGGGTAGGAGAAGAAATACCGGGCTTGCTTTGATTTGCATTTCTCTTATTTTTAGTGATTTGGAACAGGCTGTTTTGTGTTAAAAGTTTGCATTTCCTTTTAACAGCTCTGGATTCCTGTCTTTTGACCATATATACACTGAATAATGACTGTTGGGGACTTTTCTTTTCGTTTCTGGTGAAGTGTCTCAGTAAAAGGATACCAACAGTTTAGTAGCGTTTTTCCCCCCAGTTCCAAATTGTTTTCCAGAATGGTTAACCGGGTCATACCGCCGCAGTCTGCGGAGGTCTGCGGGGGTCCGCAGGGGTCCGTGGGTCAGCATGCCTGTCTGACCACTCTCCTCTTCAGTGAGTTTCTTCTAGTTTGAGGCAATTCCTCAAGGTTGAGTTTGTATTTCTTTGATTATTAATGATTTTAGGAGGTTTTTGTTAGTTTATATTCCTTCCTTCGACAAACCATTGGTTTATATTCCTTGACCTCTCTTCAATAGCATTTTGAAGTGGCCGGATTAGAATGATTATAATTACAGTATGGTTACATTCTTTCTGCAGCTAGATGGCTCAGTGAATAAAGTCCTGGGCCTGGAGTCAGGAGGCCCTGTGTTCGAATGTGACCTCAAACACTTAGTAGTTGCGTGACTGTGGGCAAGTCACTTAGCCTTTTTTTCCTTGACTGAAATGGAAATAATAATAACAACACCTACTTCTCTGGGGTTGTTGTAAAGCTCAAATGAAATAATATTTGTGAAATAATATTTGGCCCAGTGTCTGGCACAGAGTGGGCACCCAACAGATGCTGATTCATTCACACTCCTGAAGTTGGCTATTAGTTTTGTATTTTGCTTTAATTAGTCAGTGTTCTGATTGCACACAGCTTTTTCTGATATGACATTCATTCAGTTAACCGGCTGTTTTCTGTATGTCAAGACCGAGTCAAGTTCAAGTTTTGTGTGATTTTTAGTACTTTTCATCTCTGACATCTCCTCACTCTCTCTTGGAATAAAGTATGTAATGTTATGAGAATAGTAAGAAACCTTTCATTTCATTCAAAAATATCCTGAATCACATTTCTGTTTTCCTTTGTTACAATAAAGTCACCAGCTATCAAATTGTGTGTTGGCTTGGTTTGGAGGAGCTTTTTAAGTTCAGCATAGAATTATCCCGTCTCTGCATTGTAACAGAAATTCGTGCATAAAGGGCAGTTTATGTGGTCTTTTTGCTTGTGCTTCTGATGAAAGCTTCAGCATTAGATGATCAAACATCCACTAATGTCGTCTCTTCTGGGTTTTTTGGGTGGGTTTGCTTTGTATTCATAAACACACTTGGCCATAGCCTTGATGGGTTCATGCTTTCTGCTTGGAGGAACAAGCAGTCCTTCCACTCACCTCTGACTTCTGGGTGTTTTCTGGTTCCATTTACAGTAACAGCCTCAATGCCAATATCACTTGTTTTCCTCTGAGGTATAGAAACACTGGTCACTAGACAAGCATCTCACGTTTCAAATGGCCGGTATCAGAGTGAAGGTTTATGGATGACCTGATAACTATGACGGCACCTTGTGCCCCGGAGAATGAAACTTACTTTGTATCGTTCCTTGTTTTGTTGTTTTCTCTGATGAAAGAAAGTATCACTCGGTTCTGGGAATGAAGCTTTGCCCTGGGCTGGTCCTCCAGCGGCAGACGATAGGTCCCATAACAGGAACACAGAGCCGCCTGTGTGGCATCGTGACTCCCGTGTCCAGTCTAAGCTATGCAGATCCCTCCATGTGTTCCCTTAAAGCATGGCCCTGGGAGATCACTGGCTTAGATGTTTCACTTGACTTTCTTTTCCTTTTTTTATACCACTACAGTTTTTAAAAATTTAAAGAAATCTTTTATTTATTTTTAGTTTTCAACATTCATTTCCACAAGATTTTGAGTTACATGTTTTCTCCCTGTATTTCCCCTACCCCCACCCCAAAATAGTGAGCCTACTGACTACCCCTTCTCCCAGTCTACTGTCTCTTATGTCCTCCTCCATTCCCCCTCTTTCTAGTAGGGCAAGATGGGTTTCTATACCCCAGTGCCTGTATATCTTATTTCCCAGTTACATAAAAATAACTATTTTTTAACATTTGTTTTTAAAACTTTGATTTCCAGATTCCTTCCCTTCTTCCCTCCTTACCCACCCCCACCAGGAAGATAAGCAATTCAGTATAGGTTGTACATGTGTAGTTAAGCAAAATGTTTCCATGGTAGATATATTGTAAAAGACTATATTTCCCTCCATCCTATCCCACCCCACATTTATTCTATTTTCTACTTTGACCCTGTCCCTTTTCAAAAGTGTTTGGTTCTAACTACCCTCTCTCCCAATCTGCCCTCCCTTCTATCATTCCTCCTCTTATCCCCTTCCCCCCTACTTTCCCGTACAGTAAGATACCCAGTTGAATGTGTATGTTATTCCCTCCTTAAGCCAAATGCAATGAGAGTAAGTTTGACCCATTCCCTATCACCTTCCTGCTCTTCCCCTCCATTGTAACAGTTCTCTCTTGCTTCTTTTATGAGATAATTTACCCTATTCTATCTCTCCCTATCTCCTTCTCTCATTATATTCCTCTCTTACCTCTTAATTTTATTTTTTTAGATATCATCCCTTCCTATTCAACTGGTCCTGTGCCCTCTATGTATACATGTATACACATATACACACACTCACATATGTATTTATACACACATATAACCCCCCTATATATATGTATGTGTACATATATATATACACACACATATATATATACACATATATATATATACACACACACACACACACATACACACACACACACACACACACACACACACACATATTCCCTTCAGCTATCCTCATACTGAGAAAAGTCTCATGAATTACAATTATTGTTTTTCCATGTAGAAATGTAAATAGTTCCACTTTGGAAGATAAGGAACATAGTTCCTTATGATTTCTTTTTCCTGTTTACCATCTCATCCTTCTCTTGCTTCTTGTATTTGATAGTCAAATTTTTTGTTCAGCTCTGGTTTTTTCATCAAGAATGCTTGAAAGTTCTCTCTTTCATGGAATGTCCATATTTTCCCCTGAAGCAATATACTCAGTTTTGTTGGGTAGGTGAGTCTTGGTTTTAATCTAGC
Source organism: Pseudochirops cupreus (assembly GCA_028627135.1). NCBI lineage: Eukaryota > Metazoa > Chordata > Mammalia > Diprotodontia > Pseudocheiridae > Pseudochirops > Pseudochirops cupreus. Next base: position 213,257,392 of record CM053580.1, read on the forward strand.
TCCTTTGACCTCTGGAATATCATATTCTAAGCACTTTAATCCCTTAATGTAGAAGCTGCTAGGTGTTGTGTTATCCTGATTGTGTTTCTACAATACTCAAATTGTTTCTTCCTGACTGCGTCCAGTATTTTCTCCTTGACTTGGGAACTCTGGAATTTGGCTATAACATTCCTAGGAGTTTTCTTTTTGGGATCTTTTTCAAGAGATGATCAGTGAATTCTTTCAAGTTTTATTTTGCCCTCTAGTTCTAGAATATCAGGGCAATTTTACTTGAATTTCTTGAAGGATGATTTCTAGGTTCTTTTTTTGATCATGGCATTCGGGTAGTCCAATAATTTTAAAATTATCTCTTCTGGATCTATTTTCCAGGTCAGTGATCTTTCCAATGAGATATTTCACATTGCATTCTATTTTTTCATTTGTTTGGATCTGTGTTATATTATCTTTATTTCTCATAAAATCATTAGCTTCCATTTGCTCCAGTCTAATTTTGAAGGAATTATTCTCTTCAGTGAGTTTTTGAAATTCCTGTTCCATCTGGCAAATTCAACTTTTTAAGGCATTCTTCTCTTCATTGGCTTTTTGAGCCTCTTTTGCCATTTGAGTGAGTCCATTTTTTTAAGGTGTTATTTTCTTCAGTTAGGCTATTGACTCTCTTTTCATGATTTTCTTGCATCATTCTCATTTCTCTTCTCAGTTTTTCCTCCACTTCTCTTACTTGATTTTCAAAATCCTTCTTCTTGAGCTCCTCCATGGCCTATAACCAGTTCATATTTTTCTTGGAAGCTTTTGATGCAGGAATCTTGCCTTTATTGACTTCTTCTGGTTCCATGTTTTGATCCTTTTTGTCCCCAAAAAAGGATTCCATGGTCTGATTGTGCTTCCTCTGCTTGTTCATCTTACCAGCCAGTTACTTGACTTTTGAGCTCTTTGCCATGGTAGAACTTTGCTTCCAGAGTGGAGAACTTTTTCCCAAATCGCTGGGGTTTTTGCAAATTTGTCAGAGGTCTGAGGAGGGTTCCCTCTCTAGAGACACCCCAAGCTTTGGCACACTGCCACACACCCCAGGACCACCAACCAAGACAGCGACCCAGATCCAAGCAGGTCAAAGCAAGAGCAATTACCCTCTAAATGGTTGCTTAATCTCCCTATGATCTGTAGGCCAGAAGCTTTGGAGGCAGCCACATGGTAGCAGCTGCAGCTGCCGTACCTCTGCCACCTCTCGCCCTGGGGGAAGGGGCTGGATGGTGCTCTTCTGTCATCTAGTTCCAACAGAGTTCCCCACTGACCTTTTACTTTCTCTTTGGTGGTTATGGTTTGAGAAGTCTGGAAACTGCCACAGCTACTGGTGATTCACTCTCCTAAAGTCTGCTCTGGCTGATCTTGCCTGCTGGGTGGGACTGCCCCAGGGCTGTAACCCTGTGGCTCATGCAGGACTCTGCTTGGCTCCCAGCTGGGTGTGATAGACCCTTCCTGTCAGCCTGCCAGGCTGGCCTCAGTGGGAGATTTGTTTCTCTCTGTCACTTTGTGGGTTCTGTAGCTCTAAAATTTGTTTAGAGTCATATTTTACAGATATTGGAGGTGGTTGTAGTAGGAGCTCAGACAGGTTCCTGCTTCTACTCTGCCATCTTGGCTCCACCCCCTCATTTTTTCATTTTTATGCCAAGGTTTCTATATTATTTTTTCCTAACTGTCTTAGTAGATGACCGACCGTACCATTGTCTTTCCACTTCTTAGGTTTTCCAGAAGGATGGACACTCGATTTGTTTTGATACATCCAACGAGGATGATTGCAACTGGATGATGATGGTGCGGCCAGCAGTGGAGTACGAGCATCAGAACCTGACTGCGTTCCAGCACGACAATGACATTTACTTCACTACTTCCCGGGACATTCCTCCCGGCACCGAGTTGCGAGTGTGGTATGCAGCTTTTTATGCCAAAAAAATGGAGAAGCCAGTGCTGAAGCAGGTCTCCAATATTGTGCATGGTATGTGGGGGAATGACAGACGTTTATCCCCCTTTCTGGATATAGAGCCAGAATATTATTCCATTTGTACCTTTAGCTGACATGGTAGTATGCACCTAGCAAAGAATTCTGAATTAATAAAATATGCTTGTTTCATATATCCTGGGTTAACCTTTTTTAAGAAGGGTAGGTTTTTGTCTTTGGGGTGGTTTGGTTTGGTTTTGACTTTCTAAAAAATCATGGGCTTTACTATCCTGTAATTATAAAAATGATTTACCTGTGGAAAACTTTAATTTTTCTTCTCTGTCATCTGCCCCACAAATGTTTATAGTTAAATAACAAAGAGACCAGCCAGAAAATGTTAAAGGATTGACTAAAATTAGTACTGGAAAAATCACCTAAAGTTCTAGTCCTGCTAACCTCGCAGCAACAACGTTATGTTTTGTTTATTAAGGATATGTTGTTTTTAAAGCCTTTTCTTTATCTAAGAATACTTTTAATTGGAAACATTCTACTCTTATCAGCTTTGTCTTAGACTTTTTCCTTGCTCTTTTTTTTCCTCACATTTTATAAAATACTCTGAGGCAGCCGTCGTGTTGTGGGAAGAGTCCTAGATCTGGAGTCACGGGACTGGAATTCACATCTCTGTTCTGCTGCTAGCTATGTGACTTACCCTTTTTGATCGCTACTTTGCTGCGTAAAATAAGACCAGCAATAGAACACGAGCATCAGAACTTTTGGACAACATGCTCGTCAGCCCCTTTCAGTTCTATTTGCTGTGATTCTGCCCTATCCTGATAACCCTTGAGTCAAGGCTACTTCTGCGCTGCTTAAGTGAGGATCTTTTTGTTCCTCTGGGAAGAAACTGTTGGCCATGGTCAAGGAAGAGTAGCAGAACCTCTCTCTTTTTGCTTAAGACGATTAGGAAGAACTTTTTAATCTCACTGGGTGGGAGGAACCTGTTATTTTTCAGTGATGAAAAACGTCCAAGGCAATACCAAGTTGTCTTCTTTGGGTGGAAACAGTATGAAAGAACTCTGGAGAGGCGAGATAGAGTCAAGTTGTGCAGGGCTTCCCGTGACGAGCCGGTGAGCTTGTATTTTGTTGGAGAAATAGGTTGTTGCTCACAGTTCTTGATAATCATTACAGATGATGATGATGATGTAATGTGAGGCAGGAAAACAGTCACCGTGTATGGAGCCCTCGCTGTGGGCCAGGCCCCGTGCCAGGCTCTCTGTGTTGTGGCGTCTGGTCCTCACGGGAGCCTTGAGCAATGGGCGTTATTTTTATTGACACTTTTATAAATGAGGGAATGAGACAGAAGTCGAATGATCTGCACAGGGTCACAGAGCTACGGAAGTGTCGTAGACCCAATGTGAACTCAGGTCCTCCCGACTCCAGGCCCAGTGCTCTGTCCGCTACACCACTGTCTGCTACAACGTCCCAGCACTCCTCTATCCATCACACCATACAACATCCTAGTGCTCTTCTATCCGCTACACCGTCCCAACCCCCCCTTTGTACACCACACTGTCCCAGTGCTCTATCCGGTACACCACTATCCGCTACAACATCCTAGTGCTCCTCTATCTGCTGCACCATCCCAGCGCTCCTCTGTCTGCCGTACCATCTAACTGCCTTTGATATATTTAGACCAGGGCTTTAGGAAGATAAGGAGCCTAGAAGCTTAGAAGGTCACTTCAAAACCTGTTGCTGTAGTCTGGGCCACAATGGATGAAGCCTATAACCCTGTTTTGTGGCAGTTGAGTTGGGGAGCAAGGGGTGAAGGAGAAGAGGCTGGTGCAACAATTGGTTCCACTGAAGAATAAATTCAGTTCTAGGCTGTTCTTAAACAGGGCTTATTGACTGGTCATAAAAACAATCGTAATCAAGTGAATGATGTGACAGACCCCCAAGAAATGGAAGTTATTCTAACAAACACTTATTAAGTGCTTATTGGGTGTCAGATGCTGGATCAAGTACAGGGATACAAAGAAAGGGAAAAACGTTATCCCTGCCCTTCTGAAGCTAACCTCCATGGCTCTTATTGACATACTACCAAGACATTTCATTCCTCCTCAAGCCTCCCAAAACTCTTTCTTCCTCTACTCTCTCAGCTGAGGACTTCACCTTGTATTTCACCAAAAAATGAGGTCACTTTCACTTCATCTCATATCTCTCAATATCTTTTCCTTCATCCTTCCATTACATAAAGAGCTGACCCTTCTCTTTCTCAAGGCAGACCCTTCTATGTGTGCCCTTGATTCCATCCCCCACCCGTTTTCTCTGACAAATTGCAACCAGTGGTCTTTTCTCAATCCTCATCCTTCTTGACCTCTCTGTATCATTCGATACTGATTATCCTCTTCTCTTGCATACTCTCTCCTCTCTTTAGTTTTCAAGTTCTCTTCCTACCTATCTGACAATTCCTTCTCAGTCTCCTTGGCTGGATCTTTATCTATATTGCTCCTGCTAACCATGGGTGTCTCTCAAGTCCTGGAGTCTTTCTACTATCTCATTTGGTGATCCCGTTAGCTCCTAAGGATTTGAATATCTGCCCTATACTAATGATTTCCAGATCTTTCTGTCAAGCTCCAGTCCCTTTCCTGAACTCCTTTCCCATATCACCACCTGCCTTTTAGATTATCTTAAATTAATGGCTAAAAAGCACTTTATATTTCTTTCTGGAGACAGTAGGGAACCACTGGGGTTTATGGGTGGAGAGAGGTAGTGATATCATCTGACCCGTACTTTAAGTAAAACTACCTAAGTGGAGGACGGATGATGGTGGGGAGAGAATTGAAGCAGGTGGGCCTTCCAGAAGGTTATTGTAGTGTTTCAAGCATCAAGATGGTGAATGTATGGCGAGAAAAGGATGTGCTCTTAGGAAGGTAAAAAAGAAGAGACTTGACAAGAGTTTTGGATATGTAGGGTCAGTGTGAGTGAGGAGTTGAGGATGACACTGAGGTTGTGAGCCTGGTGACTGGGATCATGGTGTTGTTATCAGCAATAAGAGGAATATTGTGAGGGTTTGTCTGGAAAGTTCAGTTTTGGGCTATCTTTTAATGTTTCCAAACCTATACTGAAAAGCAGTTCAATGAAAAATGAAAAATAAACAGATCAATTACCCAAGAGAAGCAAGAGTATTTTAATAATATGTCTGATTCATGTCTGATTCTTCATGACCCCTTTGAGGTTTTCTTGGCAAAAATATTGGAGTGGTTTGCCCTTTCCGTCTCCAGCTCATTTTATAGATGAGGAAACCGAGTCAAAAAGAGTTAAGTGACTAGCCCAGGGTCACACAGCTAGTAAGTGTCTAAGGCTAGATTTGAACTCAGCTCTTCCTGACTCTTGGACTCTATCTATCACACCGCCTAGCTTCCCATTGTAATAAGTGGATTTCTTTGTTCAGATTTCTGAGTCTAAATTTTAGTCATCTAAGGCTAAAATTTGATTTTACTTGAATTTTTAGTTTCTTCATTTTTTTTTGGAGGGGGGAAGGTATGGCAATTGGGGTTAAGTGACTTGCCCAAGGTCACACAGCTAGTTTTTTGTGTTAAGTGTCTGAGGCCAGATTTGAAGTCCTCCTGACTCCAGGGCTGATGCTCTATTCACTGCAGCACCTAGGCGCCCCCTTCATTCTTTTTCAGTGCAGTGTTTGCACACCTGTAAATACTAATTTGTGTAGACATGTTTTGCCTTTTAAAATGTCCCTCTTTGGCTATCTGAAGCTTCTAGGAGTAATCTTTCCCGGGCAGCGATGAAGGAGTGTCCTTCAAGGATCAAAGAGGAGTTTTAGGAAAACATTTGTGGTTAATTGATTGCAGAAGTAAACACGTAAAGGCAAGAAGATTTCAGGCCACATGGTGTTGTGGACAGAGCACTGAAAATGGAGTGAGGAGGACCTTGTTCGAAATCTCTCCCCGGTCACCAGCAGGATGACCCTTGTTGAGAAACTTCATTGCTCTGGGCCACGATCTTCTCATCTCTGAAATAAGGGTGTTGACTCCAGGGACCTTTTAAGGTCCCTTAGTTTGAAATCTCTGATCAGTTAAAAGAGTCTGTAAAAGAAATGTTCAGGTAAGAGAGTCTTGTGGTGGCAGTAATAGAAATGAGAAGGAAAATAGGATTTGGCAGCTGGTTCCACACAGGAGGGAAGGATTATGCCCTCAGAATTTCAGCTTTGGTAACTGAAAGGGTCATGACACCTTTTCGGCAGGAGGAAGAACTGATCTGGGGTAAGATTTGATTCAGTTCCGTTATTTGCCAAGCCCCTATTTCATGCAAGGCAGTATTTTAAATTTGTTGAATTTGAGACGAGTGTTATTCACGTGTTGATGTACAGCACCTAGTTTAGTACATTTAAATTAATGTAACTACTAATTCATTTGTTCATTCAGCTGACAAATTATATGCAAATGATGTGTGTTCCCCTCAGAAATGAAAAATTTCATCCTTCCTGCTCTCAAAGAGCTTGTAGTTTGGCCAGAGTTAAGATAGGTATGAATATATTTTCTAAGTTAGAATGAGAACAGTATAGAGAAGGGCAGAGGTGGTACCTGAGCTGAACTTTAGAGGAGGAGAAGGCTTTAAATAAGCAGAGATTAAATGCATAGAGCTAGGAGAAACAACAAAAAGTCAGCTCTTTGATTAAAAAAAATCCAACACGCTTGGCTACATGCATGCAAATAATTGCTGCGGCACGCTCATCGCGGCCTTCCTTTCTCCCAGGTGCTTTGTGAAGACTGAAGGGAATAAAAGGGCACAGCTTTTTAGATATAGAAGATGTATAATTCTGAACAATTTTTGTTTACATGCAAGTGGCTTTCTTTGTAAATGTGAATGTGAATTCTACAGAATTACATCAGAAATACTGTAGTGTTGGAGGGAGAGCTTTCACGGGATCATAGATATAGAGTTGGAAGGACTGTTCGCATCATCTAGTCCCATTTCTCATATCACAAGTGAGGAATATGAGACCCAAATAGGTTTAGGGGCCAGTTAAATAATGAAGCGTGGGCTTAGGACGGGAACCCGAGTCCTTCACTTCCAGATCTCGTGCTGTCTCTGCCATACCATACGTACGGCCTCCTCACTTATTGCTTAAATTTGTCTGCTGTAGAGAATTACAGCAGTACAGAGATGAGGTTGGAGCCCTTGGATCAGCAAGCTTTGGGTCTTTACCAGCCAAATCTTAGAGTCATTGATTAGGAGATTCTTTACAGTGCCGGGGCTTTGTAGCATGCCTGACTCACTCTGTCATAGTAACAAAAATACCAAAGAGCCGTGAGAAGGAAAGTCACACACACATATATGTGTATGTAAAGGGACAGACAGATACACACACACAAACACACACACACACATACGCTGTTTTACCTTTTGTCTGATTGCCTTATGTTTGGAATGGAATGTGACAAAGGGGTAGAATCTCACCTACATTTCCAATACAACAGCCCTCCATAAGAAGGTTTAAGAGCAAAGCGTGCCATTTGCTGATGCTGAAGGTCAGTAATTGTCACGGTTTAACAGCCATGATCCAGACATAACCCACCCCCCAAAGTGCACAGAGCTCTCAGGTTGCTCTTTGTAGCTCAAAGGGCACGAATGTCACAAATTGATTCTCCGAGGGCACTTCTTTCATTTTAATGCACTGCTGACATGCTGAAAAATTAAAATGGATGATTGCAGATGAATTTAAATTTATTCAGATGTCACTTACCTAATCCCAGAATTTCACTAGCAAATTGATGCATGTATTACAAATTACAAGGAGTCATTAGTTTACGGGAGTGTTATCTGCGCTGTGGGTGGCTTCATTGGAGGATTAACTGATTCCTGCTCACTTTTTTTGGCTTTTAGCCAGCACTGCAGAAAACAGTGTTCCTGTTGAATCAGAGTCCAGTCAGTGGACATGCAAAGCATGTTCTACTGCCTTCCAAGAACCACAGCTACTGAGTGGTAAGGTCAGCAGTTACCAAGAAAAGTGCCCACAAACAACTCTTATGTATTTCCTTAATAAACCAATAATTGTTGGCGTTACTGTGTTTAGTTCCAGAAAAACACTCTACTGTGTTTGTCTCTGACTCCCTTCATGGCCCTTCTTCCCTTCTGTTGGTCTGGTTCTCCAGTTTACCCTGTCTGCACCTTGTCTTACACGGTTGTTTTCCTGTTGTCCCATCAAACTGAATTCCTTGAGAGCAGTGATGGTCTTTTGCATTCTTCTGTGTCTGCTGTGCTTAACACGGGGCCTGGCACTGTAGCTCAGACTGGCACTGCCCGGGCATGCCTGCAGAGGGCAGTGCGCAGTGCTCTCTTCCCTGGGTCTCTGCTTTACTGCCTGTCCTTCACTTTTCTGCTTGGATGGACCTCTGCTTTTATCGATGCCATTACTTCTGCCTGTGCAGATGTGTGACCTTTCATGGCTTATCATTGTCTGCTTTTCATCCATGTCCTTCCATAGATCTTTCTGAGAAGACACAACGAACACACTGAGACCTCCTTCTTTCTGTATCTCTGTGTACACCACGGCAGCACTCCAGGTGTCCACTGTTTTGATTTTTTTAAATTAATGTCACTGACCTGCCTCCTCTTGAGGTTACACAGATCCTAATTGATATCTTTCTTGCCACGCATGTGCGAGTCATCCTAGATAATTTGTGGTAGCTTACCTATGCCCACCACTTCTCTTTCCATCCCCCTGTAAGCTAGTTGTAATTCTGCCCCATAGCCTTAACGGGAGAATGCTGTCATTAAAGAGAGAGGATTTTGCCGCAGTTTGCCACTAGCACTGTGACTTGTTACAATATCTGAGACTTCTATTATTAAAGAGTTATTCCTTTGGTTCTTAAAGGGAAAAGCCTTTCAGGATTACTTAAATGCAGGTATCTTAAGGTGGGATAAAACTTTAACTCTGTGCCTTGGCTCCTTGAGAGCAGGGTGCTATGGGACTATAACTCAGATTAATGTAAGAACCAGGGAAGTCCGACCTATCTGATTTGAGAGATACAGAAAAAGAGAAGGGAGAGGTCAATCACTTAAATTGAAGAAAATATTTTTTCAAATGACAATTTTAGGGTTTATTCATAGTAACTGGCATTCATTCTGTACGTAAGAAAAGCATGAGAGAATCTGTCAATTACTTTGCAAAAAAAAAAAGATTCTGTTATGTCTCTAGCATTTCCTAGATTTCCATTCTAGAAATCCTTTGCAAAAGGTGAGCCTATCATGACTGTATTGGATAATGACAACATGATCAGAAGAGGAACAATTTCATTGTGATCACTATTTCATTTTCCAAATATTAATAATATATTCTAGAATTTTGCAGCAACTTTTAATTAAGCTCTTGTTCCTATAGTTTTCAAAGTCTGCTGTCTTCTCTGTTGATAAATGGGTTGACATTTGACCTTTTTAAAATTCAGTAGCACTGCTCTCTCCTGTTTCTTGAGGATTACATATTTATTTAATATTGTGCCTTCAAATTTCACTGGTCCTTTCCTTTCTTTTCTACGTAACATTTTTCTAACCACTTGACACAGGTCAGAATTTCTCTTTGCTTCTTCAGATCCATTTCCTTCTTTGTTTTCACAGTGACATCATTTTGTTGTTGTGTAAAAAGAGCACTTCATTCTCACTGATAACCTTGAAAATAGAGAGACATTTTTTTGAGTCTCTTCTGGGAGGAACATCCGTCTGCAATTTGAGCATAAAGAGCAGAAGGGGTTCCTTTAAAATGGAGTGGTCCCCAGATGCTCATCTTTGTGATTCTGTTAAGCCATTGGATTGTAGAGATACTGTGCTAAGGAATCTGTGGCCTCAAGGCCACATGTGGCCATCTGGGTTAAGTGTGACCTTTTGAATCCAAACTTCACAGAATTCCCTTAATAAAAGGATTTATTCTATAAAACTTGGACTCAGTCAAAAGGCTGCACCCAAAGACCTAGAGGGCCATATGCTGCAGGTTCCCCACACCTGGATAGAACATCCTCAGTAAGGACCCACAGCCGCTCAGAAGAGTTCAGTCTGCCAGTCAGAATAGGAAAAGCCAAATAGATGAAGAATGGCTGTTGCTGAGATTAGGAGATGCAGTTCGATTAAAGCTCATTACTTCATCATGATGTATGTTGTCAGGTACTGAATACTGATGGTGAGCTCAGCCTTGGACTGAATGAAAAGAGGAGAAAGTGCTGGATTGCAGATGGGAAGCCGCGCCGGGCTTTCTGTATTTCCAAGCTGCCCCTTAGCAGGAAACGCCACCTTTTAAACACCAGCCAGCCTTCTTCTTGTGACGTTCTGTGTGGCTGTGAATCGTTAAAATGGTCTCCAAAGAATTAAAATATGAGTGACAAATGGGAATGAAGAGTTAACTAGGCTGTTACTTATTACCAACAATAATGAGCACTTGAAAAGGAATATAAGAGATATTTTTACGCAAAAGAACAATGTGAAAAGTTTGGAGACTAGTCTTGTGAAAGCAGAGGCGAAAGAGATTCACAGTCAAGACAGAGCCGGAGATAAGACGCAGACTCTGAGTGTTGCACTGTTACCCATCAAACTGTGGGATGTAGAGCTGGCCCCCAGCACCCTGGCTGGAATTTATATAGAGCATTCATGGGAGGACTCGGGCAGAAAGTCCTCAGGATACGGTGATGTGGATGAATTGAAAACTGTGCTGTTGAAGGAAATACATTGACGAAATCATGGACTCTTTGAAGTAGAGGCTGTCCAGTTCTAAGCTATTAATGTTCAAAACTGAGCTGTGCCTCTTGGATCACTGTGTATTACAGTGTGACCCTGTTAGTGATGGTACTGATGAGATAACAGCACAAGAAAGCAGAGAATTTATACACACAGTGAGCTACATGGTGCAGGATAGAACGCCAGGCCTGGAATCACAAAGACCTGACTTCGAATCCTGCTTCAGACACTCACTGACTGTGTGACCCTGGCAAATCACTTAACCCTGTTGGCCTCAATTTTTTCATCTGTAAAATGAGCTGGAGAAGAAAATGGCAAACCCCTCCAGCATCTCTGCCAAAAGAATATCCAAATGGAGTCACAAAGGGTTGGACACAGCTAAAACTACTGAACACTATACACACACACACACACACACACACACTCTCACATATGTAGACACGTGTGTGTGTGTGTGTGTGTGTGTGTGTGTGTGTGTGTACACACACGTATGGATTCATTTATCATAAAATTAATACATGGTTCAAAACCTTTCCTTAGAACACTTTCAAAGGTGCCTGTTGGTGCGTGCCAGGCTAAACTCTTTGTGAAGATGCTCCTTCCCCTTGGTCTGGCTTTGTTTCTGAGGGAGTGGGTAGGGCGAGGGGGGTAGTAAAAAGGGGGCAGGAAGTAGCATGACTTTGTACTGCAGTACTGCGTCGTGTTAAATGTCCTCTTGTGTGGTGGGCATCTATGTCCCATTTACTTGACATGCACATCTTATGGAGTCTTGCAATATATAAATAAACTTCATAATTGATTAAATCCTATCAACTCCCTTCCTTCCTTCCTTTCTTAGTCCCTTCCATCTTTCCGTCCTTCATTCATTCCTCCCTTCCTCCCTTCCATCCATCCCCCCACACCCACCTTCTCTTGCCCTCTGCCTCCACCTGGAAGGGAACAAAAGCCCTTGCAACAAATATTAATCCAGGAAAACATCCCACGTTGCCTGTGTATGAAAAGGATGCTTTATTCTGCATTTCGAGTCCCTTCCTTCTCTGCCAGGGGGTGGATCGCGTGCTTCACTGTCAGTTCTCTGAAATTAGAGCTGGCTGTCGTATTGATCAGAGTCCTCACGTGTTTCTTGCCCATGAGTTGTTACTGATGTCTTTTGCTTTCACATCAACCAGATTTCCTCCAGTATTTCTCCTCTACCACTTCCAAGTCATAGTATGTAACAAATATTTTTTAAAAGAAAAAGAGGAAGAAGAGGGGAAAAATCAACAAAACTGATCAATATGTACAACTTGAGTGTGTGTGTATGTGTACATACACACACAAACATGCACACAGACACGCACACACTCACACACAAACATGCGCACACACACAGAGGCACACAGAGACACAGACACACACACTCTCTTTCTCTCTCTCTCTCTCTCTCTCTCTCTCTTTCTCTCTCTCTCGCTCTACACCTGTGGCACCCCCCCCCCCCCCGCCTCCACCTTCTCCAGAAGGGTGGGCAGAGGTATCCACTCTTGTCTCTTCTTTGTGGCTACATTTGGTCTTTACAAGTTTACAGCCTTTGTTTTCAGTTGTTTTGTGGTGGTCACTACATTATTACTTATCTCTACTTATTTCATTATTAACTGATTTAGCAATACAATGGACCCATATAAAGTGGTGGACCCAAGTTCAGATTTGGGCTCAGACATTTACCAGCTGTGTGACTTTGGGCAAGTCACTTAAATTTCTGTTGCCTGAGTTTCCTCATCTATAAAATGAAGATGGTAGTAACACCTGCCTCCCAGGATAGTTATAAGGGTAAAACGAGATAATATCTGTAAAGGGCTTTGCCAACCTCCAAGTGCTATGTAAATGTTCAGTGTTGCAAGACAGTCCTCCAGTACCTCACTTTTCAACTCGTTTTGCTACTGCCTTGGCTCTCCCAAAGCTTTTCATATCTTCTCTGACATCCTATGGCTACTCTCTCTCAGCTGAGAAACTTGCCTCATATTTTACAGGAAAAATTTATGTCATTGCATTGAGCTCCCTTTTCTCTCCTCTTTCTCATCTGCTATCACTTAGCTGTCTTCTGTCTTCTGCCACTATCCCCTCCTTCATCCCTGTCCCACATGATGCAGTGGTCTTATTCCTAACCAAAGCTAATCCCCCTACTTGTTCAAGTGATTCTGTTCCACCTTTTCTGCTCCGACAGATTGCCCCTTCTGTCATCCCGACTCTTTCATTTATTTTCAAACTCCCCTTATCTACTGGCTGCTTCTCTCCTGCCTACAAACATGCCAGTGTCTCCCATATCCTCAAAAAAACCAAAACCAATCCCCCCAAAAAACCCTCTTGCTCTTTCCATCCCCTCCAACTATTGTCCTATATCACTTCTGTCTTTGGACTTTATAGCTAAAGGGCCATAGTTCCTTGAAAAGGCCATTTACAATGGGTTCCTTCAGTTTCTTTCCTCTCTTCTTAACCTATTACAATCTGATGTCTGACTTTATCTTTTTACTGAAAGTTCTCTCTCTAAATTTATAAGTGATTAGTGGCTAAATCCAGTGACCTTTTCTCAACCCTCATTTTCCTTGACCTCTCTGAAGCCTTTGACACTGTTGATCATTCTCTCTTTTCTCTAAGTTTTTGGGACTCCACTCCCTCCTGGTTTTCATCCGTTCTTTCTCTGTCTCTTTTGCTGGCTCTTCCTTCAGTAACACCCTCTAATTGTAGGTGTCCCTCAGGGTTCTATTCTCAGCCTTCTTTCTCCTCCTTCTACTGCTTCACCTGGTGATTTCATCAGCTCTTAGAGATTTAATTATGGTTTCCTTCCTGTTGATTCTCAGATCTTCCTGTCTGCTCCAATTTCTCTGCTGATCTCCAGCTGCCTTTCAGATATGTTGAATTGCAAACAAACATCTTATACTCATTATGTCCAAAGCAGAACTTTTTTCGAAACTTCTTTCTGCCTAAACCTCCTCTTCCCCCTCCTTCTTACCTCCTTTTATTCTTGTAAAGGGTGACATCCTCCTCCTAGTCCCTCAGACTCACAACCTAGGCATCATCTTGGATTCCTCACTGTCTCTCACTACCCCTCTCCCATCCATATCCAAGCTGTTGCCAAGGCCTATGGATTTCATCTTTGTAACATCTCTCAGATATAGTACAGGCCCTCATCATTTCACACCTGTATTAGTATTATTAGAATAACCTGCTGTTGGGCTGTCAGTTCTCTCCACACTCAGTCTAATCCAGCCTTCCATTCACCCACTAAAGGAATTTTCCCAAAGTACAGGGCTGATCATGTCCCCATCCCATCTCCCCACTCAATAAACTCCAGTGACTCCCTGTCACCTCCAGGATCAGATTCAAAGTGCTCTGGCATTTGAAGCCCCGTATAACCCAGCCATCTGCTGCCTTTCTGCTCTGCTCTTCTCATCCTTCTAAGCTTCCTGACCTGTGCTCTTCATTCCAGTGACACTGGCCTCCTTGCTGATCCACAGACAAGGGACTCCATCCTTAGCTCTGGGCATTTTCTCAGGCTCCCCCCCAGGCCTAAAATGCTTCCCCTCCTCTGCTTAGACTAGTGACCTCACTTGCTTCCTTTAGGTCCCAAATAAAATCCCCTCTTCTATAAGAAACCTTCCCCAGTGTCCTTCCTCTGTACATGATCTCCTATTTCTCCTGTATGCATGTAGCTTACTTACTGGCCGTCTCCTGCATTACATTGTCAGCACTGTGAAGGCGGGGATGATCTCTTTCTTATTTGTGTCCCCATGCTTAGCACAGTGTCTGGCCCAGAGGAACTTGGTAATGCTTATTGATTGATTGAGTTCTTCTCCATTGGTTCTTAAACATGTTTCATAGAGAACTGTACTTTTTGTATTCTGTGCATTTCTGTGTAACTTGTATATTTTAAAATGTTTTTTTTCTGAGAAGTGGTTCAGCTTCACCAGATTGCCAAAGGGCAGGCAGAAAAAGTTTAAAGATACAAAAAATGGTCAGAACCCCTGTTTAGTGACTCTGGGTCGACAGTTCTAAATTTCTTTCTATAACAGCTGGACCAGTTCACATCTTTGACAGTGGTACTTAGTGTCCCTGATTTTTACATTTTAGGGGCAGCTAGGTGACATGGTGAATAGAGTGTCAGCCCTGGAGTCTTCATGACTCTTCTTCCTAAGTTTACTTCTGGCCTCAAACACTTACTAGAAATGTGACCCTGGGCAAGTCACTTAACTGTTTGCCTCAATTTCTTCATCTGTAAAAATGACCCGGAGGGGGCAGCTAGGTGACATAGTGAATAGAGCACTGGCCCTGGAGTCAGGAGGACCTGAGTTCAAATCTGGCCTCAGACGCTTAACACTTAGTAGCTGTGTGACCTTGGGCAAGTCACTTAACCCCAACTGCCCTGCCTTCCCCCCTCCAAAAAAGACAAAAAAAAAAGATAACCTAGAGAAGGAGATGGCAAAGCACTCTAGTTATCTTTGCCAAGAAAACCCCAGAAGGGGTCGTGAAGAACTGAGCATGACTGAAAAACAACTGAATGACAATTTCTGTTTTATTATATCGTCTCTTGTCATTTCCTTTGATGAAGTTTTCTCTTTCTGTGATTTGTTCTTTACCCACCAGTTCTTAAGGATTTAAGTTACTTAAACTCTTTGTTATATAGTCAGCTACCTCTGTCCTAAATAGAGAAGAAAATATGGTGTGATGTCTGTTTCTTAGTTCATCTTCAATTAAAACTAGAACTATCATTAAATGAAACTTTTGCAAAAATTCACCCCATACTAAGGCATCTCAGAGATATTGCAAATAAATCTAAAAAGGTAGAAATAATGAAGACATCTTTTAGAGACCGTAACATGATAAAAATAGTAAGCAGAACACAAAACAATACACGGACCTCAGTGGGGACTTAATGAAATAGTAAATAATGAGTACGTCAAACAAATCTTAGAAATAATAGTTATGAGAGGGCAGAGCCAAGATGGCAGAGAAAAGGCATAGATTTGCCTGAGCTCTCCCCAAAACCCTTTAAATAACTTTAAATAATGTCCCAAGACAACATCTATAGCATGAGAACCCACAAAAGGATGGAGTGAAACAATTGTACAGCTCAAGACAACTTAGAAGGTCAACAAGAAAGATCTGTTGCATTGCAGTAAGAGTGGAACATAAGCTGTGCCCTAGTACACCATTAGTAAGCTTTGGGAGTGACTGAATCAGTGGTGGTTTCCGGACCTTTTAGCCCACAGATGATAAAGGAGTTAGACAACTGGTCAGGAGACTATAGGAGTCCTTTTGCCGGTATGGAGGACAGAACTCTGTTGCATTGCCCAAATATGAATCTGGGTTGCAGTCTTGGGTCTTAGTCCCAGGGTGAGGAGGAACACTAGCACACCAGAGCTTGTGGCTGCAAGGTTGCTGGGACCCTGGTCATAGTTCCGGGGCAGAAATGAGTGCTTGAAGGAGCTCACAGATCAGAGCACGGGCCAGAAGAGTAGTACTAAACACAGCATACCACCTTGGAAGAACTGAAAACTTACAGGAACCCAGAATAATCTATAAAAATAGATGTACAAAAAACTTGAAGTTTGGGACAGTGCCCTCTCCACTCCAGAAGCAGAGTCATGCAAGAAAATCATGAAAAAATCAAAATCCTTGGTAAAGGAGACAAAAAAAATACTGAAGAAAATAACCCCTAAAAATAATTTTAGAATAGACTAGGACAAATGGTAAAAGAGCCACAAAAGTCCATTAAAAAGAAGAATGCCTTGAAAAGCAGAATGGGCCAAATGGAAAAGGAGGTACAAAAGGTCACCACAGAAAATAATTCCTTAAGAATTAGAATTGGGCAAATGAAAGCTAATGACTCTGTGAGACATCAAGAAATAATAAAACAAAATCAAAAGTTTTTTTTAAAGAAGAAAATGTGAAATATCTCATTGGATAAACAACTGACCTGGAAAATAGATCCAGGAGAGACCATTTAAGGATTGCTGGAATTCCTGAAAGCCATTATCAAAATCGAGGAAAATTGTCCTTATAATCTAGAACCAGAGGGTAAAATGGAAATTAAAAGAATCCACCTGAAAGAGATCCCAAAATGAAAACTCCTAGGAATATTGTAGCCAAATTCTAGAGTTCCCAAGTCAAGGAAAAAATACTGCAAGCAGCCAAAAAAACAACAAAGAAATCTCAAACCAGATATCATGGAGCCACAGTCAGGATGACATTAAAGGATCAGAAGGCTAGGAATATGATATTCTGGAGGACAAATGAGCTACAATTACAACCAAGAATTACCTACCCAGCAAAACTGAGTGTAAAAAAAAATGTTAAATGAAATGAAAGACTTTCAAAGATTCTTGATGAAAAGACCAGAACTGAATAGAAAATCTGACTTTCAAATACAAGATCCAAGAAAAGCAAAAAAACAGGAAAGAATACCTTATAGTTTCATAAGGTATTCAATAAGGTTGAAGTGTTTATATTCCTGCATGGGAAAATGATACTTGTATCTCCTAAAAATTTTCTCATTATTAGGGCAATTAGGGGTCTACATAGATAGAGAGTATGAGTACGAGTTGAATATGATGGGATGAATGTCTAAAAGAAATAAAATTAAGGTGTGAGAAAGAGGAATGTCCTGGGAGAAAGGGAAAGAGAGAGGTAGAATGGGGTAAATTATCTAACAGAAACGAGGTGTGAAAAAGATTTTACACTAGAGGGTAAGAGGGAGGAGGCAGGTGAGAGGGATTGTGTGAACCTTACTCTCATCAGAATTGACTCAAAGAAGGAGTATCATACATACTCAGTTGAGTATAGAAATCTATTTTGCTATGTAGGAAAGCAGGAGGGAAAAGAGATAAATGCAAGGGGGGAGAGGGGAGACATGTAGGCTAGTAAAAAGAACTGGGGGAGGCAAAAGTCAGAAGCAAAACATTTGAGAACAGACATGGTGAAATGAGAGAGTAGGACAAATGGGAAGAAATAGAATGGAGGAAGATACACAGTAATCATGACTGTGAAAAAAATTTATAGTAGGTTTCTCTGATAAAGACCTCATTTCTCAAATATGTAGAGAACTGAGTCAAATTTGTAGAAATAAGAGCCATTCCTCAATTGATAAATTGTCAAAGGACATGAATAGGCAGTTTTCAGACAAAGTAATAAAAGCTATCTATAATCATATGAAAAAATGCCCTAAATCACTATTGATTAGAGAAATGCAAATTAAAACAACTCTGAGCTGCCACCCCACACCTATCAGATTGGCTAAAATGATGGAAAAGGAAAATGACAGCTGTTGGAGGGGATGTGGGAAAATTGAGACACTAATGTTGGTGAAGTTTTATACCGATTTAGCCATTCAGAAGAGCAATTTGCAACTATTCCCAAAGTGCTATAAAACCATGCATAACCTTTGACCAAGCAATATCACTAGTAGGTTTATATCCGAAAGAGATAAGCAAAAAAGAAAATGACCTGTTTGTACAAAAACATTTATAGCAAGTTGTTTGTTTTTTTGTTTGTTTTAGTGATGTCAAAGAATTGATAATTGAGGGGATGTCCATCAATTGGAGAATGGCTGAACAAGTTGTTGTATATAATTGTGATGGAATATTATTGTGCTATAAGAAATGGTGAGCAGGATGCCCTCAGAAAAACCTGGAAAGATTTAGATGAACCGATGTAAATGAAATAAGCAGAACCAGGAGAACTTTGTATATTGTAACAGCAACATTGTGTGATGATCAGCTGTGGTAGGCTTAGCTCTTCTCAGCAATATAATGCTCTAAGACATTTCTAAAGGACTTATTATAAAAAATGCTGTCCATCTTCAGAGAAAGAACTGATGGAGTATGAATGTAGTTCAGATCATACCTTTTCTTTATTTTTCTTGTTTGTTTTTTCTGTGTTTTCCTTCACATCATGACTAACGTGGAAATGTGTTTCGCTGTATCAGATTGCTTGCTTTTTCAATGAGGGTGGGAGTGGAGGGAAGTAGGGAGAAAGAGAATTTGGAACTCCAAATTTTAAAAAAATATATTAAAATTGTTTTTACATGTTAATTGAGTGAAAAATAAAATATTAATTAGAAATAATTGTGTGAAAAATAATGACAATGATAAAACAATATATCAGAATCTCTGAGTTGAAGCTAAAAGAGCCCTGTGGGGCAAAGTAGTATCTGTTTAAAAACGTACATTAAGAAAATAGAAGATACTGATGTGAATATATCTTTAAAAAAACTAGAAACTCAACAAATACCCTAAAATAAGCACACACAAAAGAGAGATATTGAAAATTAGGAGACAGACAGATAGACTAGAAATAAACACCTCAGAAGCTATTAACAAAATTGAAAGCTGGTTCTTTGAAATACTGAAAAGAGTGATAAAGCCTTAACAAGCTGAGTTAAAAAGATGAGTGCAGAAACACAAATCACCAGAATAGCAAATGAATGAGGTAAAGTGACAAGAAAACCAGAAGAAATAAAAAAATTATCAGAACCTACCATACCTAGTCACATGTTCACAAAACTGAGAACACAAAAGAAAGAGGTTACCTACAAAAATAATGACACGCACTGAAGACCAAACAGGGACCTTAAAGAATTCAGTATCTGGAAAGGAAATAGAACGAGCCATTGTAAAGGGACTACCAGAAGACAGTCTCCTGCTTTGATAGATTGATTCACAGGAGAATTCTACATACCATTCTAATACCATTGCCACCCCAATTATTCTCAAAAGGTTGAGAAAAAAAGCACTATGCCTAATTCCTTTTAAAAGGCAAATATTGTTCTCATAGCCAAGCTAGGGAAGGATAAAGCAAAGAAAGCGAAGAGAACTGTACGTGAATATCATTAATCAATATCGATTCAAAACAAAAATAAATCTGTCAGACTTAAAACAGTGATTTATCTAAGAAATCATTCGTTGTGATCACGTTGGATTTATATCAAGCATGCGAAGATGGTCCAATGTCAGGAAAACCATCAACATAACTGATGATATTTAAAACAAGTAAAGAAGCTTTTCAAAATATTTCATGAATGAATGAATGAAGGACAGAAAAAGCGGTTGTTCAGTACTTACCATATGCCATCCATTGTGCTGAGTGCTGGGGATACAAACAGGAAAGGCTAGACTTGGGGGCAGCTAGGTGACGCAATGAATAGAGTGCCGGCCCTGGAGTCAGAGGACCTGAGTTCAAATCTGGCCTCAGACACTTGACACTTACTAGCCATGTGACCTTGAGTAAGTCACTTAACCCCAATTGCCCTTCAGAAAGCAAAAAAAAAAAAGACTAGACAGTTCCTTCTCTAAAATTGCTCACCTTCTACCAAAGGGAGACAACACACACACAAATTCAATGATGGGCAGGTAGAAAGTCATTAAAGTTCTAAAGATTGCAGCATTGGGGGATGCAAGCTTATGCAAATGATTTGTTTCACAGGAAGGAGAATTTACCTTTATGTCTGTGTGACTTTTTTTTAGAAGTAATCATGGTGTTTTGTGAAGGGCTTACCTTTTTCCCTAATAACAATGTGACAGTAATACATTATATTTATATAGTTGTGTAATGTTTATGAAATACTGTCCTAACAATAGCTCTGTAGGTAAAAAAAATGATTACACCCTCCTTTTATACATAACGAAATCGAGCCTCCGAAATGTTAAGCAATGTCACAGAATCAGATTTAGATCTGCACGGTGATGTTGGAAGTCATCCGATCCAATGAGGGAACTCACGAAGCTAGTGCTTGTCTCAAACAAAATTCAAATCTAGGTCTCATGACTTCAAATTTTCTACTGTGGAGCCTGCTGTCTCTCAGGGAAACAAATACAAAGATCCATCTCGCCCTACCGGAAAGTTAGAGGGGTGATGGGGGAGGATATAGGAGAGAGCAGATTGGGAGAGGGGGTATACATTGGGATCACTGTTTTGGGGGAGTGGGTAGGGGAAAGAGGGGGAGAAAGTTTATAACTCAAAATCTTGTGGAAGTGAATGATGTAAACTAAAAATAAACAAAAGTTAATTAAAAAACAAAACAAAACAAAACAAAAACAAAGAGTGACCTTCCAGGCTGATAACGGGAGGGGGAATAATGGTAAAATAATATTTATTTGTTTGCACATATAAAGAACTTTAACATTAGAAGAGACTTTAGAGATCATCTCATCAAACTCCATTGAAATACACGGTATTTCCTGATTATTTCTCTCTCTTTCTAGAACATGTATTGAGTCATCTGGAACAAATCAAAGGCATGCCTCCAGCCAGCCATAATGAAATAGCTCCAGATAAAGAAGTAGAGATACTTCCCAAGGATATACCTGTTGTTTCTGAAAGTGGCAGTGCCAACAGAGAACCAAAGAAAAAGCCCCGAAGAGGTAAAAAATCCAAAACTTCAAAAGGTGAACAACCTCTTGTCATCATTGAAGAGAAGGAACCATCAGGTGAGTGCTGATCCATGGGAAATGGTGCCAGTTTGATCATTGATATAGTCCCATTTCCTAGGATCAGAGACCTTAATGATGAAATGGGCTTCAGAGAAATAATTTAATCCATGCTTTCATTTGAGAGGTAAAGAAACTGAGGTTCTTAGTGTTGTATGTAATGCAGTATTTTAAAAAGATTATTGTGGCATTGTTGTGTAGGGTGATCTGAGTGGATAGACTGGAAGCATGAGATCATTGTAAAAGTACAAGTAATAATAATAAACGATACATTTTTAAAATATTTGTTTTACGAAGCACCTTCTTTACAGTAATCCGATGCAGCAAGTGGTAAGGGTATTTATTGTAGTCATTTTACAGAGAAGAAAACTGAGGTTTGGAGCGTTTTAAATGGCGTGCTGGTAGACCTGCCTCTGTCAGAGCCAGGATTTGAACTACACCAATCTCTGTGGACCCCAAACCCAGGGTTCTTCCCTCTGTGCATCTCAGCTTCCTATATATGAAGTGATTAGAATCAAGGAAATATGCCTCTTAATCGTGTCTGTTAGATTTTATTGTTTATTTTATGGCTTTGAAATCTCTTAAAATGGGAACAGTGACCTTCTACGTACCATATTCAAGCTCAGCAGCCTAAGAAGATTATTTTGTTCCCACATACATCGCACAGTTTCTGAAATTTCCCACTTAAAGTTTTTCTAGCATGCTCAACCAGTGTGCTTCTTGGGGGCTGACTTTCCAGCTTGCACATTACCACGTCATGGGCTTCTTCTTTGTGTCGCCTGTGGTGTGGTTGGTACGCTTTCATGTACCATAAAAGAAGATGGCTATAAAGAAAGAAAAACATAATAAAATTTACTTTTCACCAAATCTTTGCTACCATATCCTATGATTCTATAATGTTCAGTCACTTTTCTAACGTTAACAGGGGGAGAAGAGCAAAACTAGTATCTCCCATAAGGGCTGGAGGTTACATTATCACTCACAGTTTTCATTCCTGTAGATTTTCTAATTTTGCACATTTTTAAGGCTTCACAACTACTTAGCCACATATAATCATCTTCATGTACATTTAAGGATATATAAAGCTCAAAGATTTTGCCGGAGTATATATTTGAAATTCTTTTTGGTGGCTTTGAGTAGAAGGAATTGGAATAGTTCAGCCTTTTAAAAACACAAACATTCATTGTAATTTATATGCCTGATGTCATAATGAATTATGGCAGATATGGAAAAGTCGTTTCTTGGCCTTTTAGTTTTATTCTTAAGGATTTAAAATGTAATTTACATTTATGGCAGCGTGGTATGGTGGAAAGAACACTGAATTTGAAGTTAGAAGGCCTAAATCAAGGCCCGGACATGTTAGGATCATGACCATGGAAAAGACAAGACTCTCAGAGTTTCAATTTCCTCATATTTAAAAATGAATATAATAATAATTATTATGTTACTTATTTCGTAAAGTTGTTATAAGGAAAACATTTTGTGAGCTTTAAAGCACCAGATAAACGTGAGTTGTGCTGATCCGTTACGATCATCACACACACATGACCAGTTTGAGGGCAAAAGCTTACTTTTCTCTTCCTGCCTGTCACACGACCAGGATTCTGCAAGATGACTGATTTGACCTTGGCTGTTTTGGGTTGGTTTGTTTTTTTAATCCAAACTTACTGTAGTTAGCACCCGATTTTAGTGTGCTTTCATAAACATTTCTTAGTATGTTTCAGACATTTTGCCAAATAACTCAAGTGTTATTTTTACAAATAATTTAGTCTTTTGGTTTTTTATGTGTATTATATATGGATATACATTTTTTCTGCCCTTCCCCAGTGGATCAAGTGGCAGAAATTATAACAGAAATCCCTCCTGATGAAGATCTTAACTCAACCACAGATGAGCGAATCATGGAGCTCGTTTTAGGGAAGCTGCCCAGTACAACGAAAGAGATCAGTTCAGTTCCAAAGTAAGTCATCAGTTAAACTTTCTGTTCTATCATTGCTGACAGAATAAAATACCTGGGAAGAAATATTGGGATTCCTTTGATAAGATGGGAGGCACTTTTCAAAATGACTTGATGAAGATTTATTTAATATTATGGAGGGTTTAAATCATGTATTGTTTGATGTGTTACAAACATGCTTAAGTCTCCCTGTGCAACAAAGCCCTTCTGTTGGTCCTTTTATCTCGCAGACTGTGATTCCATCTCTTTTCCTTTCATTGTCAAAGTTCTTGAAAAAATATTCTGCATTACTCGCCTTTATCTCAACAATCCCTTTTTCTTCAGCCTCTTACGTTCTTGCTTCTGTCCCTCCCACATTCTGGAAACTGCCCTTTTTGCAGTAACTACCGACCTTCTCTTTGACATATTCAATGGCCTTTTCATAGTTCATTCTCTGTGACTTTCTCTTTGACCATTTTACAGTGCTGACCACTTTCTTCCTCTTGATGTATTTTCTCTGTCCTTTGTGAAGCTACATTCTTATGGCTCTTTTTCTACCTCTCTGAGTTTTTCTTCTTCATCCCCTCTGCCTCCTCCTCCTCTTCCTTCTTTCGCCCTCTCTATGTGTAAATATTTGCAAAAGTTTGCTTCTGTTCCTTCAAAATACTTCCTTTTCTGGTGATCTCATTGTCTCAGAATCACAGAATTCAGTCAGGCCCAGGAACTTCAAAGATTCATCTTGTCCAGACTGTACCTAAACAATAATGCTTTCCACAATAGCAGATCCTCAGTTTGATGCCCCATAATAATGGGAATTAATTACCTCTCTAGTCAGATCACTCCACTTTGGGACAACAACTCTTAATTGTTAGGAAGTTTTTTTTTCCTTACATTGAGTCTAATTTGTTTTTCTGGTAAACTTCCTCTTGTTCCTAATTCTGTCCCCTGGGACCACAAGGAACAATTTCAGTCCCTCTTGTTCCAAATAACTGAAGACAGTTATCACATTTTTCCTACATCCATCTTAAACCACCTTATTGCCTTGTGAGTAAGTATCCCAAGGTCTTCCATCTAATTCTCATATATCAGGGTTTCTTTGTCTTCTCCCCACCCTAGTTTCTAGCCTTTGAACACATTCCACTTGGTTGGTTTCTCTTTTTTTTTCTTTTTGGAGGGGGGAAGGCAGGGCATTTGGGGTTAAGTGACTTGCCCAATGTCATAAGGCTAGTAAGTGTTAAGTGCCTGAGACTGGATTTGAACTCAGGTCTTCCTGACTCCAGGGCCTGTGCTCTATTCACTGTGCCACCTAGCCGTTCCTGTTGGTTTCTCTTAAAAAATATCAGAACTCAGAACTGAGCCTAGTCCCTGATGACTGATCTAACCAAAGCATAGGACATAGAAGTGGCAGCATGAAATTGTTGAAAGAGCACTGCGAGAGTGTCCAGAAAGCCTGGGTCACAATAAAACCTCAGTTATGACTTTTATCATTCTGGACAATTTTTTTATATTTCTAATACTCAGATTCCTTATTTGTAGAATGAGAGGATTGAACTGGATAGCTTCAAAATCTCCTTCAGTTCTAAATCTGTACTCCTACAATCACATGATTATGTTGTTTCCCTCATTCTGAAGGCCACACTTCTATTAATTCTATCTAAGATTGCAATAGCCTTTGTCTGCTCCGTCATATTGATTCACTGAGTCAGGAGTACACTAAAACTTTCAGTTATTTTTTACATGAGCTGCTCTCTATTTATACCTCTTCCATCTTGTTTTTGTGCTTTTTAAAGTACAAGAATATGACTTTACATTAATTCCTGTTCATTTTAAAAATATCTTATGTCTAAAATATTATTTTATTTAATATATTTCATTTCTAAAACAGCATTTAGTCTGCTAATATAAAAGACTGCCTTAAAGGCGCTTGTCCAACAGGAATCTCCCATGCAGATATCAAAGTTATTTAAAGAAAGTTATTTAAGAAAGGTACAGCAACACACATAAGCCTGTAGACTACTGTCTGAGCACTTACTGATAGCCATGAAGCAGGGATATAAGCCTTCATCAGAATTGTTCACTACTGTTATAAAAGTTGTCCATCACAGAATCCACATTGAAAAGGGTTTATCTATGGATGGCGAGGTCCTCCAGATGCTCCCATTTTTGTATGACATTGGTCCGTCAGCCCCAGATTTACAGAAACTCCTAAGTGAGATCCATCTCCACTCCAGACAATTTGATCTCACCATCCTCACAGAAATCACCAGTCAATGAGGAGTGCTTACTGTGTAGATCATGGCATGCGGTTCGATGGACAATGAATTTTGTACCCAGGATTAAATAAGAAAGTAGCATGCTATATTACCTTTGGGAGATGGCAAAACTCCTTTAAAAATCTCAAGTGCCTCCCAGAAGCAAAGAGCTATTCTTTTAGTACCGGTGTTTATCCTGACATTATATGGCTCTGAGCTGTGAAACATAATCTCTGAAGAATTGAAAATAGGTATCAAGAGTGAAGCGAAGGATGCGTCAAAGAAGCGTATGAATGAAAAAGATGAGTCATGTTGTCATATCCGGGATGACTGAAAAGCACTTCCTGCGCTTGATGGGTACATTCTATCAAGAGAAATTGAAGAAGGCATCCCCACACTAGATGGACTCTGCATGACATACTTACGGGAGGACGTGAACAAGATTCAGAAAGTATGGGTGGTCACATATGGGTTGCCTCATCAGCTTCCAGCACTGCTTTCACCTCCGCCTACATTTGGCTCAAGCTCCATCATGGACTTATAATATAATTAACCTTATTTTATGACTAATTTTAAAAAATTCAGTAACAATAGAGGAGGTAAAGCTTAAATGGCAGAGTAGAAGGAAGAAGGTTTTTTTTGTATTTTTTAAAATTTATTTTTTGCTTTCAGCATTCACTTCCACAAGATTTTGAGTTACAAATTTTCTCCCCGTCTTTCCCCTACTCTCTCCCCCAAGATAGAAAGCATACTGAATATACCTTCCCCCAATCTGCTTTCTCTTATATCCTCCCACATCCCCCCTCTAACTTTCTTGTAGGGCAAGACCCCAGTGTCTGTATATCTTATTTCCTGATTACATGTAAAAAACAATTATTTTAACATTTGTTTTTAAATTTTGATTTCCAGATTCTTTCCCTTCTTCCCTCCTCACCCACTCCCACTGAGAAGATAAGCAATTCAATATAGGTTGTACAGGTGTAGTTACGCAAAACATTTCCATAGTGGACATATTGTGAAAGACTGACTATATTTCCCTCCACCCTATCCCGCCCCCCACTTATTCTATTTTCTACTTTGACCCTGTCCCTTTTCAAAATGTGTGCTTCTAACTACCCTCTCCCTCAAGCTGCCCTCCCTTCTATCATTCCCCCTCTTATCACCTTCCCCCCTACTTTCCTGTAGGATAAGATACCCAAATAAGTGCGTATGTTATTCCCTCCTTAAGCCAAATTCAGTGAGAGTAAGGTTGACCCATTCCCTTTCACCTTCCTGCTCTTCCCCTCCATTGTAACAGTTCTCTCTTGCCTCTTTTATATGAGATAATTTACCCCAATCTATCTCTCCCTTTCTCCTTCCCCATCTTCTCTCCTCTCTTAACTTTATTTTTTAGATATCATCCCTTTCTATTCAACTGATCCTGTGCCCTCTATGTATGCATGTACACACATATACACATACTCACATATGTATTTATACACACATACACCCTCCTATACATATATCTGTATGTATACCTGTATATACATATATATTCCCTTCAGCTATCCTCATACTGAGTAAAGTCTCATGTGTTTTTCATGTAGGAATGTAAATAATTCAACTTTAATAAGTCCCTTATGATTTCTCTTTCCTGTTTATCTTTTTGTGCTTCTCTTGCTTCTTGTATTTAAAAGTCACATTTTCTGTTCAGCTCTGGTTTTTTCATCAAGCATGAAAGTCCTCTGTTTCACTGAATGACCATATTTTTCCTGAAAATGACTAGTTTGTTGTTTTTTTTGTTGTTTGCAGGGGGGAAGGCAGCACAGTTGGGGTTAAATAAAGTTAAGTGGCTTGCCCAAGGTTACACAGCTAGTAAGTGTTAAGTGCCTGAGGCCAGATTTGAACAAGTCTTCCTGACTCCCAGGCCAGTCCTCTATTCACTGCACCACCCAGCTGCCCCAGGAAAAAGTTCTGTGAGCTTCCCATACTCCTGACTTCTACAAATATATCTAGAAAATGAAGCCAACTGAATTCTGATTGGGAAATCCAAGGCCAGGCTGGCATCAGGAGAAAGATGAAAAACTCTGTGGATACTGGGGCTGGGTTCTAGCCAGGAACAGTCATGCAGAACATTCTGGCTCGGGGAGAGCCTGCATACGGGGACAAGAAGGGTCCCAGACCTAGTGTTAGAGGGACCTAAACTTGCACAGTATGCAGGCGTAGGGGTGAACCAGAAGACCTCCATCACTTCACACTTGGGCTGCTGCAGTAGCCAGCTGGTTAGTTTGGCCGTCACATGTCTCCTCACGCCAGTCCATCCTTCATGCAGCCATCAAAGGGATTTTCCTAAAGCCCTGCTCTGACGTGCCTAAGCCCCATGCTCAAGAAGCTGCAGAGGCTCCCTGTTGCCTCCAGGTCCAAATACAAAATTCTCCGTTTGTCACTCAAAACCCTTCATAAACACCCTCTCTCCACCCTGCATTTCAGTCTTTTTATGCCTTAAGCTCCCTACAGACGCTTTCATTTCAGTAACGTTGGCCTCCTTGCTGCTCTTCTTCAAACAAGACATCCTGTCCTGTAGCTCTGGGTGTCTTCTCAGGTTTTCCTCCATCCCTGAAGGGCTCTCTGTCCTCATCTCTGCCTGCCCGTTTGCACGGCTTCCTTCAGATGTCTGTTAAGATCTCTTCTTCTACAGGGAGTCTTTCCCAGCCCCTCTTACTTTGCATGTGCTTTCCATGGTATTTACAGCTGATCCTGAGCATAGCTTGCCTGTATGTATTTGTTTGCTAATTAGACTGTGAAGTCCTCAAGGTCAGGAACTGTCCTTTCCTTTTCTGTTTTGGTCTTCTTAGCACTTAGTATCATGCCTGGCTCATAGTATGCACTTAATGAATGATTACTGACTGACTGACTAACTGACTATCCAGTTCAGAGTCACAGACTGGGGTGGGGCCCGGTCTGTGCCAAGGGAAGGACACTCCAGAGTAAGGAGAGTTTCCTGGCCCTTTACTCTGTACCAAGCAAGGAGGAAATTCAGAAGCAGACAATAGCTGTGTGGCTTGGACCTGAATGTGCAGCTTGGGTCTAAGTTCCAGCTTCCATCCCTTTCTGAAGCTTGTAGCAGAATGAACAGGACAAGAATCCCAGACCAAAGAGGAACCTGCAGAACTGTCATTCTGAACCAGCTGGGCTTTCTGTGTGCTGATAGTGACTGAATCGTACAGCAGGCTACTGGACCTCCAGTCGGGGCAAGCCCACAGTCCCATTGCTCAGACTGGAACTCGGGTCAAAGGGCAGAAATCTGGCTCTCCTGTGGACCAGACAACCACAGAAGCACTAACAGTTTTCAGGGCTGCAGCCTGAGATGTACCTGAAATCTTTAAAAATAGTCCAAGTCTAGGCCTGGAGTCAGGAAGACCTAAATTATAATCCAGCCTCCAGCACTTGTGAACTGTGAGACTCTGGGCAAGTCATTTCACTGCTGTTTGCCGAAGGTTGCTCTACTGTGAAATGGGGATAATAACAGCACCTGCCTTGCAGGATCATTGTAAAGATCAAAGGAGATAATATTTGAAAAGCACTTAGCAGAGCACCCAGCACATAGTGGGTGATTCATAAACTCTCATTCCTTTCTTCCTGTCCTAGTACCCCTAGAAAGCAGGAGTAGGGACAGCCCAGACATCTCCTTGAGAAGCGTGAGGAGCCTAGCTCCAACATAAAGTCCATAATTGGGAAGAAGGCTTGGAAATATGAGCAAACAAAAGAAGAATCCCACCATAGAAAGCCATCATGACAATAGGGACACTCAAACCACTAGTCCAGAAGAAGAGAATGAGGCCAAAACAGCTTTGAGCAAAGCCTCAATGAAAAACACAGTTTACACACAAATTCAACTAGAATTTCTGGAAGATATACAGGAAAAGATTTTTTTAAAATTTTTTTAAGAGTGAAAAATGTCTTTAGAAATTAAATGAGAACTCTAGAGCAAAAATCATTGGAAAGAAAAGAGAGTTATGAAAAAAAGACTCGGAAAGGTAAATAACAGCACAAATGAGTTTAGAGTGATAGGTCGGGTCAAGGTTTTGTAGGGCTTAAAGCTAATGGGCATTTTTGTTTGATTGCAGACACGTTAGAAAGCCATGGGAATTTATATTGAGCGAGAAAGGGGTATCGTCAACTATACACTTAAGGAAAATGTTTGGCTGAAGTATGGTGGATTGATTGGAGTGGGGAGAGGCGTGGGCGGGGAGGTCAGTTGGGAGACCGATGCAGTAACCTAGGCAAGAGATGAGCGTGTTGGATACCATCCTGGACCCGGCGTCAGGAAGACCTGAGATCTTCAGATTTTCAGATCCAGCCTCCCACACTTACTAGCCATATGCCCCTGAGTAAGTCAGTTAACCTTTCATTGCCTCAGTTGTTTCATCTCTAAAACGGTGATGACAGCACCTACCTACCAGGGCTGTTGTGAGGATAAAATGCGGCGCTACCTGTAAAGCAGCTGCAAATCTTTAAATGCCGTATTAATCCTAGTTGTTATTGTTATGATTATTGTCGTGTGATGAGCCAGAGTGAAGGTGGTGTCTTTGTGAGTAGAGAGGGGGGACACACGAAAGGTGCCATGAATGTAGAAATAGTGAGATTTGGCAGCTGATGGAATGTGTGAGTGGAGGAAATGAAGGGACTGAGCTTATGAACCTGAAGCATTCCATCAGTCAGCAGACTTTCCATTCAGCTCATAGTAACTGTAGTACATGAGCCCCTCTGCCCACGCCCCTCCGGGTCATTCTGCTCTTCTCCAGCAGTTTGGCACACTGTCATGGGGGTGAACACATGTACACATATAAGTAGACGTTTTATATGTTGTATATACAAAATGATTTTATATACAAATGTATATATTTATATACAAGGTAGTAGTCAGGAAGACTCATCTTCCTGCATTCAAATCTGGCTTCAGACACTTACTAGCTGTGTGACCCTGGGCAAGTCACTTACCCATTGTTTGCATCAGTTTCCTCATCTGTAAAATGAGCTGGAGAAATAAATGGTGAACTGCTCCAGTGTCTTTGCCTAGAAAACCCCAGATGGAGTCACAGAGAATGGGACACAATCAAAAGCGACTGAACAACAACAAAAATGCTGGTAGAGAGGGCTCTAGTACCTAGGACAGTGGTTGTGGGTGTATCTGGGCATATCTGCATGTGGGCAGACCCACCTGGAGACGGATAGAGGAACGGTGTCTCAGTTCCTAAGACCATCGGAAATAGGTGTTTTCTGATGGTCTTAGGTGACCTCTGTGACCTCTGTGAAAGGGTTATTCGACCCCCAAAGGGGTCGCAACCCACAGGTTGAGAACTGCTGATCTAGGATGACCAGGAAAGCCTTCAGGTGGATGGTGCTGACTGAGCACAATCTGGAAGTAAATCAGAGAGATTCCAAAATGAAGAAATGAGAGGGGAGAGTATTCCAGGTGTTGGGACAGCCGGTGCAGAGGGAGACAGAAGATGGTGCCTTGTGTGTGACAGGCAAGTATGCCAGAACGACTCGACAAAAGAATACATGACAAGGAGCCATATGTGAGACTAGATAATTAGGAAAATCAGGTCGCACAAAGCTTTAAAGTTTATATTTTATCCTAGAAGCAAAAAGAAGCCACAGGAGTTTATTTAGTAGGGAGTAGAGGTGACATTGAATAGCTGGGTAAGGCAGTGAGTGGGTAGAGCACTGGGCTTGGAATCAGGAAGACTCATCTTCATTAGTTCAAATCTTGCCTCAGACACTCATTAGCTGTGTGACTCTGGGCAAGTCACTTAACCCTGTGTACCTTAGTTTCCTCATCTGTAAAATGAGCTAGAAAAAGAAATGACAAAAACCACTCCATTGCCTTAGCCAAGAAAACCCCCAGTGGGATCACAAAGAGTTGAATATGATTGAAAATGCCTGAATAACAAACAGTATAAGGCAGGAGTTGGTGGAGGGGAGGAAAATGTTAAAATGTGCCGAGCTGCTAAGAGAGAGGCAGAAAGACCCAGGGTGGGTGCTATAGTCACTGTGATTTGAATGGAAAGTCTTATTTTACTGAACCTCAGAGGAGCGAGGTTTGCTGACTGAGGGAGATTAAGGAAACGTCTGAATGACAGTGACAGGCAGAGAAGTATTCAACTCCCTCTCCATGATCACCACGTTGGAGGATGGTGTGAGAAGGTACAGCCGATGCTGGAGAAGATAGCCAGCGGTCCTTCATCAGAGGAGAGCCCGGTCTCTGTGACAGCCAGTGGTGAAAGGCAGGAGGGGGCTGGGGCGGGGGGCTCTCAAGAAAGCCAGAGGACATAGTAAAAGGGGTGGGTGGGGTTCCTCTTACTTCCTGATTGTAATTGTGTAACAATATCCTGTTATGCTAATATATCATAATTTATTTGCCAGTTCACGTTTTATTGTATATTTAGGTTGATTCCAGCTTTTTAAATAAATTCAAATAATACTACTGTACATCTCTGTGAACAGATAACTCTTTTAAAAGGTGTGAATGCTTTTGTGACTTTTGCAGAGGACTGACAGATCGGGTAGCACCAGGTTGCAATTCTCCCAACAATGAGTGAGTGTCTCTGTTTCTTCTGTCTCTGTTCAGTTTCACGTTATTAGATACAGGCCATCATTCTGTTCTGCTTTAAATCTTCTTCTAGATCTTGTCAGCCAAGGTGTCATTCTCAACTTGATGTCATTTGGAAATTTGATAAGCATTCCCTCCGTATTTCAATATCTTGATCATATCTCTTATTTTGAACAGAAAAGGACAAAGGGAACTGCCCAGAATATTCAACAAGAGGCCTCTCTCTAGGCTGACATTGTTTCATTAAATCTGTTTTTAAGTGATAATTCAAACAGTTCTTCATCTAATTGTATTGTCATCTAGTCCACATTTCTCCAATTCTCCAAACAAGGCAGACAATGAGACACTTTGTAAAATGTCTTATTGAGATAGAAGTCCACTATTTCTACAGCTGCGCCTTAATATTGTTTTAAAAGGAAATGTAATGTAGCATCATCTGTTTTAATAAGCTTTTTTCTTGCTTTTAATGATGGCCACTACCCTAAGTATTTGTGAACAATCCCTTTAATAGTATATTGTACTATTTTCCCTTGAATGCTAGAGTAATTTTTCTGATGTTAGATTTGATCACTTCAGTCTTTGGCTTAAAAACTTTTAGTGGCTCCTCATTGCTTAGTGAGAGAAGAAAGTTCAAATTTCTGTGGCTTCAATTGTTATTTCTATGTATAGTTACTCACAGTACAGACATTCAACCCTAAATTCTTAAACCTCTCCTCTTAGATCCAACACTGCTCTCTCATAGTCAGCATGCCTAGAATTATTTATGCTTCCAAACCTGTTCCTCTGCCTGATTTTTATTCCAGTTTACCTAAGCTTACAGCCTTGAAGTCATCTGTGTCTTCTCTCATATCCAGTTTCCAAGTCCTTCCTGTTCTGCCTCCCCATTGTCTCTTTAATCCGTCCCTTTCTTTCTGCTCCTGTAGTCATTCATCTTTGCCACTGGACAATGGCAGTAGCTTCCCAATCTGTTTAACTGGCATCTTTGTAAAAACAGGTTCTAAAAACTCACCTCTTCCAATAGCTCTTCTACACACCCTGCTACCTTAGTAATTCTGATTGAAAAAAAAATTGGGTCATGTCACAGACTTGGATCTCCTCACTTTCTGTCAGATAAAATCAAAACTGTTCAGCCTAGCAGTCAAGGTTTTCCGCATCTGACCTCAGCCTGCCCCATACTTTTGAATGCCTTACTTAATCAAGTTTATGTACTCTATTTCTGCTAACATAATCCTTAGCTTTTCGGCCTCTGTCTTTAGCTCACAACTTGTCAGTGTGAAGGAGGCATCACATAGTTGTGTTTTTTTCCCCCAGTGATTGTAGCTTTTTGTTGAGTTCTGTATAGTGGGGAAGTTGGAGGAGGGCTGTGAGCAAAAGTGAAAGCATATGGGGTGAACAGGGTGCCTACCTGTCAGGAGCATATAGAAGATGGAGAAGGAAGGATTTTCTGGAGGACTTCATGGCTACTCAAAGGAGTCAGCTGGGCTGGTCAGAGAGGCCTTGCATTAAGGTCCCATGATGCCTCTCCTTCATCTTATGCAGGAAGAAAGGGTTGGGACCTAGGCAAGGACTCTTGGTGTGAACTAAAGGAAGACAGAGAACTTTGGTTGCAGGAATGTTTTTTGCCTAGTCGTGTTATAGGTAGGCGTAGGTCAGTGCTTTACACCCTGGGGGCAGATGAAAGTGGGAGTAGGAAATAAACGGGGGTAGGAAGGGTCATTGGGACTGCTATTCAGGCATTTCTTCTCTCCTTGTTTTAAGGCAATCTGACCCTTATTTCATGCTCAATGAGGCCTCCCCCTTGCATGATGAGGAAGTAGGGGATGACAGGGATACAAGTATAGCTATATTGGGAGAAAATAGGGAGATATGGATATTCTTGGACAGAGAATTATAAAAGAATTAAAAAAGGAAGGGACCTTGCCATTTTGACTTTCCTTGGGGTCCACAGTGACTCTGGCTTTAGAGAGAGATTTTCTTGGTCCCTCTCTTCCATCCCTGGGCACAGAAAGATGTCTTTAAAGTAGATCTAGTCCCCAGATTTTCTGAATATAGCTGTGGAAATATTTCGATGGAGTGAGAGTATCTCCCTTAGGAATGCCAAAAACTCAGGAAAAGCTATTTCTCTCAAATTCAGGGATGCTGAAAAGGTGGGGGAGGAGGGTCCATGCATTATTTGTCCCAGAGCAGACAGAAGAGGAGGCGATGGATAAAGTTGGAAGTGTCTGGTCTAGGTAGTTGGTCCTCCCAATGCCACAGTGCCCCATGTTGGTCAGGGTACCCATTTCCTAGAAGAACCAAGTTGGGAGATGGGTTAGATTAGCCTTCTCTAGTTGTGTGGAAGGGAAAGAGTATAAGCTGGGGTGGGGAACCTACGGCCTCGGGGCCACATGTGGCCCTCCGTCCTCAAATGTGGCCCTTTGACTGAATCCAAACTTCACAGAACAAATCCCCTTAATAAAAGGATTTGTTCTATAAAACTTAGACTCAGTAAAATGGCCACACCCGAGGACCTAGAAGGACATAGGTTCCCTGCCCCTGGTGTAAGTATATCCAACAACTGGTCAAGTTAAGAATTTTTGCTAGTATTTCTTTTAGCGTGATATAAAATACTATAGGGGTCTTCCCCCATGATCACAAAAGAGGGGAGTGAAGTAGCTAAGGGAAGCACAGGGATGGGCCTTCTGTGCGGGAAAGGGGTTGGCACAGACCCTAAAGCAAGCGACCCAGCAGGACCTGCCTCCTCCAACCCTGCATCTCCAAATGGCTGCTCTGTGTAATGGTAGACCCACTGCACCATGCAGATTTCTCTGAGCAGGGTCTGTCTCCCCTTAAAGATGGTCCACTCTAGGCTCAGGTATTCAGGACAACAGTGGTAGGGTGTTCTGTTTTGCAGACCATAAAGGCCAAATGGAAAATGGGAAAGGTGCTGATATTTTAATTGCTGTGTTTGCCACCAGCTCAGTTGTGCTCACCAGACTAGTTGGCTGGGGTTTCTGAGCTGGGCAGAGATGGAGGGTGGGGGGTAGTACCAGCTTCTAGCCATTTGCCTTACCTTTGCTCAGTTGAGACCCTGAGGTTAAATAGGCATAAATAACGTGTCTACTCCCTTCTCCTCTGAGCTCAGACCTGACTTGCCAGACTAATAAAATTCTGATCCTGGAGGGCAGCTAACTCTGAGTAACCACTCAGTGAGTAACCACTGGGTATGCAGGAAGGTCCTCATCCTTGTAGTGTGCTGCCTTATCCTCTGCCTGCCCCATTCCAGTTGTTTAGGAAACAACAGTAGGATAGAGAAGTACGGGCAGGGGCCGAAGCCTGCCAGCGTGGAGTGGAACCTTCCCAGCTCCCTAAGCCAACTCTGGAAGCTCTTCCCGAGCCTCTCGTGTCTTCTGCTGGCACCACGTGCCCTCTTGTCTTCAGCTTAGGACATAAGTGAGAGAGTAAAGAGACAGAAGATTAAAACACTCAGTTTTATTGATTACAGCTTTTAGTGAGGGCTTCTCAGTGGGAGAGTTGGAGGAATGGTGAGAGAGAAAGCAGAAGGGGGTGAAAAATGCCGGACCTTGACCTGTCAGAGGCACAGAGGAAGTGGAGAAGGGGAAGGGATGTTCTGGAGGACTAGGACAGCTGCTCACAAGGGAGGGGGCGGGTTTTTACAGACATCATTGGCGATTCCTAGTGTGAAGTACGGGAAGCCTGTGAATTTTGGCTATGGGAATTTTTGTGCCTGGTTGTGGTTCAGGTAGGCTTGAGGGGGAAGGTGTTTTGTTTTCTTTTTTGTTTGTCCGTTTCTGTGGGAGAGAGAGGTGTCCCAGAGGCGCAGTGGACTCTTGGGCCACCGGGACCGGTGGGATGTCTTCTGTCTTCCTCTTAAGGCAAACTGCCTTCTTTCTATGCCGTTCTCTAAGATTAGAATGCTCAAGGTTCCCGACCTGTCCTCGTTTCTAATGGTTGACATCTTACCCATTCTTCAAGCTCCAGTTTAAATCCTCCTTGTTCCGAGAAACTTTCTCGGTATCGACAATAGCATCTGTTCATACCTCCTCATATTATCTTATGTAGCATAGTTATTTATACGCGTGTCTTATCTTTCCTACCAGACTGTAATCTCCAGAAAAGAAAGAGCCATGTCTGTTCATCCTTGTGTCTCTTCTAGTACCTTTTTATTTCATAGGGGCATTAATAAATGTTTGTGGGGTGGCTAGGTGGTGCAGTGAATAGAGCACCAGCCCTGGAGTCAGGAGGACTTGCATTCAAATCTGGCCTCAGACACTTAACACAAAAACTAGCTGTGTGACCTTGGGCAAGTCACTTAACCCCAACTGCCCTGCCTTCCCCCCCCAAATAAAACAAAAAGATCATGTGCTTTTAAGGGGTGGTTAAGTGGTGCAGTAAATAGAGTACCAGCCCTGGAGTCAGAAGGACCTGAGTTCAAATCTGGCCTCAAACACATAACACTTACTAGCCATGTGACCTTGAGCAAGTCACATAACTCCAATTGCCCTGCCTTCTTCCCCCTCCAAAAAAAAAGCAAAAAACCAAAAAAGTGTTTTTTAAGTTTTTGAACAAGTGAGGAGTAGCACAAACATTTAAAACAAATTAGAACTTTAAGTTTAAGGGACTAATTAATTATTATTCATTTATTAAGTGCCTACCACATGCCAGGCTCTGTGCTCAGGACTGACGATACAAAGACAAAAATGAGATGGTCCCAGACCTCTGGGAGCTTACACTTTACAAGCAGTAACAATAATAACATTTAACATTTATATTATATAGCAGGGACAGGAACTGTGCTAAGTGCTTTACCTACAACAATTCTGGGAGGGAGGTGCCATTATCATCCCCATTTTACACATGAGGAAACTGAGGCAAACAGAGATTAAGCAGCTTGCTCAGGGTCACACAGCTGGTAAGTGTCCGAGGCCTACTTCGGACTCAGGCCTTTCTGACGCTGGGCCCAGGGCTCTATCCGCTGCAGCGCCACCTATCTGCCTTGACAGCAATAGTGTGTGTTTGTATGGTGACTCAGGAATTGACAATAGATTTTCTGGATGCGTTATTGATAATGCATTTGGCTTACATTATACTTAAGGTTTTGCTGTGTGTGTGTGTGTGTGTGTGTGTGTGTGTGTGTGTGGTGTTCAAAGAGAAAAGAGCTTCTCTCCTAATTTTGAGCAAAGGAGTTGGGAATATTAAAATTGTGATACTTGTTTTAATATAAAGAACAATGAAAAGATGTAATTTGTGGTTATTCTTTATTAACCCTCTCTTTTCCACCCACACCTTTTTTTTTGTTTTATGACCATAAATCTGTACTTAACTGGCATGGAAGTGGAGTCTTCTTTGTTTCTCTAGAATCTATGTTAATTCTTGTCTATGCAACTGTCTTGATTTTTTAAAGAAATTTGCTTTGTCCATTGAGCAGCATAATGGGCCCACCTCGCCAGATTTCTTACATAGCATTTGTCTTTTTCTAATCTGACAGGTTTACCCACCATCAGAATACTATATCCCTCAAGAGGAGCTTAATTCTTTCTAGCAGGCACGGTATACGAAGAAAGCTGATCAAGCAGCTCGGGGAGCACAAACGGGTCTACCAGTGCAATATTTGTAGTAAAATATTTCAGAACAGCAGCAACCTCAGCAGACACATCCGCTCTCATGGTGAGTTTGTGTTTCACATGATGCCAGATGCCTAATCTTCACGCGATCCACCGCATTGGAAACGAGAATCCGAGGGATATTAATGTGTTGCTCTTTCCCATGTTTCTTGTTCATGAATCATTCTACATGACCTTCTTATGGCTGCTACAGGTATCTGGAGAGCCCATTGCTCTGAATATTAAGACATGTCTAAGGTCAAGAATGTGGTTGGGGAGAGAGAGAAGATACCCCATTATTTAGAAGGCTTTCTAAATCATTTTTCCAGTGATCTGTATGCTGCTTGAATGATTTATTTCCATGTCTAAACTGGCAAACCTTTTTTTTTAAATGTTGGTCGAATCCTCAGGTGATAAGCTGTTTAAATGTGAAGAATGTGCAAAATTGTTTAGCCGAAAAGAAAGCCTAAAGCAGCATGTTTCATATAAGCACAGCAGAAATGAGGTGAGTGGAAAACACTTCGATAAATGGCTCTGAGATGATTATTTGGGGAAAAAAAAGATTCATATGAGAACTTAGAGAGTGCTACTAAGGCATTAAAGTTATTAAAGTATGGGGCAGCTAGGTGGCACAGTGAATAGAGTACCGGCCCTGGAGTCAGGAGGACCTGAGTTCAAATGCGGCCTTAGACACTCGACACACTTACAAGCTGTGCGACCTTGGACAAGTCACTTGACCCCAACTGCCCTGCCTTCCCCCCTCCAAAAAAAAGTTGCTAAAAGGATAAAGGATGAAGCAACTGGGTAGACTAGGAAGTTTGGAAGATAAGATCAAAATAGCTTAATATTATTGAATTAATGGAGACCTTATTTACTTAAAAGTACTATGTTCTTTGTAGGGTTATTTCATGGACAGAAGTGAAAATTTCTTTGTTTCTAAGTGAGATTGCATTTGAGAGGAAAATAGAAGATAAAAAAATGGGAAAAATGTCATTAAAAATGGAAAAACTTGGAATACAAAAGCAGTTGTATTGTTTCAAAGATGTATTAATTTCAGTTAAATATTTGAATGTGCATTGTGGGCCAGGCACTATCAGGCACTCTGTAGCAGTAGTTTCAAACTCAAATAGAAACTAGCTTGTGAGTCTGACATCTCTACTCCAGAGGATATAAAATTAATTAGATATGATCCCTGTCTTTTATTAATAGAAATGAGTATTTAAGTAATTCTAATTAAAAATAAAATATGAAATCTTAGTGCTTTCTTATAACGTGGGAGCTTGGTGCTATGAGAACTCTTCATGGAAAAAATGACGTTAGGCTTCATGGAGGAGTGATTAAGAAATGGAGAGGAAAAGGTATATTAGGTAGAGGAAGTAGCATAAGAAACGATACAGATACTGGAGAGCATGTTAAAGAAGTGACGATCAGTCCAGTGTAGTTGAACTGTAGAATATATTCAGGGGAGTATTGGGTGATATGGCTGGGAAAGTCTGTTAAGGCCACATTAGTGGACTAGCTGTGTTGGGTGAAACGGATACTTACATGCCCAATTAAAGATTTGCCCTTGAAGAGTGTAAACCATTGCTAATTGTCCATTTTTATTTTGGTTTTTTTTTTTTCATTTTACTGAATGTGTTTTCTATTTGAAAATAGATTGATAGTGAATACAGATACAGGTGTGCAACTTGTGAGAAGTCCTTTCGAATAGAGAGTGCCCTGGAATTTCACAACTGTAGAACAGGTAAGAACAGCTTTATTCAGTGGTGTGCAAAGTAACCGGCCCAAATCAAAATCAACACAATAAACTTTTCAAGTTTTCACATCTATAATTTGTTTAAAAAAGTAATATCTTTTTACTACAATCACTTGATTTCACATGGATTCATAATATCTCAACATATATAGTTTAATTTTTCATTATGAAACCACACTTTTATTGCATTGGATATTAAGTGTACCTTTGGAGAGTCTATTTTTCCAAGTCTACCCTTGATTAAAGTTTCCAGGCCATCGGAACGTGTTTATCTCGGGCTCTTGGATAAATGTCAACTTTTCAGAGTATGTACCATGGTGCAAAGACCTATTGTGATATTCTAGCTCCAGCTGGAGATTTCTGTATTTCTTAGGTATAATGGACTTAATTACAGTGGATCTAATTATAGATATAATTGGACTTTTAGGCAAGCCTTGCCCTTGACACATTTTCAGCCACATGACCCTCAGCAAATCATGCAGAAATCTCAGTCCCCTAAGTGGTTTCTAAAACTGTAAATTGAAGAATGTTTGCTAATTTTCACTGCTAGAAAAGTCCCACATTGGGAGTTCTTATATCAATTAGATTACAGTTCTATTTAACAACATACACACTAACCCAACTAGCTCTCACAAAAAAGTCATTTAACTACACTGAGCCTGCATCTCTTTCTTCATGTGCAAAATGAAGCTAATTAGACCCCAAGATTTGCTTTGCTATAAGAAGAAGAAATGAATGGCATTTAAATAGTACTTTTAAAGTGTTTTAAACACTTTGTGTACATTTGACTTTTAAAGAAATTATTATTCCCATTCTGGAACGTAGGAAACTGGGACTCACCCAGGTGATTTGGCCAGTCACACAGTCATGAAGGGACAAAACCAGAGGTAGAGTTCAGAGTCTTCCACATGCCAAGTACATCACTTTAGCTGATATGTTAAGTATGGAGGGTCCACAATCAGAACTTTTTTAAAATTAAATTTCATTTGTTTCAATGAACAAAAATCTTTTTTTCTTCCCTCCTTTCTTTCCATTCATTGGGGAAAAAGCACCGTATTAGGGAAACCAGAAGCTGGGAGAAAGCTGATCCCTGAGAAAGAGAAATATAACCAAATAGAACAAAACTCAAGACTTCTAGAAAATGACACCATGCTGGTCGTCATGAAGCCAGAGCAATACTTTGAACTTTCAGGCTCTCTCCCTGGTCAGTGAGTCTAACTCAGGATGCACAGAAAGTGAGTGGTCTTAAAAGAGACCTAGGAAAGGAGGATGGCAAGCTGAATGGTCATCCAGAATCACTCCACTCTACAGAGCAGTCTTACAGATATAATTGAATGAATAGAGACGCTGGGATGGAGAACCTTCCCATCCTTCTCTGAACATTGTTTCTGCAGTCATCCTTCTCTCTAATCCTCAGTCTCCCTGCCTACTGGCGAATTTCCTGCTTCTTACAAACATGTTCATGTTAGCCCCAAACAATCCACAAGACTCTGTTCTTCCCTCAAACTGTTATCCTATTTCTCTTCTCCCCTTCTCAGCTGAAGTCCTAGGAAAAGAAGTCTGTCTATACTCATTTTTTCCACTTCTTCTCTCTCATTCTTCAACCCTTTGCAGTCAAGCTTCTGGCTTCCTCAGTCAACTACAGCTGCTCTTTCCAAAGTTACCCAATGCCAAATCTGATGCTCTTTTATAAGTCCTTTTGCCTTTCAATCTCTCTTTAGGATCTGACACTGGTGACCATTCTCTGTTCCTGCATATTCTCTCTTATTTGTGTTTTTGTGACTCCACTCTCTGCCAGTTCTCCAGTGTGTCAAGCTATTCATTTCAGATCTTCTGTATCCCTTGCTGGTTCATTGTCTGTAGCACACCCACTAACTAGAGGTGTACCCCAAGCCTTAGTTTTTGACCCTCTTCTGTCTACACTCTCTCTGGGTTATTTCATCACCTTGCACAGCTTTAATCACCACTGTGCTTATAGTACCCAGGTGATCAAATTCCAGTCCCTCTCTTGAGCTTTAATTCCACTTCATCAGTTGCCTACTAGAAATTTCAAACTGGATATTCCACAGAATCTCACGTATAAGATGTCCAAAACAGAACTCATTATCTCTCACCCCAAACCGTCCATCTTCTGAACTAGCCTGTTTCCGTTCAAGGCACCATCATTGTTCTAGTTTTGCAATATCATTATGGCCTTCAGTTCTTCATTCCCCCTTATTCCATATATCTAAACCAGGCGTGGGGACCTGTGGCCTCAAGGCCACATGTGGTGGCCCTCTGTCTTCTCAAGTGCAGCCCCTTAACTGAATCCAAACTTTACCAAACCAGTCTCCTTAATAAAAGGATTTGTTCTGTAAAACTTGGACTCTGTCAAGAGTGCTGCTCCAAGGACCTAGAAGGCCACATGTGGCCACGAGGCTGCAGGTTCCCCTCCCCTGAAAGCAATTGCCAAATAGGATAGCTTTTGTCTCTGCAACATCTTTGCTTTCCGTTCTCTCCTTACTATTCACACAGTCATTAGCCCAGGTGAGGCCCTCATCACCTCTATCATGATGGCTTTTTTTCTTTTTGTTAAAGTGGTCTGCTTGACTCTCCCACGTGAATCCAGTCCATTCTCTGCACACCTGCCAAAGTGGTTTTTCTTAACCGTAGGTCTGATTCTTTTACTTTCCTACTCATTAAACTCCCTGTTGCCTCCAGCAAAGGCATTTAACATACCTATCTTTACGTGTGGCCCACAACACTCCTGAGTGCTGCCCAAACCAGATTAAAATATTAGGGGAAATATTTTAAAGAGAAAATAAAACATAGATATTGTTGCCTATTAAAACTAAGTTAACATGTATGACCTGCAAGGATCCTTATGCACGATGTGATGACCCTCATTTCTGCTTTAGTTTGAAATCGCTTGCCTCCAGGATCCAAAATAGCACTTGTGTAGCTTTTAAAGCCCTTCCCAGCATACCCCAGTCTCCTGTTCCTGCCTCGTTATTCCTTCCTTTACTCACTGGTCTACACAAGCTGACTCCTTCTTGCTTCTTTCGTATGACGCTCAGTCCTCCATCCCCGTGCCTTCTCAGTGAGTACCTCCCATGCCTGGAGTCCTCTCCCTCCTTACTTCTGCTTCCTGAGACCCCTTATTTCCTTCAAGGCGCATCTCAACTATTATTGTCTACACAATAGCTTTTCTGATCACTTCCCCCGCCACCACACTCACTCATGTCCTATCAGCAAAGCAGCCCCTGTGCTCAAGGAGCTTACAGCCTAAAGTAGGGAAGAAAACATGCCAACAGATGTGTGCGGAGCAAGCAGAACAGAGGAGAAGTGAGAAGTGACAGGGAAGGCCCTGAAAGTGCGAGGAACTGTGAAACGCTTCTTGTGGAAGCAAACCCGGGAGGTCAGTGATTGGAGCCGAGGAGGGAGGACATTCCAGGTGTGGAGGACTGCCAGAGAGGATACTCAGAGCTGAGACACAGCGTCTTCTCTGAGGAAGCCGGTGCCGTTGGACCAGAGAGTATATGTTGGGGTGTAAGATGTGACAAGAATGCAGAGGTGTGTGTGTGGGGGGTAGGTTCTGAAGAGTTCGAATGCCAAACAGAGCATTTTGTATTTGATGCTGGGGGTAACAAGAAGTCACTGGAGTTTACTGAATAGGGGATGACATCATCGGGTCTGCATTTCAGGGAGATCACTTGGATAGCCCTAATGGAGGATGACTTGTGATGGGGAGTGACTTGAGGCAGATAGATCCACCTGTGTCACCAGGTGGGAGGTGATGTGGGCCCGAGCTACAGTGGTGCCAGTGTCTGGAGAGAAAAGATGTATTCAAGAGATGGCGTAAAGGTGAAATCAGTAGGCCTTGGCAACGGCTCAGATATGAGGGATGGCGGGATAGGGAGTGAAAGATGATGAGGAATCCAGTATGACTCTCAGGTTGTGAGCCTGAGGGACTGGGAGAATGGGGTTGCCCTCTACAGAGATAGAGAAGGTAGGGTGGCTAGGTGGTGCAGTGGATAGAGCGCCGACCGTGGAGTCAGGAGGACATGAGTTCAAATCCAGCCTCAGAAACTTAACACTTTACTAGCCATGTGACTTTAGGCAAGTCACTTAACCCCAATTGGTTTCCAAAAAGAAAAAAAAAACAGAGATAGAAATGGTAACATTTAGGGGGAAAGATGATGAGTTCCGTTTTTGGATGCAGAGTTTAGGATGTCTACTAGACATAGTTTAAGGTGTCTAAAAGGCAGTCGGAGAGGGGAGATTGCAGGTCAACAGAGAGGTTAAGAAAAGGAAAGGTAGATTTGAGAATCATCAGCATAGAGATGGTGATTAAATCCATGGGAGCTGATGAGATCTCCCAATGAGGAAGGTTGGAAGGAGAAGAGAGGAGAGAACCCTGAGGGACATCTACAGTGAGAAGCCATGATCCGGAAAAGGATCCAGCAAAGGAGACAGGGAAGGAACAGTCAGATAGGAAGGAGGAAAACCAGGAAAGAATAGTGTCCCAAAAGACTGGAGAAGAGGTTGTCCAGGAGGAGAGAGTAACCAAAGGTGGCCGAGGCTGCAGAGAAGTCAAAGAGCTTTGTGAGAACTGAGAAAAAGTCATTGGAGTAAGCCCCTAAGAGATGGTTAGTAACTTTGGAAAGAGCGGTGTCAGTGGGATGATAAAGTCAAAAGTCGCATTGCAGGAGGTTAAGAAGAGAGTGAGGAAAGAGGGAGTGGAAGCAGCTGTGGTTGATAGCCTTTTCAAGGAGCTCAACTACGAAGGGCAGAAGAGACAAAGGATGCCAGTTAGTGGAGTGGATCAAGGGAAGGTTTTTTCAGAAAAGGGAAAACATGTATGTTTGTAGGCAGTAAGGAATGAGTCAGTAGACAAGCAGAGATTGAAGTAAGTGAGAGAGTTGGGATGACAGAGCGGGCAGTCTGTTGGAGAGGATAGGATGGAATTTCCTCACCAGGGAGCTTCCTGGGTCAGGGATGGGGAACCTGCGGTCTCGGGGCCACATGTGGCCCATAGCCCCTTTAGTGTAGCCCTTCAACTGAATCCAAACTTCACAGAACAATTTTTTAAAAAAAATTTATGAAGGGGATTTGTTCTGTAATGTTTGGATTCTGTCAGAGGGCTGCACTTAGGACCTAGAGGGTCACACGTGGTCTTGAGGCCCTAGGTTTCCCACCCCTGCCCTAGACGTGAAATCACAGGCCCTCACTTCCCTTCTCCCATAACAAATGCTTCCCTTATTTGAATAACTATACTTGTCAGTGGAAGCCACAAGTAACCTTGCATTAAGAATAAAATGATATAAATTTTTACTAGAGCTAAGCAGTCAGAGAAAACAAACAGTAGTAAAAAAAATTACACAATCTACTTAGGGTGTCATTC
Organism: Pseudochirops cupreus; assembly: GCA_028627135.1. Lineage (NCBI taxonomy): Eukaryota > Metazoa > Chordata > Mammalia > Diprotodontia > Pseudocheiridae > Pseudochirops > Pseudochirops cupreus. Next base: position 213,302,043 of record CM053580.1, read on the forward strand.
GTTTTCATCCAGAAGGATAATCTGGCTGTATATTAAAGCCACCATGTACGTCTTTTGAAGTGGGCTTCATGGCTGTTAAAGGTGCAAGTTTACACACATAACACAGTCACTCAGTTTCCCCTGTCCCTCACACCAGCCACCTGGCCCGTGTTCAACAGAAAAATTAACACTTGGGACGATTTTTCTCTGGTCTCGTAGTAAAAGCTACAAAAGAGCCACTTTCTTTGGAGAACGGGGACGTTTGTGTGCCTTGGAAAGGAGGGGCTTCCCAGATGTTGTGGCCGTCACTCTTTCTTAGTTATTTCCTTGCAGTAGGGTAGATGTTTTTAGATAAGACTGCTTTGGGAGTTTTTTAGTTATGAAATGCATAGGTACAGATGAAATTTCTAGATGTCAACTTTGGCTTCTGGGAATACTCGTCCTATACTCTTTTCATGATGATTTTTCCTTGCCTTTCTCTCCTGATATTTTTTATTATCATGAATGAAGGTAATTGCTGTGAAATAATTACTGTTTGAAAGCATTTTTTTCCTTCTCTGCACAGACGAGAAGACGTTCCAGTGTGAGATGTGTTTCAGATTCTTCTCCACCAATAGCAACCTCTCCAAACATAAAAAGAAGCATGGAGATAAGAAATTTTCTTGTGAGGTGTGCAATAAGATGTTCTATCGGAAGGATGTCATGCTGGATCACCAAAGGAGGCACTTGGAAGGTGAATGCATCGGGAGTGAATACTTCTGCCCTTATTGCCTTTTGCAATGTCATATTATGTATCAATATAAATCGGAAATCACTTAATCACACTGCTGCACTTAGGAATAGAGTGCTGAATTTCATCTCCCATAAAAAGCTTGGAGAAGAAATGTTCCACATGGATATGTAAGATGCTAAATGCAAGAGAGACATTCCAGTGGAAACAAGAATGTTAATCCTATTTAAAAAATGAAAGAGTGCTTAGTTATATGTTGATGTAATGGTTGTGACTGTGACGTAAACATGTAGCAACAATGGTAGAAAAGGTTTTTCCATATGAAAACTTTTTACTGTATTAATAAGAGTTTATTAAAGTGCCAATTTGAAAACTTTTGTCATGCAACCATACATTCCAAATTACTTAGACAATGGACATTGACTAGGACTTGAATTTTTTTAAAAGGTGATCAAGGATTGTCTTACGTCTGTTCTGTGTGTGTCTTATATATCTTATCATTTACATGTATCTCCCATTGAAATGTGTGCTTCCTGGTTATAGGAACTGCCTTTGTCTTTCTTTGTATCCCCGGAACATAGAACTGTTAGCCTTTAACAAATTCCTGAAGACTGATGGACTGACTCGCGGTCTGGTTTCCATTCCTATCATCCAACTAATTGCTTTCTCCGAGGTCATCACTGATCTCTTTATTGCTAAGTCTGGTAGCATCTTCTCATTGCTTCTTCCTCCTGTCTTCTCTGTAGTATCTGCTGCTGTTAACCCTTCCTTCTGGATTCTCTCTTACTCCTCAGTTTTCATGGCATTGCTTTTGTGGTTCTGTTATTTTTTGGTCTGACTGATCCTTTTCAGTTTCTTTTGTAGGATCATCATTCATGTCTCACTTGCTGTGTCTGGGTATATACCACAGGGCTCCAACTTGTGTCTTCTCTCTCTGTGCTCTCTTAAGCGTTCCCATGAACTCAGCTATCCTCTCTATCCATAGGAATCCCACATCTACATATACAGCTCCCATTTCTTTCCTGAGGTCCAGTCCTTTGTCTCCAACTCTCTACGGGACGTCTCCACCTGGATGTTGCATGGGCATTTCAAACATGTCCGTAACAGAACTCATCCTCTTTCCCCTTAGACCCGGGTACTGGTTATTCCTAAACTCCCTGTTCTGGTTACCTGTGTTCCCAACTTGGCAATTCTGCTTGACGCTTCCGTCTCACAAGACTCACATATCTAATCAGTTACCAAGTCTCACTGATCCTACCTCTTTAACATCTCTTACCTGTCGCCTTCTCTGTAGTCATTCCATGACCAGTCTAGTTAAGCCCTAACCGCATTGTTTCATAGCTTCCTAATTGGTCTCTTCCTTCTCCAGTCCATTTTCCTTAGAGCTGCCAGATTGGTGTTATTGAAGAGCAGGTCTGACCCCAGTCCTCTGGCTCACATGGCTTCGGTAGCTTCCTTCTGCTTCCAGGATAAAGTACAAAATCTTCCGTTTGGTATCTAAAGCCCCTTCCCGTCTGGCCCCAGTGCACCTTTGCAGACCGACTACTCGTGTCCGCACTCGACGCTCTGCACTCTAGCCATTCGCAGTAACTTGTGCGTGGTCGTTCTCTTCCTGCCCTGTGCCTTGGCACAGGCCGTGTTCCCCCCTTCCCTTTCTCCTCCCTCTTCACTTCTGCATTTCAGAATTCCAGCTCCCCTCTAGACTCAGCTCCAGATGTTAAGGACCCAACACTCCCCTTGCCCCCAGCAAAACCCCTTTCTATTTATTTTGATTTTAAAAATACATATTTTGTCTTCATGTCACCTGTATTTTCCATTGTGTTCCTCTGGCTCCTCCCAGACAGCCATCCGTTATAATAAAAACAGAAAAAAAGTTTTTTATGGCTAAACAACCTGACACAACGGTCTGACCTCATATATAGCACCCTGCACCCGCCATCCCGTCCTTCAGGGAAATGACCTTTCTCCTCTCTTTGGAGGCCAAACCTGAGCAGTATCCTTCTGCAGCGTTCGGGTTCGGCTGTTTAGTGATTTTTCTTCACAATTACTTCATAATAGTTATTGTGTCTTATCATTTCCCGATCCTGCTTTTGAACACGTTTTGCATCGTATGAAGGCGTGTTGAATCTTCCCAGGAGAATGGGAGCTTCTTGAGGGTGAGGATGCATGTGTATGCCCAGTGCCTAGCCCACCATTGCATATAAGTAGGCTCTTAGCGAGTAAGTGCTTGTTGAGTGATTGAGCTACAAGTCATACGTTTGAAAAGAGTCATGCAATCGTAGACACACACAGTGTTTTGTTTTCCAATAACTGTAGGGTTTTTTACTGTCTGATAACGATCAGAATAGATGCCCGGAGCAGAGTCGTATGTAGTTTACTGTATGAAGCCCTACAATATATCACTGTCCATAACGCAGGACGTTCAGCAGTTGCAGTGCTAACTTTCATTGTACAGAATGTAAAAACTGCTTTCTTTTTTCTCTTTTGATTGGGGGGTGGTGTTTGGCGATTTAAGGAGTCAGGCGTGTGAAGAGAGAAGAGTTTGAAGCCAGTGGAGAAAGTGTGGTCCGATATAAGAAGGAGCCCTCGGGATGTCCTGTGTGTGGAAAGGTAACAATTTATCATTGGTTTAAGCAAATATAGAGTTTTTCACTCAAGATTACTCAATGTTTTATTTACTTAAGATTATTTTGCTCAAGAAATAGGAACCAAAACTAGAAATTTCAGTCTTTGAACACTAAACAAGTAATTCTTTTAAAGTTATATAAGTAGTAGAGACCAATACTGTTGTTTTATGAGAGTGGTTAATAATTTTTATTTGAGGAACTAAAATGACCAGGCCCTTTTATTATGTCTTTTTTGTTTTGATCTTTTCACTGTAGAGCCAAGTGTATATTCCTAAAGAAGCAAGTTTTTCTGCTTTTTTTCGGACCATATGTTCATTTTCCATATTTCTAACCACTCCCCTGTGACTCCCTCCGCCTTTTTTGAAGTCTTTGGAAAGTTATCCACAGCATTCATGATGTAGAGACAAGATGAAAAGTATCGAGACAGAAAGTGAAAGTTTATACAGCTGATCTTTTACTCACCTTTAAAGTGTTTATTTTTCCCTTTTGCATTGCCAAGTCTGCTTTTTCTGTGACACTGAAAACTAGTTAGGTGTCAGACTGAGATGGAAAAGAGAAATCGGCATTACCACTGGTATTCCTGTCTTGAGTGCTTTAAGGACACTCACTGAAGTACTACCTAGTACTTCAGTGATTCAGTACCCTTTGCACCAGTACAAATTGTAACACCTACCTCCACCCCGATTTCCCAGAACCACATGGCTTCTCAGGAGAGCAAGAAACCATATGGCCTTACAGTGGCAGTGGCAGAGCAGTAAGGTGTTGCTGGACCAAGACGAGAGCTGTAGGAGCCCCATCCAGAAGTCACAGAGCCACAGGGCCAGTGATGCAGAAGCTGTTTGACAAGTGAAGGACGCTTAGGACAAAGCCTCAGAGAAGAGGTCCTACAGATAATTCCAAGGCCTTGACCCAGAAAGAAAAAGCCTATATATACATACAACATAAAATATTAATTTCACTTTTTATTGTGGTAAAAAGCTAGAATCAAAGGCAGGCACCCATCAGAGTGGTACGATTGTTATATGGAATATTATTGTGTTATTTTTAAAATATGAAAAGCTTAGAGAAACATGGGAAGACTTGTATTCCATTATGCAATCTGAAATAAATAGAAGGGAAAAATACACATGATGACAGTCCCAAGTATCCTGTTGCCCAATTCTTTCACTGGGAGGAGGCAGTGGGGCACCTGAGGGAGGGCATGAACAGAGCTGGTAAAGGCCCTGCTGCCTCTCCTCAGGCATCAGTAAGGAACTCTGTAGCAGGGCCCTCTAGGCCACTGTCCGTGCCCCCAGGCAGGCCTTCCTCCATCTCACAGGGGAGCACGCTCCCATGGAGACAAACAGACAGATAGCAACCTGTTGCTTGGCCTCTTCTCCCAGAGATCCAGAAAGGAAAGTTCTCACTTGACTTGGCTGTGTCCGATAGAAATGGATGTGGCTTTTATCCCTGAAATCGCATCAAAGAGGATGGATTTGTGGTCTGCCTTATCTCCTCTGTACTCCGGCTAGATTGTGTTGCTTGGTACTTGAACCATAGGGCCTTACCCATGAAGGCCTGAGTGTAGCAGACAGACTGCTAGACTTGGAGTCAGGAAGACTGGCATTCAGATCCCTCCTCAAACATTTCCTGTTCAAAGTGAGGCATTCAACATCCATTGGCCTCAGTTTGTCATCAGTATAATCAAAGGGTTGGACCAGGTGTCCTCTAACGTGCCTTCTAAATCTGGATCTATAGTCTTATGAGCGCTGGACCTTTCTTGTGTATGGTCGCCTCCCTCTTTAGAATGGGACTTCCATGAAAAGGTGAACTCACCTTTTTATCTCCAGGGAGCTTCATGTAATCAGTGCTTAATAATTCATTCGTTCCCTCAGTAACATAAATGAAAGCAGTAGAGAGCTGAACTCATAAGTAATTCTGGTGACTGATCTTGGTGCCAGAGTAAATCCTGCCTCCTCCTTCTCTGAGATTTGGGAGACAATGAGTACGATGCCCACGCCATCAGATGCAGTCACTACGTCTGTTGGTTTTGGTTTTCCTTAACTGGTTTTTTTAAATGAAGGATTCAGTAGGATTGGGAGAGGAGAGTGGTGTAGTTCTGTCCAAAAATAACTGGGGTGTAAAAACAAAATGCATCGATAAAAATTTAAAAAATATAATTTGGTACAATTATTACAAAATGAGCAAAATTCTTTTACTGAATTAGGAAAATATAATAAAATTCATTTGGAAGAATAATAAGTCAAGAATAGAAAAGGAAATAATGAAAAAATGTAAAGGAGGGAGATTGAGCAGCACCAGATTTTAAGCTATATTGTAAGGTAAGGATTAAATCAAAATGGCCTGGTACTAGCTAGGGAATAAAGGATGGATCAGTGGGATAGAGCACATCTAGACCGTGCGGCAGAAAATAAACATCACAACGCTGCCTTTGGCAAGTGTAAAGGCTTCGATTTGGGGAGAAGAAGTATTCGGTAAGAATTACTGGGAAAATCAGAAAGCAATATGGCAGAGACTGGGCAGAGACCAGTATCTTATGCCGTGTACCAAGAAGAGGTCAGAATGGATACGTGACCTAGATATAAAGAGAGATAGTACGAGGAACTTAGAAGAACTTGGAACATATGACTCATCAGACTTATGGACAGGCAAACAATTTGTAAATGACGAGAGACGGAAAGCAAAATTAAGTATAAAATGGATAATTTCAATTACATACATTAAACAGGGTTTGTTCAAATAAAACAGATGTAGCCAAGATCAGAAGGAAAGCAGAAAATTGGCAAAGAAGTTTTATAGACAGTTTCTCGGATAAAGGTCTCATATCAAAAATATATAAAGAACTTTGTCAAATCTATAAGAATTCAAGTCATTCCCCAATTGGTAGATGGTCAAAAGATATGAACAGGCAGTTTTCCAGTGAAAAAATCAAAACAATTTATAGTCATACAAAAAAAAATGCTCATTAGTGATTAGAGAAATGGGAATTAAAACGACCTTGAGAAATCGTTTTACACTTAACCAGATTGGCTAAAATGATTGAAGGGGAAAGTGACGAATCTTGAGGGGATGTGGAAAAGTTGAGACACAAAATCATTGTTGGTGGAATTATGAACTGATTCAGCCATTTTAGAGAGCAATATGGAATTATGCCCAAGGAGTTATTAAACTACCTATATCTTTTGACCCAGCAATACCAGTACTAGGTCTTATTTCCCATGATGATTAGGGAAAAATGAAAAGAACCTATATGTTCTTAAATGTTTATAGCAGCCCTCCTTGTGGTGGCAAAGAACTGGAAATTGTAGGGATGCCCATCCGTTGGGGAATGGCTGAACACGTTGTGGTGTATGATTGTGATGAAATGCTACTGTGCAATAAGAAATTATGAGCTCAGTGATCTTAGAAAAACTTGGATAGACTTGCACGAAATAATCAAGAGTGAAATGAGCAGAACAAAGAGAAGAACATTGTATATTGTAACAGCAATATTGTTTTAAGAACAACTCTGAGTGACTAAGTCATTTTGATGACCATCCAGTGTGGCCCTGGGCAAGTCACTTAAACCTTTTTGACTTAGTTTCCTCATCTGCAAGATGAGCTAGAGAAGGAAATGGCAAGTCGCTCCAGTAATCTTTCTCTTGTGTTTTTTCTTTTTGGAGGGGGAAGGCAGGGCAATTGGGGGTTAAGTGACTTGCCCAAGGTCACACAGCTAGTAAGTGTGTCAGGTGTCTGAGGCTGGATCTGAACTCAGATGTTCCTGACTCCAGGGCCAATGCTCTATTTACTGTGCCACCTAGCTCTCCCCACCCCCAGTATCTTTCTCAAAGAAACCCCAAATGGGATTGCAAAAAATAGGGCATGACTGAAAGAGCTATAAATGACAACATAATGAAATCCCTGCACAGGGCACTAGCCGCCAATCAGAAAACCATCACGGAAACTGAGCATCTTTGTAAAACATCAGAAGTTGCTGCATATGCTCCAGTTACAGAACCATCGCATAGGAGGAGCAGGAACTGGAAGCTCAGTGGAAAAGTCTGTCCAATGAATTCATTTTCCAAATGAAGACACTGCAAGCCAAAACAGTTGAGTGATTTTTGTAAGGTCACACCGATAGCAGAACTGTCGCAGAACTGATTCTGTAGAACCTATTCCTGAGAGAACAGAGCCTAGTCTGCTTTGGTAGAGGGGAAGAAACCCCTCTTCTTCTGTGCCATTTCACATAAACTATCTAGAAACCAAGGAGGATAAATGGTCACTATGAAGGAACAAATAAAGCAGCCTGAGATATCTGGCCCTTTAACCTGGTTAGAAATAAACTAGAGTGAATAGAGGCCACTATGGCCCCAGTCTCCTGCGGAAGACCCTTCCACATGGCTGGGAGTTGATGGGGGTGGGAGTGGGGTGACACAGGGAGATGACATGACTTGAAGTCAAGAAGTCTAAACTCTTGAGCAAACGTCTGCAAACCTCATAGTTAACCCGTTTAGCTCCATACTGTCTTCTCACCACTTAGACCTTGTGAAACCCTGATTCTCACCATCTGATTATTGTGATGCTGGTGAATGGAGGCAGAGGAGGTCCTACACCCAACAGAACTGGACAGGAAAGTCCATTCTCTCACTAAATGAATCACTTCCCGTGGGTTTGAGTTCCTAGCTCGATACAGCCAGCCCCAATCCATTTCTGAAATTCCAGGCATGCATTGCTAGCTGTTTGTTGTCATATAGGAAATCTGACACTCAATGTATGCGAAACATGACTCATCTTCCCTATTCCCTAAAGCCCCCTCTATTTAAAACCTGCCTCTCTGTTTAAACTTCCCCATTGCCATCAAGGGTACCGCCATTCTTCCATTTAAGTAAATTTGTAGCATCAATATGATCCTCAACTCACTCTTCCTCACTCCACATAGCCAGTTAGTGGCAAAATCTTGCCATTTCTTCCCTCCACATCGTGTCTTGCATCTCGCCCTTCCTCTTCATTCACATAACTGCCATTCTACACCATTCTCTCATGACGTCTTGCCTCCACTGTTACAGTGGCCTCCTAATTGGTCTCCCTGCCTCAACTCTAAACATCCAGTCAGTTGTTAAATGTTAGCATTTCTATCCCCCAACATGTCTTGCATCTGACTCCTTGTTATGGGAATCTGAAGATCTTCCCTGCCCCTTTGCTAAAGTGGCTACGTGACTCTGACAACCTTCCCAGATTTGAAAGTATACTCTGCCCCCTAATAGGCTGAATGTGGTCATTTGGAGCCTGTGGCTGGAGGCTTGTTCTTTAGGAATGCCCATGCCTTATTACTGTGTGATTGGACAGTTGGTCAAGAGGGCTGTGACATTCTCCGATCCAGGAGAAGCCTATTATATAAGCCTGATGTGAGGTTTTGCTTTGGGGCTCACTTTGGGAAGAGTTGTGTGATTTGGCCAGACCAGACTCTGGGAAGCCGTTGAGCCCCTGGATTTGAAAACCCAGATGTTGGTGCTTCCCTCTCTGGTACCTGACTAGGTATGGATGTAATGGTCAGATGGTTGGAAGCCCATCTGCTGATTTCTGTTTGTCTGTCTGCTTATAACTTGTGCTTGTAACTTGTGTTTGTATTCCCTGAAGTTCAGGGTGCTGACTTTTTCCCCTGAACTAGGTAAATGATATATGTTTGATTGATTAGAGTAAGACTATTAACCCATTTTGAGTTGCTTTCCTTTAGAAGAGCAGATCTAAGAACCTGTGCTAGCAGCCACCCTGGGTGTGCTAGGGTGCTTGCTGATACACCCCTTTGTCAGCTCGCACAGCTTCTGCTTTAGTGAAGTTCCCCATCACCCCTGCCTGTTCTGTTGGAATGGCTTCTGAACTGGCCTCCCTGCCAAGACTCTCCCTGTTCTCATGCATGCTCTGCAGCTGACAGCGATTTTCCTTAAGTGCATATAACTTCAGTGATTCCTTGTGGCCTTCAGACTTAGATAGAAACTCCTCTGTGGCTTTTAAATCCATTTGCAGATTCTCCCGAACCTTTGTTTCCAGCCTCGTTGTACATTATTCCCCTTACTGTACCACCTGGCTCAGCAGTTTATTAATAGTGTCCATGCTTATATTATATGTACACGTTATCTTACCCAGTGGAATATCAGCAGGTATTGTTTCTTTCTGTTTTTTTGCCTTCATATCCCCAGGATGTCACACAGTTCCTACTATGTAGGTAAACATACACAGACTACAAATATATTATGTATTCCATAAAACATTTACAAAAATAGAAATTAAGAAAGGATAATATAAAGATGAAAAAGACAATATTAAAAAAATTTTTTTTTGGAGGGGGGAAGGCAAGGCAATTGAGGTTAAGTGACTTGCCCAAGGTCACGTGGCTAGCAAGTGTTAAATAAGGCTGGATTTGGACTCAAGTCCTCCTGACTTCAGGGCCAGTGCCCTGTTCACTGCGCCACCTAGCCGCCCCTCATGGCATTATTTTAAAGAAGCAAAGGAGATAAAAAGTCAGTATAACTGAACAATAAATCAAAGAAGTGTGAGAACATGTGCAGGTGTACGGTGCATGTGAATTTCTGCAGAGAGGGGAGGCGGGAATGCCTTTTCAGGTCTAATGTTCCCTTTTGAGTTTTGTGTGTAACTCCTGTCACTCACACACTTGTAGTTGTGTAGACTGCGTTCTCAGCTCTTCCAGTTTTACTCTGTAATAATTCATGTAGATCTTCCTGTGCTTCTTGGGGTTTATTGTGTCCTTCATTTCTTATAGCACAGTAATATTCTGTTACATCCACACACCACAGTTTGTTTAGCTCCCACGGATGGACGTCTTTTTTGTTTGTTTCTTTGCTATGACCTAAAGAGCTGTTACAAATATTTTATTTTATTTTGCTTTTTGGTGGGCAATTGGGGTTAAGTGACTTGCCCAAGGTCACACTGCTAGGTTTTGTGTTAAGCGTCTGAAGCCGGATTTGAACTCAGGTCCTCCTGACTCCAGGGCCGGTGCTCTATTCACTGCACCACCTAGCCTCCCTGTTATAAATATTTTTATGGATATGGGGATGTTCTTCTTATGAATGGCCTAGTAATGGAGTCCCAGGGTGAAAGGGTACGTACACAGTGTGAAGAGATTTGGCAGATGGGCACATTGAGATAATTCTTGATAACAGAAGCCTAGTTTTTGTTGTCTTACTCATTGTTGTGGCCTGTTATAACAGGCTGACATGGCCACACAGCAAACATTTCTGGCACGGTTCATTGCTAGTGATGGTGGATATAAAATCACATTTCAGATAACTTCCTTAATAACCTTGCAATGTTTTGGCCTTCCTTAGACGGTTACTGTTTCTCACCTGGTGTCTGGCTGTCAGGAGCTGGGAGTCATTTCCTTGTTACTTGCTTGTGCACATATGATTAGTACTGTCTTAAGCAAATGTCCTGTGCAGAAATCTAGGAACGCCTCTTCTTCATCCTGTAACGGCTGGTTTAGTTAAAACGTCATATGTAAGTCTGGGGGCAAGCATAAAGTGCAGTATGTGACAATACACTTTAAGACAAGGATCACTGAGGAAGCCACTGGCATTTCCTTCCAAATTATGGAGTCCCCAGTCTCTTGTCATGATGCCTCTAAAACCACACTAAATGAGGGTACTAGTATCACTTTTTGTATTAAATACTAGTAAAGCTTACATCAGTGGTTCTCAACCTGTGGGTGCGACCCCTTTGGGGGTTGAACGACCCTTTCACAGGGGTCGCCTAAGACCATCAGAAAAAACATTTCCGATGCTCTTAGGATCCGAGACACCACTCCTGTATCCGTCTCCAGGCGGGTCCGCCCACATGCAGATACTCCCACATACAAGTATTAAAGGTCACAGCATTAGGAAGGTTGAGAACCACTGGATTAGATTATATGCATACTTGGAATAAAAAGTAGAATTTGTAATATTTTCTTCCTGTATCCCAGGGGGTTATCTTAGGTACTCCTTGGAATGTGTGCACTCTGGGCACACTCATACTCAGTAAATTCAATGGCTCTGTATTTCCTTTAGGATGAAATACAGCCTACGCTATTTAGCTTTTAAAGCCCATCACAACTAGATACCAACACATCTTCCAGCCCTCATTATGTATTGTTCCCCTTCTTGCATTGTATGTTTCAGCCAAATTGGCTTTCTTGCTGTTCCTCATACACAGCACTCTTATTCCCCATCAGTAAAACGTTTTTGAGCACATAAGCTCAATGTCTACATTTTCCTGTCTGTGAATTAAATATGTGAACCACTGTACTAATAATTATGTTTTATAAAACCCATACCTAAAATAGAAATTAAAAGGATGTGATTAAGATAAAATAACATTTGCTCTTAGAGTCAATAGGAAGCCCCTGGAGTTTATAAAGTAGATGAATGACATGGTCAGACCTATGCTTTAAGAAAATCATTTTGACAGCTGTGTGGAATATGGACTGTAATGGAAAGAGATGAGGCAGGGAGGCTAATTGCAGGGCCATTGCAATACTCTAGGTGAAAGATGATGAGGGTGTGTGCTAGGGTCAGGTAGCTAGGTAGTACAATGGATTAAACCCTGGGCAAACCACTTAACCTCTTTGTGTGTCCGTTTTCTCATCTGCAAAAGGAGGGTAATGGCAGGACGTATTTCTGAGGGTTGTTCTAAGGATAGAATGAGATTTGTAAAACTCTGTAAACCTTAGAGCATTGTAGGAATGTCAGCCATTATGGTTGCTATCATTATTATGGTGACGTGGAGGTCTAACTGACAGATTTGACAGCTGTAAATGTGAATGTGGTCTGAGGTAAAGTGAGGGGTCCAGCAGGGCAGAGTGGTTATGAAACCTTGTGTGACTGGAAGGATGTTGGTGCCTTTCATGACAATAGAGAAGTTAGGAAGATGGGTCAGCTTTGGGGGAAGGTGATACAGTGATACCTGTGATCCAGATCCAAACCGTCTATGCCTGCTTATTCTTTGTGACTAACTCCTGCAGGCATCTCATCCAAACTGACTTCACAGAATGGAAGATTTCACACAAAAGCAAAAACGGGGAGTAGAACTGATGTTCCATGCTCACACTGTCTCTAAGTGCACAGCCTACCTTTCATGGATTACCTGCCATAGCCACAATATGCTCTAGAGCAATGGTTCTCAACCTGTGGGTCGCGACCCCTTTGGGGGTCAATTAGAGAGAGGTTAGGGCAGGCTAGGGAGATTTGAGAATGATACTGGTTTTCCCACAGCCTCTTTATCAGTTTCTTTTTTTTGTCAGCTTTGTCAGCCTGATGTGTGTGAGTTGGAAACTCAGTGTTGCTTTAATTTGCATTTTCCTAACTAATAGTGATTTGGAGCCTTTTTTTCATATGATTATAAAAGACTTGGATTACTTCCCTTGAGAATTGCTTTATGTCCTTTGACCATTTATAAATTGGAGAATAGCTGTTATTCTTAACTCTCTGAACCAATTCCATAGTCTCTTCATCAGAGAAACTGACTGTGAAGATTTTTTTCCTAATTAACTGCTTCCCCCCTAAATTTAGCCATTTTCAATTTGTGTCAAAATTTTTACATTTTATACATTTAACTCCCTCTTCTTCTCTTCTGTTTTTTCTTCTCTTTCCTCCTCAAACCCTTTTTACACAGAAGAAGAGAAGTATGGAGGACAAATGTTGCTCATTACCAATGCTCTACATTAGTGATATCCAACATTTTTTGTTTCCCCCAATCCTTTTCAAAAAGAATAATAAATTGTGTTGTGAAGCCCCTATGGTAATTTAATATGTTATCATTATGTTTTGCAGTTGTTTAATACAAATATTAAAGAATTAATCCCCATTAAATAATTTTTAGCACGAACTCCTTGGATCATTGTCATGAACTCTCAAGGGGTTTATGAACCACCAAGTGGGAGCCACTGTCCATGCTTGACTTAAAGAGCTTTCACTTCCATACTCCTCTTTTCTTCCCTTTGTGCAAGTCCAAATGATAGCTTTGTATCTCTCCCTTCCTTCCTTTTTTCTTCCATTTTCACCCCTTCAAGACCTCCCCTATGAAATTGAGTTTTCTCTTTTTTTACTTATGACCAATCCTTCCATTGCTCTCCTCTGCCTTTCATTCCCTCCCCTTTTCCCTCGCCTTGTTTCCCTGTTGAGTTTAATGCATTTCTAACACGATCTCTCCGCGTGTTCGTGTTTGTTTGCGTGTCACGCTCTCTTTGGACCAGTTCAGATGACAGTGAAATTCAGTGGGAGCCGGCCTCCTCTTCCTTGTTTGTGTAGACATCTGCTTGTACCCTATTAATTACACGTCTCCCTCCTCTTTCATTCCCTGGTTTATCCTTTTATCCCTTTCCTATTCCTTTCTTTTAAGATCCTCAAAACAACAAAAATCACGTGCAGGCCTTGTGCCTTATTTGACTTTCTCTACGATGATATCACAGTTTTTAAGGGACTCCAGTGTCATTCCTCATTAGAATGGAAACGTTTCATCCTCGTATTTTCCTCTTTGCTTACCTGTAATTTTTATCTTTCGCTTTATTCCTGTGTTTGTAAACAAGTTTCTTCAGCCCTGCTCTTTTCATCAAGAGTGCTTAGAAGTCCTCCATTTCATTAAAGGTGTATTTTTTTCCTGTACAATTATACTCAGTCTTGTTGAGTGGGTTATTTGTGACTGTAGCCCTTTGTCTTTTGCCTTTTGGAATGTAATATTATTCCATGTTCTCAGCTCCTTTATAAAGAAAACTGCTGAATCTTGTATTATCCTTATGGTGGTTCCTTGGTCCTTAAATTCTTTCCAGATATTTGAAATATTTTTTGGCCTGGAATCCATAGATTTTTGGTTACAGTGTTCCTGTGAACTTTTGTTTTGGAGTTTCAGGAGGTGATTGGTTGATTGCTTGGTGTTATTTCATGTAACCAATAACACTTACCCTACTACCTGACCCCGCCGCAGCACCCCCCACACGCACACACACCAATAAGAAGCTGTTTTTGTTGGTTATTTTATTGGTAACTTTTGTTTTTAAGTCACCGTTCCCAAATGTACAGCTTCATCTTCCCCTGCCTAGGGAGTCATCTCTTGTCACAAAGATGTTAAAGGGGAAAGAGAAACTTTCATAACTAACCAATGTTTCATTCCTGTTCGACAGTATATGCAATATTTCTCTACAACGTAAGAAGTGAGGTTCATTTTCTCACGTCTTCCTACAGGGTCAGTCTCGATGGTTATAAATAATTGACAGCATTCTGTTTCAGGTTTTTTTTTGTCGTTCTTTCCCTTTATATTATTTTAGTCATCTTGTTTCTGATTGTTTCACTCTGTATCAGTTCAATAATGTCTTCTCATGTGTCTCTGAGTTCTTCATATTCTTTATTTCTTACAATGTAATTATATTCCATTCCATTTATTTGTTGCCAGTTTGTCCACCTTGTGGATGAGCTTCCCCTTTGTTTCCATTTCTTTACTGCTACTAAGACTGCTGCTATCAATAATTTGATGCATGAGAAGCTTGTTTCTGTCTTTGGATCTACTGGAGAATATGCCTAGCATCAGGATGGGTTGGTTTCGGAGTATGGACATTTTGGTTACTTTTCTTCCTTTCCTTTTAAAGCATAGTTCTAAATTGTTTTCATAATGCTGAACCAATTAACTCTACCCATAGTGTATCCATGTCCCTGTGCCTATCTTCTGGCAGTCTCACCAGTGGATATTAGTCTTCTCTTTTGTCATCTTTGACAGTTTTCTGGGTGTGAGGTAAAACAGTTGATTTATTTTACATTTCTCTTACTGAACACGTACTTTGAGAAGATACTGTCCCTATAAAATTTCCATTCCTCATTTTTCTCTTATGTTGAAACCCCAAAGAAATATCTCTGTTACCAAGATTGACAATCTACATATTTGTAGAAGGGTTACAGTTAAGTTAAAGGAGAAGTCAAAACTGCCTAGTGCAAGTCTGGGTGCAATAAAGGGGAATACCAGCTGTCTGTATATAGTAAGGTAATTAATTTCTCATATTAAAGATTAAAATCAATGTCAAATCGAGCAACTGATGTTACCACTCAGAACACAGTATCTATTGAGATTTTGTAGATGGGTTATTTTGTATAAACAGACGTTAAATTATATTTCTCAAGTCATGGGGAAAATAAGCTTTCTTAATTGTCACTTTTTTTTTTTGCTCGTAGGTATTTTCATGTAGAAGTAATATGAATAAGCATCTCTTAACCCACGGAGAGAAGAAGTACACGTGTGAAATCTGTGGACGCAAATTCTTCCGAGTGGACGTGCTCAGGGACCATATTCACGTTCATTTTAAGGTATTTGTTGCACATCATTTTCCGTACCTTTTTTGTTGCCTGATGCTGGGATTATTGTTGATTTGGCAGCATTCTGAAGTAATTATCAGCCTTGTTTAGATTAATATTGTTTTAAAAAATATTTTAATATATTATATCCATTTTTGTATTCTATCTCTCTTCTGTATCCCTTCCAAGGAGCTATCCATATAATATCTGTTCATACAAATTTTCCTAGATTTCTTTGAAATTTTCTCTTTCTTATAGCACAACAGGATTCCATCAGGCCTTTCCTTTAAAATGGACACCCCCTAGAACAGGAAGGCAAAAGGGAATGGGTCAACCTTACTGTCATTGAAGTTGGCTTAGGAAAGGAATGACATACATTCTAAATTGGATATCTTGGCCTACAGGAGAGTAGGGGGAAAGGGGATGGGAGGGGGGAGGATAGAGGGGAGGGCGGGTTCAGGGGGAGGGTTGTTAGAAGCACACACTTTTATAAAGGGACAGGGACAGGGTAGAGAATAGAACAAGAGGGGAGTGGAATAGGAAGGAGGGAAATATACAGATACTGGGGTAGGGAGATCCATCTTGCCCTACTGGAAAGTCAGAGGGGTGATGGGGGAGGATATAGGAGAGAGCTGATTGGGGGAGGGGGCAAACAGTGGGATCACTGTTTTTAGGTGGTGGGCAGGGGAAAGATGGGGAGAAAATTTGTAGATCAAAATCTCTTGAAATGAATGATGTAAACTAAAAATAAACAAAAGTTAAAAAAAAATAATGGACGCCCCCTTAGTTTCCAATTCATTGCCACTATAAAAAGAGCTGTTATAAATTTTTGTATATTTTTGTATGTAAAATTTTTCTTTATACTTTTCTCTGATCTATTTGGGTTATAGGTCTAGTAGTGGTTTTGCCAGGTCAAAGGATATACATACTTTATTAACTTTTTAAAAATAGTTCCAGATTAGCACAGGCTTTCTGTGGTTACATTCTTATAGTGCAATCATTTAAAAAAGCATGCTTGGTACCTACAAATAACACCTCTGCAAATCTGATCCTACTCATCAAAGAAAATAAATGGACAGTCATTAAAAGGGCAGCATTTGAATCATTTCTTCAAAAGAACTGCCAGGTATGTATTTGGAATTGGCCTAAGAAGAGACTTCGTTAGGTGGAGCCAAGATGGAGTAGATGAAGCTGAGTTCTCCCAACATTCCCTTCTGAAAAACTTTAAAATTAGATCTCAAATCTCATTTTCGAATGGCAGAGCCAACAGAAGGTGAGTGTAAGAAATTCTTCCAGCCCAAGTCCATGTAGGAGGTCATAAAGAGAGGTAAATAGTAAAGAGGGGGAGGCTTGCTCAGAGCCCAACTGGATACAACTCCAGTGGTGGGACTGGTGGTAGTAGCCTCATCTTCAGGAGCTCTTGAGCCAGACAGCAAGGGGAACTGGCAACTGGTCAGAAAGACCCCTGTGCTAGCACTGGATGAAAGAGCAACTCCATTGCTAATACCCACTTCTGGGTCATAGTTCTAGGACAAACAAGAGTGGTACCACTTTTTGTTATGAGGGATCTGGGACCCTGGTCACAAGGGAACAGGCATCCTGAGAAGCACTGTTATTTCCAGCCCCAAGTTAAGGACCAGAGTGCAGACCAGGACAACTGTGGCCACTCCTCTCCCCAGATCACACTGCCTGGGAAGCACCCAAAAATTCAAAACCTCCAGAACTAGCCCTGAAAACAGCTGTATAAAAAAGCCAGAAGCTTGAGACAGTGCACCTCGCCTAGCCATGTCTGGAACAGAGCCCAGCTTTGACTTAAAGCGCAAAATTAAGCAATGGGTGGAAAAATGAACAAATGACAACAAAAAGAACCTGACCATAAAAACCTACTATGGTGATGGGGAGTTTCAAGACACAAACTCAGAAAAAGACAATGAAGTCAAAAGAACTACAAGCAAAGCTACAAAAGAAAAAAAAATGTGATCCAGATAAAAGCCCAACAGAAATTCCTAGAAGAGCTAAAAGTAATTTTTCAAAGTCAAATAAGAGTGGCAGAGGAAAAATTAGATAAAGAAATGAAAGTGAAGGAAGAAGTTTGTGAAAAGACAATTAACAGCTTATTTTTTTAAAAAAAGAGATACAAAAAATACTGGAGAACACAACACCCTAAAAAACATAACTGGCCAAAATGATAAAAGATTCCCTGATGAGAATAACTCCTTAAAAAGCAGAACTGGTCAAATGGAAAATAAAATACAAAAACTCACTGAAGAAAATAACTCATTAAAAAATTAGAATTGGCCAAGTGGAAGCCAATGAGACATCAAGAAACAATAAAAGAGAGTTAAAAGAATAAAAATATAGAAGAAAATGTGAAATGTCTCCTTAGAAGAACAATTGACTTGGAAAATAGATTGAGGAGAAATAATTTAAAATATTGGACTTCTGAAAACAATGATTAAGCAGAGAATCTAGACATCATATTTTGTGAAATTATAGAAGAAAACTGCCTCAGTGTATTAGATCTAAGGGGTAAAATAGAAATGGAGAGAATACACTGATTACCATCTGAAAAAGATGCCAAAATAAAACCTCTCAGGGATATTACAGCCAAATTCCAGAACCGTCAGGTCAAAAAAAACATTTCAGGCAGCTCAAAAGAAGCCATTCAGATTCCGCAGAGCAACAGCCAGTTTCACACGGTATTTAGCAGCTCCCACATTAAAGGAGTAGAGGACTTGGTATATGATATTCTGGAAGGCAAAGGAGGTAGGATTACAACTGAGAATTACCTAACCAGCAAACCTGAGTATAATCCTTCAGGGGAAAAAATGGATTTTTAGTGAAATGGAGGGCTTTCAAACTTTCCTGATGAAAAGAACCAGAGATGAATAGAAATTTTGACTTTCCAATATAAAACTAAGAAAAGCATAAAAATATAAACATGAAAGAATAATTATAAGGGACTCAGTAACATTAAGAAGAGGTTTACATTCCTATGTGGGAAGATGACACATGTAATTTTGCTTTTTGCTTTTTTTTTTTTTTGGAGGGGGGAGGGCAGGGCAGTTGGGGTAAAGTGACTTGCCCAAGGTCACAAGGCTAGTAAGTGTTAAGTGTCTGAGGCTGGATTTGAGCTCAGGTCCTCCTGACTCCAGGGCCAGTGCTCTATTCACTGTGTCACGTAGCTGTCCTAGACACTTGTAATTTCTAAGAACTTTTGAACTAAACTGCCAAGCATTCAAACTCTCCTGCAGAGGGTGCAACTCCAATGGGCTGGCTGTGTTATTCCAATGCCAAATGTATGCTTGCCTAAAAGACTACTGGACAGAAAACTCACACAAGGCAAACGTGTACAATAGTGGTCAGAAGAAGCGTTACAAGAACACTCTCAAGGTCTTTCTGAAGAACTTTGGAATTGATTGTGTGTCAAAGGACGCTGCATCAAAGTGGTGTCCCTGCATCAAAGAAGGCACTGTGCTGTATAAGCAAAGCAGAATTGAAATAGCTCAGAAGAAACATGAGACGTGCAAATTTAGAGTCCATCCCAAATGTTCACATGGACTATTTGTACCTGACCTGTGGTAAAGCATTCTGAGCTCATACTGGTTTGATCAGTCATAATCAGACGCACTGTAACTTAACTCTAATGTTGTGGTGTCATTTTGGTCCTCTTTGAGAATGAAGGACGACAACTAACCAAGAACTTTATTATTATTATTGCAGTTAGAAGGCTACATAGAGAGGACATGAGTGTGAGCTGATTATGTTGGAATGATGTAAAAAAATGGATAGGTGAGAAGGAAGGAGAAAGACATTTTACGTAAAAGAAGTGCACAAAGAAGATCTTTTATAGCGCAGGGGAAAATGATTGGTGAGGGAAGGACAGGCAACACTTGAACTTCACTTATATCTAAATTGGTTCAAAAAGAGAAAAGTGTGTATGTGTGTGTGTGTGTGTGTGTGTACACATATTCAATTGGTAATAGAAGTCTATCTTGCTCAACAGAGAAGTAGGAAGGAAAAGGGAGTAGCGAAAAAGGATGGTGGTGAAAAAAGGGAAGGTGGATAAAAGAAGTTGGTGGTCAGAAGTAAAACTGACTTTAGACACTGGACAGTATAAGAAGAGAAAGAGAAGGATAAACATAAGAAAATAGGATGGCGAGAAGTGCAGAGTTAGATGGGAACAGGTAGAATAGATTAGAAACCAGAATCTAACAATATGTTGTTTACAAGAAACACACTCAAAAAAGAGACACACACACAGAGATTTTTAAAATAAGGAGCTGGAGCAGAATCTATTATACTTTAGTCAGGGGTAGAAATCATGGTCTTGGCCAAGCAAAAGCAAAAATGGACCTGATTAAAAGGATCAGCAGGGAAACTACGTCTTTCAAAAAGGCATCATAAACAATGTAGTATTGTCAATACTAAACACATATGCACCAAATATCATACTAGTCAGATTCTTAAAGGAAAAGATAAATGAATTACAGAAGGAATATTAAATCTGTACTAGTGGAACCATTAAATACTAGTTAAATCCATTAAATCTGTACTAGGTATCAAATACAACTTTCCCTATTCAGAGCTAAATAAATCTAACAATAAAATCAATAGGAAAGAAGTTAAGGAGATGAATAGAATTTTAGAAAAGGAAGATATGACAGACCATTGGAGAAAATTGAATGGAAATAGAAGGAAGTATACCTTTTTCTCCACTGTACACAGCACCTTTGTATCTTCATACAAATGAACCATGTATTAAGACATAAAAACCTCACAAATACAGAGGAATATTAAATGCACTATTGTAAGACAAAAATAAAACAAAAATTGCATTCAATAAAGGACCATGGAAGTAGAAGTTGAAAATTAATTAGGTTTGGAGGACAGACAGCTGGCAAGGATGCAACCTCTGCAAACATGGGACTCTAGCTGGCAGCAAATCAAATCTGCTGTGTACCTCTCTTTGCCACTCTGAGGTACCCAGCCTGGGAACACCAATATCTCCTGCACAGAAAATTACCTGAAGGTCCACTATTCTCCTTTTTTGTTTTTTTCCTTTTTTTTTTTGGAGGGGGATAGGCAAGGCAGTTGGGGTTAAGTGACTTGCCCAAGGTCACACGGCTAGTAAGTGCTAAATGTCTGAGGCTGAATTTGAACTCAGGTCCTCCTGACTCCAGGGCTGGTGCTTTATTCTCTGTGCCACCTACCCATCCCCCTGCCCCACATCTCCCTTTTTATTGGAAGCATTTCTCTATGCTCCCACAGATAGTATTAGTAGCAGAGCAAAAATTGGAAATGATGCTATTGTTTTCACATTGTATAAAAAAGAAATTGGAATGTGGGAGGCCCTTTCTTTGGCAAGTGTTAATAAAGAGATAATGCAAAGAATAAGAAAAAAGTTGTTTTACGAGCACAGGGAAAAGCAAATGAACTGAAAAGCTGTTGCTGAAAAAAAAAAGCCTGAGAAGATGAAAGCTATGTTTTTAAGATAATGATGGCTATCTGGATCCATTCTTGATCTCCAGCTTTGTTTATGTGTCTTTGAGGCTTTCCAGATAAGGATAAGCAGTAGCTTCCCATTCCCATCCCCAGCTTCTGAGCCCTGGAATTCCAAACTGCATATCACAAGGAATAACCACATTACGTTTCACCACTGATTAGATAAATAAAAATTAAAACAGCTCTGAGATACAGCTCACACCTGTCAGACTGGCCAACTAGACACAAAAGAGAAATTACAGATTCACATTGGTGAATAATTTGATCCTGAAATAACCACTGTTAAGCCTGGATCCCAAAGAGATCAAGAAAAGAGAATAGTGTTTATATGTACAAAAGTTTTTGTAGCAGCAAAGAATTGCGAATCAAGGGAATGTCCATTAGTTGGGAAATGGCTGAATAAGTTGTGGCGTCTGATTGCAGTGGAGCGCTATTGTGCTCTAAGAAAGGACCTGTGGGGTGGTTTCAGAAAACCTGGGAGAACTTAGACGAACTGATACCAGTTTAAACGGGCAGAACCAGCAGCACATTGTACACAGTAACGTGAGTGATGATCATCTGTGAAAGACTTAGCTGTTCTGGTCCAGACAGTAATCCAGAATCGCATTTGTGTATGTGTGTAGACTGAGGAGCCGCTTGCGGACAGGGATTATTCCGTTTCTTCTGTTTGTGTCCCCAGCACCTAGTGCAGTGTCCGACATCTAGTGTGTTCTCATTAAGTATTTGTTGGTTAATTAGCAAACTTTTCAGTTCTGTGTCCTTCGAAAACCTGATAAGCTTCCTGTCTATACATTGATTTAAGTTACAGTGTTGCCTCTACTTTTATAAACATGTTCTAGAATTTTACATAGGGCCGAAGTTAAAATATCCGTCAAAGCAATGTTCACAGACGCCACCATTTCTGTCTTTTTTTTTTTTGCCTTTTTTTGGAGGGGGAAGGCAGGACAGTTGGGGTTAAGTGACTTGCCCAAGGTCACATGGCTAGTTTTATGTGTTAAGTGTCTGAGGCCGAATTTGAACTCAGGTCCTCCTGACTCCAGGACAAGTGCTCTATTCACTGTGCTGCCTAGCCGCCCCTCTACCCTTTTTTGCACGTGAGAATTATATAAGGCATTCTCCAGTCCTAAAGCATCTCTCTTGTTCACTACAAGTCTTTATCCTTGCAGAGAGCCTGGAGGCACAGTGGCACAAGTGCTGGGCTTGCAATGTGGTTAGGAGGACTCGAGCTCAGAGCCAGCCTCAGACCTGACTTTGGACATCACTTAACCTCTTTTTGTCTCAGTTTCTTAAACTGTAAAATGGGGATGATGAGCGCCCACCTCTCAGAGTTGGTGGAAAGATCAAATGAGGCATTTGTCAAGCCCTTAGCACGGTGTCAGCCACTTAGTGGGTACCACATAAATGCTCACTGTTGTTAGCATCACTACAGTTTTTCTCTTTAAGTCAGCAAAATGACCTCAGCAGTCACATCTGTTAGTTCTTTCGGTATCCCGAGTCCTGCATTTCAGCTCCTCAGTAGCCATTTTTCTTCTGATCTACCTCTCCAGTTTCGAGCTCGTTCTCCTTGGCAGAGAAGAACTTTGTTAATAAAGCAGGTCTGTGATCCCATCAATATCATTATATTTTCTAAGACTACGCCCTTATAACTCGTCCGTGAGATTTCTTCCATAAATTATCCACAAAGCACCGACTCACAGCGCTAGGGCTCTCTTCTCAATCTCTTGATAATTCGTGGGTTACCGGGAACTGCCCAGGCCGCCTTTCGGTTACCCCTAACTTTAGTTACAGCAAATCTTGTCTGGTCATGAGCCCTCCGACAGGAGTCTCTACGGCGCTCCTCCACAGTCTTGTATTGGGTACTTATATGAATTTATATCCATTATGTGTCACTCTGGTGCCCTCTGAATGGATTTCAATTTATCTTTTTCATACCCTCACATTTATTTTTTTTTACTTTTAAAATTTTCTTTTGTTTATTTTTAGTTTTCAGCAATCATTTCCACAAGATTTTGAGTTAGAAATTTTCTTCCCATCTTTCCCCATCCCCCACCCCAAAATAGCGAGCCTACTGAATGCTCTTTCCCCAAATTTGCTCTGTCTTATGTACTCCCCTCTAACTTTCTAGTAGGGCAAGATAGATTTCTCTACTTCAGTGCCTATATATCTTATTTCCCAGTTGCATATAAAACACAATTTTTTTTAACATTTGTTTTTAAAACTTTGATTTCCAGATTCTTTCTCTTCTTTCCTCCTCACCCACCCCCACTGGGAAGATAAGCAGTTCAACATAGGTTATACATGTGTAGTTATGCAAAACATTTCCATAGCAGATATATTGTGAAAGAGTAACTATACTTCCCTCCATCCTATCCCGCCCCTCACTTATTCTGTTTTCCACTTTGACCCTGTCCCTTTTCAAAAGTGTTTGGTTCTAACTACCCTCCCCCCAATCTGCCCTCCCTTCTCTCATCTCCCTTCCCTTCTATCATCTCCCCTCTCATCTCCTTTACCCCTACTTTCCTGTAGGGTAAGATTCCCAAATGAGTGAGTATGTTATTCCCTCCTTAAGTCAAATTCAATGAGAGTAAAGTTGACCCATTCCCTTTTTCCTTCCTGTTCTTCCCCTCCATCATAACAGTTTTCTCTTGCCTCTTTTTTTATATGAGATAATTTACCCTATTCTTTCTCTCCTTTTCTCCTCTCATTATATTCCTCTCTCACCTCTGAATTTTATTTTTTAGATATCATCCCTTCCTATTCAACTGATCCTATGCCCTCTGTCTATATACACACAGACACATGCACTTGCGCACGTGCGTGCATATGTGTGTGTGTGTGTGTGTGTGTGTGTGTGTGTATTCCCTTCAACTACCCTCATACTGAGAAAAGTCTCATGAGTTACAGTTACTGTTTTTCCATGTAGGAACGTAAATAGTTCAACTTTCATAAGTTCCTTATGATTTCTTTTTGCTGTTTCTCTTCTCATGCTTCTCTTTGCTTCTTGTATTTGAAAGTCAAAATTTCTGTTCAGCTCTGGTTTTTTCATCAAGAATGCTTGAAAGTCCTTTATTTCATTGATCATATTTTTCCCTGGAGCATTGTACTCAGTTTTGCTGGGTAGGTGAGACTTGGTTTTAATCCTCGCTCCTTTGACCTCTGGAATATCATATTCCAAGCCCTTCGATCCCTTAATGTAGAAGCTGCTAGGTCTTGTGTTATCATGATTATGTTTTCACAGTACTCAAAGACTGCTTACAGTATTTTCTCCTTGACCTGGGAACTTTGGAATTTGGCTATCATATTCCTAGGAGTTTTCTTTTTGAGATCTTTTTCAAGAGGTGATCAGTGAATTCTTTCAAGTTCTATTTTGCCCTCTAGCTCTAGAACATCAGGGCAATTTTGCTTGAGAATTTCTTGAAAGATGGTGTCTAGGCTCTTTTTTTGATCATAGTATATCTCTCCTGGATCTGTTTTTCAGGTCAGTGGTTTTTCCAATGAGATATTTCACATTGCCTTCTATTTTTTCATTTGTTTGGATCTGTTTTATAATATCTTGATTTCTAATAAGGTCATTAGCTTCTCCAATTTTGAAGGAATTATTCTCTTCAGTGAGTTTTTGAAATTCCTTTTCCATCTGGCAAATTCAGCTCCTCAGTGCCTTTCTGGGACTCTTTTGCCATTTGAGTTAGTCTATTTTTTAAGGTGTTATTTTCTTCAGTATTTTGGGGGGGTCTCCTTTAGCAGGCTGTTGACTTGCTTTTCATGATTTTCTTGCATCATTCTCATTTCTCTTCCCAATTTTTACTCCACTTCTCTTGATTTTCAAAATTCTTCTTGAGTTCCTCCATGGCCTGTAACCAATTCATATTTTTCTTGGAAGCTTTTGATACAGGAGTTCTGACTTCATTGTCTTCTTCCAATTCCATGCTTTGATCCTTTTTGTCCCCAAAAAAGTAATCTATGATCTAATTGTGTTTCCTCTGCTTGCTCATCTTGCCAGCCAGTTACTTAGCTTTTGAGCTCTTTGCCATGGTAGAACTCTGCTTCCAGAGTGGAGAGTTTTGTCTCAAATCGCTCAGGTTTTGGCAGATACTGTCAGAGGTCTGAGGAGGGTGCCTCTCTGCAGCCACCAAAAGCTCTGGCACACTGGCCACACACCCCAGAACCACCACCCAAGACTACAATCCAGATTGAAGCAGGCAAAGCAAGAGTGATTACCCTCTGAATGGTTGCTTGGTTCCCCTATGATTCTGTGGGCCAGGAATTCTGGAAGCAGCCATGCAGCTGCAGCTGCAGCCACCATGCCTTTGCCACCTCTTGCCCTGGGGGCAGTGGCTGGACCCCATTTTTCGGTCCTTCCCGTTCCAACAAAGTTCCCCACTGACCTTTTACTTTCTCTTTGGTGATTATGGGTTGAGAAGTCTGGAAACTGCGACAGCTGCTGGTGATTCACTCTCCTGAAGTCTGCTTTGACTGGTCTGGGCCATTTGTTGAGGCCACTCCAGGGTCAGTGTGGCTCACCACTTCCAGCCTGGGGGGATAGACCCTTCCTGTCGGCCTACCAGGCTGGCTTCAGCAGGAGATTTGTTTCTCTCTGTCACTTTGTGGGTTCTGTAGCTCTAAAATTTGTTTAGAGTCATATTTTATAGGTATTGGAGGTGGTTGTGGTTGGAGCTCATGGAATTTCCTGCTTCTACTCTGGCATCTTGGCTCTGCCGCCTCCCCCCCCCCCCCCAATCAATTTATTTATTTTTTAAGAAAACCATGGTAGGCCTTTATTTGTAGCCATACAGCATCACCAGAAGGATGTTGATATTAAAAAGATAGGTTTTTTTCCCCTCAGGGATTAATCTGAGGTCATTAAAAGTAATTAATCATCAGCAAGCATTTAATAAGCTCCTGTTCAGTGCCAGACACTGTGCTGAAGCATTTAAGATTAAAAAAATAAATGAATTAGTCCCTGTTCACAAAGAGCTTGTATTCTGTTGGTTGAGACAATGGTGACATATATATATATATATGACAACAGTGAAGTATGTACAAAATAAATACAAAGTATTAAATGCAAGGTTGTTTGGGAGGGAAGCTCCTGGCAGTTGCAGAAATCAAGAAAGAATTCATGTAGGAAAAAAAACTACATAATTTCCCAAAGGGGATCTGCAATTCTTAGACTTGTTCATTGTCAATCCATGGTCCATATGTGTGGATTGATTAGCTCTCTAGGTTGTTCTTCTAATTATGTCACTGCAAAAATATCTGCAGCTGTGCTGAAGGATATCCAGTGTGAAATCCAAATCAGAGATTCCAGTAGATAAGTGATTAGGCCTTCCAGATGCTTCCTTTTGTGGATAACATTGTGCTTATTGCATCAAAATGTAATGCACTATAGAGCTTCCTAAATGAAACCTATAATCACTCAAAATATTATAATATAACTGTTCACACAGGAAAATCCATGCAGGTAAATGCCCTTAAATGGATTAGTTTTGTCTCTTGGTAGAAAAAATAGAAACAAAATAAGAGCTGAGTAAGTCTGCCTTCTCTTCTTTGTCTCTTATCTGTTCCAAGTAATGTTGTCCCTTTATTGTTCTTTCTTTAAAAAAAATCTTAACTTTTAAAATTATTCTTACCATTAATCCATAGGTGTAGTTGACTGAGCATTAGCACTCTATGTTCCCTTTCTTAGAGCCATGCTGTTATTTTGTGATGATACTCATTTACCTGTTCCTGATTCTATCTTCTACACATGTCGTTTAAAATAAAATGCTTTTAGCTCTCTGTGTATCCACATTGGTCCCTCAAAGTAGCTCCCTTTTTTCCTTCTCATCAGAATTATTTGCTTGTCTGATTAAAATTATACCCTTATAAACTTCCCATACTTTTTGACTTTTGTAGAAAAATGGGTTATGCTTTTAGGCAGAAAAAAACTTAGACTATAATCAAAATTAAGAGAGGAATCAAGAATATGAGGTAAACTGGAGTTAATAGCATTTTATTCCTTCAGTGAGCACCGATCCTTAAAGATTTTAGAGGAGTTCAGCAGGGTGGCCAGTGGCTCAGTGCATGGAACGCTAACTCAGGAGTCAAATCCAGCCTCAGACACTTACTAGCTGTGTGACCCTAAGCAAGTCACTTAACCCCACTTGCCTCCTCCCTTACCCCCCAAAAAAGAGTTCAAAGACAGTACACCAAAGACTGTTGTGTTCCCTGTCCTAATAATTTCATTTTACAGTGGCTTCAGTGAACTTGTCCTAATTACTTTACCTATGACCAGTTCTCAAATCTAGACTACTAAAATTTTATTGGATAAATGAAATAATTTTAATTTTTAAGCACGAGTTAAGACTCTGATTTTCCAGGATAAATTTTAAAGATGCATTTCCATAGAAAATTTTCAAAAACATAGTGTAATAATTAGAACCATGGAGCACGAAGACTCTCCAAGGTCATCTAGTCCAAGGATTCTTAACCTTTTCATATCAGAGACAGACCTCTTTGGAACTTTCTTGAAGGCTATGGACTCCTTAGAATAATGTTTGTTACCTGCATTTATAATTAAAAGAAATGCTAATTTTTAATTAGCAGTTATCGAAAATAAAGATGAAATTTTTTTTCTAATACAAGTTTGTAGAAATCCATGAAAATGATCCGTGGACCCTTTTGGGATCTTTGTAACATGAATGCCAGCTGGAGGAAGATAAAAGATCTTGAAAACTACCTTTCCACTGGTAACAGTAAACTTTTTCTTTCTTTTCCAGGACATTGCATTAATGGATGACCACCAGAGGGAAGAATTCATTGGTAAAATTGGTATTTCATCAGAAGAAAATGACAACTCTGATGAAAGTGCAGACTCAGAGCCCCACAAGTATAGCTGCAAACGGTGCCAGGTAACATATAAGTTTTTATTTCAACTCTTGTGCTTATGTGTTGCTTGAATGGAGAACTTATCATTCAGATGTGTAAGATGATTGGAATAGATTACCTCATGTTTTGGTTGTAATAAAACATGAGAGATCTGACTTTCTCACAAACTAACATGTACCAAAACATTTTTTTTTCACTAACCAGGTATTTGGCATGGCAAACTTTAGGTACACCTATACTAACCCCCCTCCCTCTCCTCCCCCAGGTTGCTTTGGCAACCTAGTTCTGGAAAAGTTAAGGCAAATACTCACTTATCAAAGCCCCTCATCCCAGGTGAAGTATGTAAGTCTCCGGTGATGGGAGCAAGATGGAGGTGATGGCTGATTTGTGGGCAGCATGCTAAGGGCGCAGCCAGGAATTATACTAGCCATGCCTATGTATAAATAGGGCATACCTCAAAATTAGAGGACATGTATCTAAAATTGAGCAGTAGATATTCTTTCATTTGATTTTTTTTCTGTGTATGAACAAACATTTTTCAGTGATTGCAAATGGAATTATGTGGAAGACCTCACTATCCAAAATTAATCTCTCTTCATTTTGGACGCTGTACTGGATCATTTCCATTCAAGTGTTAGATACTTTGGCAAGCATACATCTCACTGTTTAATGCCTTATTTGAGGCTTATTTTCAGAGGATCATTGAATAGCATTATTTCTTATATTGTTTCAAAAATTTCAAATGATGGTATATAGATAAGATGCACTCAGTTGTAAAAGAAGTTTATTCTGCTTAATCAAATGCCTTTTTAAAAAAATCAGCAAATGAGCACACCAGGATTCTCTAGAGCTTTCACTCAGTTACGAAATGGTAAATATGTGGTCCCTTGTTGACTAACTCTTGTTAAGATTTACTTGCTCCCCACTGATGCACTTATCCAGGATGCCCTCGATACATGTCCAGTTGACTTGTATGTAAATTGATAATTACTGATATTGTCTTGTTCACCCTTTTCAGTATCCAAATCTCTTCAAGTAGGAGAACAGAAGTCAGTTGCATCAAGCATAGAATACTGGTAGTAAAAACACTTTTTCTCACTATCCTTCTTTTATTTGTAAAGACAGAGCAGGGAACAATGAGAGGAAAAAGTTTTTTTTCAAATAGCATAGACCGAAACACACAATTGATGAAATGTGAATGGGATGAACCCATCTGTAAAATACGATAGCAAAATAGATTAGAAAAAAGAATCCAACAAAATGTTTGTTACAGGTAACATATTCGATATATCTTTATATTTTAAATATAACTATGTGTTTAGAATTAAAATGACATGCTGGAGCAGAATATAGTATTCTTCGGTTGAGCTCAAATGGTGTGGTAGCAGTTTTAATCTTAGACATGATAACAGCAAAAATAGGCATGATTGAAAGACATAGAAAATTATGTTATGCTGAAATTCATCTATACAATGAGTTGATAGGAATACTTCTAAATGTACCAAAGCAGATGTGACATAGCTTCAGGATACTTTAAGGAAAAGATAAATGAGTTATAGGGAGAAACAGATAGTAAAACTGTAACTACTGAAGGACCTCAATATATCCCTTCCTGAGTTAAACAAATCTAAGCAAAAACTTTTTTTTTTGGTTCAAGTTTTATTTAAGGTCATATACAAAATGTTTCCAGACCCAAGAAGGTTTAATCTTCCTCTTCTTCTTCTTCATCCTGGTTGATCTGGAAGTACTGTAATTTCTAACTGTCCTTGCTATTGACCACCACCTGAAGCCAGTTGTGAAGGTTGTTCTTCTTTAAGTATTTCTTTGTCAGATACTTCAAATACCTTTTAGAAAACAGCACCTTTGACATCACAGTGATCTTGCTCTTGGTTTGCTCAGTGGTTACAACTCCACCCCTGAGGTTGCTGGCCTTTCCATTCACTTTGATTCATTCTTGTAAAAACTGCTCAAAATTAGCTGCATCCATAATCCCATGGCAATTAAGGAGCCAGAAAAAGCTAAGCAAAAACTTTAAGTAAAAAATATGAATATAATTTGAAAAAAATTAGATGTGATAGCTCTATTGATTATTGAATGGGAATAGAAAAGAGTATACATGTTCTTCAATTGCAAGTGAATTTGTATATAAATTATTTTTCAATTTTTTTCAGACTTTATTATTTTTAGTTTTAACATTCATTTCCAAAAGATTTTGAGTTCCAAATTTTCTCCCCATCTCTCCCCTTCCCTGTTTTTACAATTTTTACAATTATTATTTACAAAAATTAACCATGCATTTAGGGC
Source organism: Pseudochirops cupreus (assembly GCA_028627135.1). Taxonomy (NCBI): domain Eukaryota; kingdom Metazoa; phylum Chordata; class Mammalia; order Diprotodontia; family Pseudocheiridae; genus Pseudochirops; species Pseudochirops cupreus. The sequence goes on from CM053580.1 coordinate 213,332,360, forward strand.
ATAAAAAACAAATCTAGAAATACTTAACACCCCCTTTGCTGATAGAGAGGCAATAAAAATTATATTCAATAAAGGACCACTGAAGAAAGATTAAAAATTAATTGGTGTCTAACTCAGTCTTAAATTTTAAAAACAAAAAACAACAAAAACCAATGAAAAAAACCCAGAAGAACAAAAAGCAGAAAAAATAATTTCACTAAATACAATGACATCGAGACAACATAAAATTTTCTGAGATGATGCAAAAACAGTACTAAAGGAAATTTTTTAAGTTTTTAAACACTATAATCATTTAAAGAGAAAAAGAGAATGGGTTGATGAATTGAGCCTGCTGCTAAAAAATGTATATCACTAATACCTTGAAAAAAGATTAAACACCAAAATTATGAAAATCAAAGAAATGAATAACAAAATTAAAAACTAAAATACTGCATAAAACATTCAGTTCTTAAAAGCATAAAAAGGTAAACATGAAAGGCAAAGGCAGCAGACAATGCTTGTAAGTTACTCTTATCAGAATGGGTTCAAATATGAAAAAATACATATTATGTATGTGTGTACACACACACACACACACACACACACTCAGTTGGGTATAGAAATCTATCTCACCCAACAGGGAAGCAGGAGCAGGAGGAGGAAGGGATAAAAGAAATGGTGGAAGGAGGTGATTATAGGGAAGGGTAGATTAAGGGAAGCCATGGTCAGAAGCAAAGCAGATTTTTGAGGAGGGACAGGATGAAAAAAGGAGGGAAGAATAAACTGGAGAAAATAGTCTAGAGGGCAATGCAGTTCGTTGTCACAGCTGTGAATGAGATAAACTCACTCATCAAACAAAAGCAGGAAGCAGACCAGAAACCAAAATCCAACAATATGTTATTTATAAGAAACACACTTTGAAACAAAAAGACATAGCAAGGGAAAATAAGGGACTGGAGCAAAATCTGGTATGTGTCAGGTGAGGTAAAAAAAAAGGCAAGAGTAGGTAATCATGATCTCAAACAAAGAAAAACCAAAAGTAAACCAATTAAAAGGAATAATCAGGGAAACTACATTTTGCTAAAAGGTATCATAGACAACGAAATTATATCGGTACTAAGTATATATGCACCAAATGGCAGAGTATCTGTATTCATCAAGGACAAGTTAAACAATTACAGGAGGAAAACATACAGTAAAACTATACTAGCAGGGGAACTCAACTTTCTCCTCTCAGAGCTAGATCAATCTAACAGTAAAATAAGAAAGAAATTAAGAAGATGAATAGAATTTTAGAAATGTGAGATAAGATACACCTCTTGAGAAAATTGAATGGGAATAGAAAGGAGCATACCCTTTTCTCAGGTATATATCGCACCATCACAAAAATTGACCATGTATCAGGGCATAAAAACCTCACAACCAAATGCAGAAAAGCAAAAGTATTAAATGAATTTTTTTAGACCATAATGTAATAAAAAATGCATTCAATTCATGGAACTACAAATTAAAAATTAATTGAAAACTAATCCTAAAGAATGAGAGGGTCAAAAATCAAAATAGAAACAATCTATGGTTTAATTAAAGAGAATGACAACAATGAGACAATATACCAGAATTTATGGTATGCAACCAAAGCGTTATCTATAATAGGGATAAATTAGATGTCTTCCCAGTAAGATCAGGGATGAAGTAATGATGTCTATTATCCCCATTAGTATTCATAACTGTACTAAAATGTTAGTTATTGCAATTAAACAGGGAAAAGAAATAGAAGGATTAAGAAAAGGCATTGAAAAAAAACCTATCACTCTTTACAGATGATATGATGGTATATTTAAAATGCCAGAGAAGAAATTTAAAAAATAGTTGACACGATTAACAACTTTACTGAAGTTGCACGATGTAAAATAAATGCACATAAATCAGTGTTTCTATGTATTACCCACAGAACACAGCAGTAAGAGATGGAGAAATTACATTTAAAATTACTACAGACATCAGAAAATACTTGGGAGTCTGCCTGCCAAGACAGACCCAGGAACTATATGAACACAATTACAACACACTTTTCACACAAAGACAGACCTAGCCAATTGGAGAAATATTTAATGCTCCTGTGTAAGCTGAATCAATATTAAGAGCAAAAAGTCAAGAATGTCAGGGGAATCAATAAAAAAATAAAGGAGACCTAGCGATGCCAGATTATGTTCTTATGGTGTATTAAATAGTATAGTAACATATTTCATATATTAATATAATATTATTATTGTGTATTATATCACAGCACATTTACCGTTGAAACAATCTGGTACTAGCCAAGAAACAGCACGGTGGGTCAGCAGAATAGAGTACAGAATTTACTGTAGTAAATTACCATAGTAGTCCAGTGCTTGGTAAATACAAGCATCCCACTATTAGACACAAATTGCTGAGGAAACTAGAAAAGTTTGGCATGAAACTAGGCAGAGACCAACGTGTCACCAGGACAGGGTTAAAATGGACAGCATCTGAATAGAATTTTAGAGAAACTAGCTGTCACAGACCTGTGGAGAACATTGAATGGGAACAGAGCTATTTCTGAGTTGTCCTTGTCACCTTCACAACTGACCATGTATTAGTGCATAAACAGCCTCACAAAGAGATGTGGAAAGGTAGGATGTTAAATGCATCTTTTGCTGGCCATGATGCAGTAACAATTACATTCGGTAGCTGTATCAGCAAGCACCCTAGCACATCCAGGATGACCTGCCAGCACAGGTTCTTTGATCTGCTTTTAAAGGAAAGACTGCTCAAAAAGGGGTTAACAATCCTACTTTTAATTACATTCACTAATTCAGGGGAAAGGTCAGCACCCTGAATGTGGAGAAAGTACAAGCAGAAAATTAGCAGAAAGATCAACACACAGGGCTCTAACTGCGTGAATATAGCGATATTGCTGTATACTTTACATACATCACTGGATCAAGGGAGCACAGACATCTAAGAGTTGGGGGGAGGGGGAGCTCATAACAAATGGCCGCTTAAGAGTCTTGACCAGGAAATCAAAATGCCAACCTCCCAGAATATATAACAAAGGCTTGGCTCCTCATTGACTTGGAGCCGGTAGGCACAAACCTACATGACTCAGCACAGCTGTGAATTAACAGAATTCAAAGAAGATCAGTCCTTCAGATGTTCACAGTTTAGCCTGAGCCTAGGAAACTGATATAGATAGATAGATAGATAGATAGATACACATTCACTCAGTTCAGGGGGAAGAAGTCAGTGCTCTTAACTTCAGAGAAGATACAAACAGAAATTATAAGCAGAAAAATTACAGAAAGAGAAAATAACAGAAGTCAACAGATGGCTTCTAGTTGTCTGACCAAAGCTATACATACATAGTTACCAGAGAGAGAAGCATCAACACCTGAGTTTTCAAAGCCAGGGGCTCCCTAACACTTACCTGGAGTCTCATCTGGCCAAATCACATGCACACTCATCTATTTCTTTTTCCAAAGCAAAACTTAAAAAAACCTCAGGAGTATATATATATACCCTTCTTCCGAGCCAGAGGGCATCACAACTCTTGTGAGCCACTACCTAATGACAAAGTAACAAAAGATGTGGGCCTTCCTGAAAAAACCCAATCAAGCTTCTCTTGTTGGGTTCCGTGTAAGGTCTCGTCTTCAATTTCCATTAACATTACACTTGCACTGACAAGCATCTTTGGAGAAAAGATGAAAAATTAATTGGAAACTACCAGTACTAAAGAATGGATAGGCCAAAGAATAAGTCATAGGAATAATAATTTCATCCATGGTAATGAGATAATATACCAAATATTTTGGGATGTAACCAAATCAGATCTTTGGGAGAGTTTATATCACTAAACACTTTCATCAAAGAAAGAGGGGGAAGAAGGAGCAGATAATGAATTTATATCTAGAAGTGTTTTCTTGAAAAAAAAAGAGAACAAATAAATCAAGGAACTAGACGTGAAACTAAAAAAATTAGAAAACTATCCAATTAAAAAGCCCAATTGAGCAACAATATAGAAATGCTAAAAATCGAAGGAGAGATTAAGCAAACTGAAAGCAAGAGACCCAACGAATAAATAAAATGAGTGGCTGTGTAGGAAGAATTGATTCTTAAAGAGAAAAAAGAAAACAAAAATAAATTATGAAAAAGAAATAAAAGCAGTTATTAGGAAGCACAAGTAAAGAAGGGGCCCTACCAAACTTCTTCTGTGGCACAAATAAGGTTTTGATACTTAAACCAGGGAAGAGTCAAAATGGAAAAAAGAAAACAAACCATAGACCAACATTCCTTAAGAATATTGATACAGGGGCACCTAGGTGGCGCAGTGAATAGAGCACTGGCCCAGGAGTTAGGAGGACCTGAGTTCAAATCCAGCCTCAGATACTTGACACTAGCTGTGTGACCTTGGGCAAGTCCCTTAACCCCACTTGCCTTGCCTTCCCCATCCACAAAAAAAAATATTGATACAAAAATTTTAAATAAGATATTAGCAAGGAGGCCACAACTGTATATCACAAAGATCATACACTATGCCTAGGTTGTATTTATGTCAGGAATGAATAACTGATCCAGGATTGGAAAAATTATAAATATAACTGACCATAATTTTTTCAAAAAGAACCAAAAATCATATGATTATAAGAGCTGTTCTTCAATAGATAAATGGTTAAAGGATATGAATAGTTTTCATAGAAATCTAAGTTATCGTTACATATGAAAAAAATTCTCTAAATCACTAAATGCAAACTAAAGCAATGCTGACACTTCACCTCACTCTAATATGATTGACAACACTCTTTACAGAATGTAACGACCATTCTCATAAAAACCAAGATCAAAATATGTGGTGAGGATAAACTGGAGACCATTCCGGCAAGATTCCAGGAGAAAGCGAGAATGTCCATTCCTGCCACTATTATTCAGTACACAGGTGTAGAAATGTGAATCAGCCCAAAGACAAGAAACGGGAATTGGGGAAATATGGTTAGGCAAAGGAGAAACCAAATCATCCCTTCTGACTGGTGATCAAGATTATATATATCCCCGTTTCCCTCGAGCTACACTGCGTTTAGACTTCTTTGAACCTCTTTGTCGTTGCCTTCGATCCTTAGGAAATCTCATTATCCTGAAAGACTGAATCTGTCTGGTAGTCACATCTCCGCCCTTCTGAGTAGACCCTCTGAGTAGAGGGCAGGGGGCTTAGCAGGCTTCTCTCCATTTCCTACAATTGCATTGCTTTTGGACATCTTTAGACTTCTCCATCAGGCCGCCTTCCTAATTCCCCATCTTCACCTGCTTTTCAGCTTCCTTTGATTGTCATCTTCCCCCATTATGCTATAATCTCCTCAAGAGAAGGGGCTTTTTTTAAACTTGTGTTTATATCCCCGATATTCAGCATGTTGCCTGGCTCATAGTAGGCACTTAATAAATACTTATTGACTGACTGACTGAAAATATAGAGATGGTTTAGTAAGAACAGGGTTTCTTAAACTTTTTCCACTGAAGACCCCATCAGTGCCTCATGACCCATGGTTTAAGGAGTGATGAATTAGGGCACCTGTAGAGTCAACTAAAAAATTAATCAGAGCAATTATTAATTTCAACAGTTGTGGGACACAAATTTGATCCATATAAATAATCAGCATTTCTGTCTATTACTAACAAAGTTGAATAGAAAGAAAAGGAGAAATTTTATTTAAAGTAACTGTAGAATATTTAAGATACTTAGGAGCCTCCTTACCAAGATACACGCAGAAACTATATAAACAACTATAAAACACTGTTTATGAAAACAAACAAACCTTAACTGGAGATATAGTATATTGAGACCATATTATAAAAATGATAGTTTTACCTAAATTAACATATTAAATTGTGTTGTTTCAAGTAAAGTCAAGAAGCATTTGTACAGTACCCAAGGATTCCCTTAAGGGGCTAGAAAAAAAATAAAAATAAAATCCATTTGGAGAAACAAAGGCAAAAATTCTCAAGAAAAATAGTGAAAAATAAAGTTGGAAGAGGACCTCACAATATTAGATCTTAAATTATTCCACAAAGCAGTGATCATCAAAACAATTTGATACTGGTTAAGAAATAGAGATGTGGCTCAGTGGGCTGGACTAGGTATGCATTTTTCATGAGTCTTGAAATTTGTAGCAGAATAGGTTGATCCTTCTTTTCTTTTGAAGCCTATAATGTGTAAAGATGGAGTAGGTACCCTAGAAAACTACTTTACTAAAATCTACTTAGGTTGTGTGTGATTCCAGAAATGTCACCACTACTAATTTATTTATTTAAGTTGGAAATTGAACATTAAAATGCGGGTGATTCCCAGTATCTGTATAATGATATAAACTCATTAGACTTAAGTTATTTACATCTTCAAGTGGATTTATCAGATTTGTGAGCAAATCTGTGGTGTAATGAGACATAACAGATATTTTTTTTCATACGCGGTGACTGGGGAGGGAAGGATACAACATGGGATGAGCTTAAGAAGAGTAGATCTAAGTCGGCTCTACGTTGATAGATCCTAAACACCAAGGGGCATTGATGATGACATTATGAGGTGTGGAAATACCAAAAGATTCAAAAAAGGGAAAACAGAAGGCTACAGAATATAAACTTACAAACCATGTCCTTTTGTGTCCTAATTGTCTTCCAACGTGGAGTTAAAGAGAACAAGATTTAGACTCAAAGATGGCAGGTATGTCGTGGAGGTCACCTTGTATAGGCTGAAGCCTTTTTACCTATGTAAAAGATTGCGTTTTAAATTTGCTGGGGTCTGCAATTTAACGTTTCTTTGACAAAAAAGGGCAAATTTTCTTTAGGACATCCCAGTTTTTCCTACCTTTTCAGTTCTTTGCCTCATCATTCATTATTGGTGCATCCCACAGTTGACATTTGGCAGAGGGAAAGAGTACCTCAAGCACATCATGGAGGTCCACAAGGAGAAAGGCTATGGCTGTAGTATCTGCAACAGACGATTTGCCCTTCGAGCGACTTACAACGCACATATGGTCATTCACCGGGAGAACCTGCCTGACCCCAACGTACAGAAGTAAGACCTTCTCTGACAAAGTGTTGCATCTTGGTGGTGGTTCTGTAGTACCCGCTGGGGTGGTGGTTGAGAGGAATAGCTCTACTTCCATATTAATTATTTTATTGAGTAGTTTGCAGGACCTCAACATTTTTCTCAAAGTATCATGGCTAATGCACATGTTTATTTGCTTTATAGTGTCACTAAGGAGCTAACAGTATAGGGGTATGAGAGGATTTATTTCCTTATTCTCATCTCCATTGTTATATAGGTAACTATGCTTCTTAAACTCTTCAAGAACAGATGAAGTTTAGCTGTGTTCATGCTTTTGTGCTTGTGATGAGATGAAGTTTGAAAAATTCGTTTAATTTCTTGTTTCCTTTTTCTTCGTTAATAAACAATTAATAAAATTTCAGTTTTATTGCAGATTGCTAAAATAACGGCTTTATGTGGGCTCACTGTCATATAGGCTTTTTCTCTTGTTTTAGGTACATTCATCCGTGTGAAATTTGTGGAAGGATCTTTAATAGTATAGGAAACTTGGAACGCCATAAGCTCATACACACAGGTAGTATAATTTATTCCTATAGCTCTAGATTTCCTATTTCTAATACTAACATGTTCCTTAACTGGTTAATCATAATTTTATTGGGAAAATTGTTCAGTAACCTACTTTGAGCTGTAAGGATAACTGATAATCCTTTAACCAGCATTTCAAGGTTTGCAAAATGGCCCAGATCAGCTCTTTGAAGTAGGCAATATAAGTATTCTTATTCCCATTTTACAGGAGGGGAAGCTGAGGCTCTGGCAGATCAAGTGATTTGGCTGCCTTCCCAAAATTAATAAATGTCACAGACAAATCTCTGTGATACCTCTCTAAAATTCTCTCCTGTAATAAGTAGGGAACTGAAAGTTCTGGAGACTGAATCCCTTAGCTTAAAATACTGTGCTGTTTTTTTCTAGCTGTTGAAGAGTTCACCCAGCATTTGTGACCCAGACTTTATTCTTTATTAATTGCTTTAGCAATGGGGGAGACACTCAGACACAGACACAGTGTCTTGGTGTCACCCAGAAGCTCTGCTGTGTGTCCGGGCAAGGCAAATGATACTTATAATCTTGTGGAAACAAAATCAAATGAGGGAAGGACAAAGTTAGCAGGGTGAGGGGGGGGGACAATTTTTAGGAAACCAATGAGAGTTGATTAGGCTTGGTAACCAAGGTGGTTTTTGTAATATTCTGAGGAAGGTAAACTATTAACACATAATTGATTACAGCAAGTGGTTTTCCATTGTTTTAACCAAGATTTTTCATGGGAAAAGTTTCTAATACTGGTAGACATTTCAGACATTTGTCTGGCTCCCCAAAAGCACAACAAAATGAAATTCCACGTTATCCCTCTTTTTTATGCTTATAGAGCTCAAATGTCATTACTCTGAAAATCAGGGACAAGTGATTCTATAAAGGTCAAAGGTAACAAGGTGCACGTAATTTCTTTGGGAGAGATTATTGCTAATAGAGTAGGAAAGGCAGCAGCCACTAAGCACACCCTCAAAGATGAGGACGCTGATTCGGGTAAGGAAAGTGAAGTGGTCTTCCATGACCCACCTCTTGGCCTTCTGAGACCTGGCTCGTTGCCCACCCAGATGAACAGATCTTCTTCTCATGACTGTCGCTAAGGCTTTCAGGAGAGGAAGAGGTAGAGATCCAGTGTGGTTGTCCTTATGGGGCACAGAACTCCCAATGCTAACTAGGACATAATCTGTCCGTGTTTGGGAGAAGGAATAGAGCAAGATTTCCATCTTCCTCTTTGGACAGATTTAGATCTTTGGCAACTGGCTAAATGAAAGTCACTAAGATGGTGTCATTCCAGGGCTTGAAAGTTCATTCATTCCCTCTCTTCAGATTAATGGTAGATCTGGTGACTCCTCAGGAACAGGGACTTTTTTGTATCATATGGTACAAATCCATGTGTAAAGGCCTTTCCACTTTACTGAGGTGTTCATATTAATGAAAACTGGGTTAGGAGCCTTTGATCAGAATTTCAGGGAATTCTTACACTCATAGACTTTCAAATGAACCCCATCACTGGGTTCATTAGGTTAGCAGTAGTCTTCTGGTTCTTTGAAATGGCAAATTGTACTTGTATATTGAAGTATCATATCATCAGAACATTAATGGTAATTGAAGGTGTTGGCCACTAGCTGTAGGTCAGAAAAATAGCTACTCATTAAAATTTTATGTGGAATAAATCCAATTTTCCTAATGGTAAAGTATCTGGCTTTTAAATTTTGATTTAAGCAAAATTCCTGCTGTCCCATTTAAATTACGTTTTGTCATTCTCTTGCCCCTGAAGCTTAGTCTCAGGACAGTGGAAATGTTGGAGCAGTAGTACCATAGAGAATTCCTTTATAATTTGTACTTTAAATTGAATATTTCTGTCATTGCTGATGTGTTTATCTCATGAGGCAAGTTATAAAATCTAGGAATTAATTCTTTCAGAAATATTTCACTCATTGTTACAGTGCTTCTGTGCCAAGATAGACCAACGCATCCTAAATACATGTGCAGTTGGAAAAATTATCATTAAACTTATATTCTTTCTTATTCAGGGTGCTGTCCTTTCTAAGGATTAATTAATCACGTAATAGAAGAGAAGGGGGAAGAAAACACGTGCTAGCATTCAGCCATGAAAAGAGTAGTTAAGATGAAAACAACTTTTTCTCGTATTAATTCCTCTTTTTCTCCAGCCATCTCTTTGTATTAATTTCATTGTTTGGTCTTATTTTTCTCCCCTACGGTTTCTTAAACACATTATTTCTCATTACTTTTCTCCCTCTTCAAATGTACAACTTTGCTTTGATTTAGACTATTCCTAGAGTTGTCCTAAGCATAAAATTAGTACTGTTTACAAATGGACAGGTTCAAGGACTGTTCAGGATCTACAGTCAATAAACCACAAGCCTTTTGAGGAAGCAGAGCTGCCTCCCTCCCTTTGTATAAAATTCTATTCCTACAATACACCAACCAGTACTATAGAGGTGATAGCCATCTATAGCTAACAAAAATGCTGTAACGAGGTTACTCTGAACAAAATATACATAACACTGCTGAGCTTGTGTAGGGTCAGGGCTCGCAATCTTGAATGACACCCATAAAAACCTTCTAACCCATCTCACGCATCTGCCTTACGATAACCAGGATCAAAACAAGCTGTCAGACAGACTAGCCAGCTTCCTTGGGAAATTTGTGTTTTATGAGGCAAGTTGGTTATCAGAAGACTAAAGTCATGATTGTAAATAAAGTGCTGCACTGAATAGATTTGTCACTAACTAATTCAGCTTTCAGACCCGAGTGCATATTTTGAACACGTCTTGTCTCATTATGTAGTTTTGTGGCTTACTCATTCATTTGAATTTTGATGTTTAATTTAAACTTGATTTAATTTTTTAAAGGTGTAAAAAGTCATGCATGTGAGCAGTGTGGTAAATCCTTTGCCAGAAAAGATATGCTTAAAGAACACATGAGAGTTCATGACAACATCAGGGAATACTTGTGTGCAGAATGTGGGAAAGGTAGGTATGTGCTTCTTTTTGATGTAACTCACTTACAGTACATGGAGGAAATAAACAGTGGTGCTAATCCAGTGCAGATGGGGCAAAATGCTTTCCTCACTGTCACATCTCTCCACTTCAGCTTCATTTAGCTTCGATTTTGACTTGAAGCAGTAAGAGTCACTGAATTTCCCTTCTCCTTATCTAGCCAAAATGCTGTCTGTGGCAGGTACTTGGTCAGAGTCCAGGAGGCTAAGAAAAACCAATTTCCTTCATCGATAGACATTCACATATCTGACACCCAAGGACTGCTGATTTTTGGAAGCACCTCTTTCAGTGCCACTTCTCAATCTTTTCCTCCTAACAATAGTTAGAAATTGCTTCAAAGACTTTTGCTCCCTCTGCTAGCTACATAGTGTTGTAGTTCAGCCTAAGAGTCACTAAAGTGGTCCCTGAAATGGCAGATTGGCTGGTTTTCTTTTCTTTTTTTTGCTTTTTAGAGGGCAATTGGGGTTAAGTGACTTGCCTAAGGTCACATGACTAGTTTTTGTGTTAAATGTCTGAGGCCGGATTTGAACTTGCGTCCTCCTGACTCCAGGGCCAGCGCTCTATTCACTGTGCCACCTAGCCGCCCCTTGTTTTCATTCTTAGTAAAGAAATGTAATCACCTTTTTCCTGCAGGAGCCATCAGGTAGAGAGGAGAGTGGCTCTTACTCTCTGGTACCCGCCATGGCTCATGTACATTCCATGATATTTGTGTACTCTGAAAAGAGGGGAGTATCTGGCAAAAAAATGTTACCTTGCCTGCTGTCTTTAAGGCTCCTGTTCATCCAGATATTGTGAGCTTTGTTCATACCAACTTGAGAAAAAATAATCGGCAATCTTATGCTGTCAGTGAATTAGCAGGTCATCAAACCAGTGCTGAGTCCTGGGGCCCTGACAGAGCTGTTGCTTGAATTTCTTGCGTTCAGAGTGGAGGGACTCGCCAGTCTGGCCAGGGTGCTTTTGGAAATATGTGCCAAGGAGGTCACATGTTTGTTCCTACCAAGATTTGGCACCATTGCCATCACAAAGTAAATATGACACAAAAACGTTATGCCATCTGCACTGCACTGGCAGCCTCTGCCCTGCTGGCACTGGTCATGTCAAAAGGTCATTGATAGAAGAAGTCTCAGAACTTCCTCTTGTGGTCGAAGATAAAGTTGAAGGGTCTGAGGAGACCAAGGAAGCAGTTTTGCTGCTTAAGCAGTAGAAGGCATGGAATGACGTCAGAAAGGCTTATGCTTCTCAGTCAATGAGAGCAGATAAGGGTAAAATGAGAAACCGTTGGATCTAGCGTCAAGGACTGCGAGTCGTCTATAATGAAGACAATGGTGTTATCCAAGGCCTTCAGAAGCATTCCTGGCATCACTCTGATCAATGTGAGTACATTGCACCTTTTGAGACTTGCTCCTGATGGGCATGTGGGGCATTTCTGTATTTAGACTGAAAGTGCTTTCTGCAAGTTGGATGACCTGTATGGTTCATGACACAGGCCCGCTACCCTGAAGAGTCACTACAGTCTTCCCATGCACAAGACGGCAGACCTTACCAGGATTTTGAAAAGCCCAAAGATCCAGAGGGCCCTCTATGTGCCACACAAAGAGATTCACAGGTGAGTACTCAAGAAGAACCCACTGAAGAACTTGAGAATCATGGTGCAACTGAACCTGTATGCCAAGACGATGCTCCAGAATACAATTCGGCACCAGGCTGCAAATTGGAGAATCAGAGAAAATAAAAGAAGTGCCACACTAAAGAAGATTATGGCAGCAAAGAAGGTAGTAGGGGAGAGGAAGAAGAAGGTAATAAGAAGGTTCCAGGGCAAAAGAAATCAGCAGAAAAGACGCAAGCCTGCCGCATAAACTCAACATATTGGTTTATCCACTGGGCCACAATCCATTATGTCAATATTGTGAATTTCTAAAGAATAATTATTCAGAGTAGCTTTGGCGAAAAGAAGAGAAATGTAATCAACGCATATTAATTCAAACTCTACCACTCTAGTTTTATAATTTACAAGTGCTAGACTAAAGTTAATCTTTTCACTGTCATGGAGAAAAGTTGACCAGGTGGAGAATTAGGGGACTCTACTATGTGATTACTAGTATAATAAATAGAAGGGGAAATATTTATCTGCCTGGAAGAAAAAAAAGTGAAACGATTCTTTAAGCCGTGTAGGAGCACTCCTTAATAATAGTGACCGTTAACGTTCGAAGATGATGGTGCCTTTTGAGAAAAGGAGAGCCGTTACTCAAGCAGTATGTTTCAGGTGCCACTTTCATGCATCGGTAATCACACGACTCTAAGCAGAGACACTACTCCTCAGGCTAGTGTTCTGTAGGTCTGTTCTTTTCTATGTAGGCACTGACTTGATTTATCTACAGTCCATGAATGCCAAGAAGAATGATACGGTATTTCTTTTAAATTAGTCTATAATTGAGACCTTTATGAATTCATATTGCTGAAGTTATAGTTACATATATATGTAAATATATGTGTGCATGTGTGTGTTTAAAATCCACATGATGACCTCTGTTTGATTAATTTTGAAAGGTAGGTTTAAAGTTTAATATTAAAATCTACATAATGGAATTTCTTCAGTTTAAAAACCTCATTGCTTTTTAGTGCTGTTTCTTTTTTAAATTAATATTAGGCTTCATTTTCTTGAAAATACAAATAAAATTATTCAAAACTTTTAAAGCTACTTTAATTATTGCTTGACCTAATGTCAGATACTTTAGATATATGGTCCCCGGGTTAAAATGTAGGTTTTTGATGACACTGACTTAATAACTTTGTACCTGCTTTGTCTGTTCAAGACTGGGTAAAAGATTTGATCAATCTGAATTATACCACAAGCTAGGTGCCCTGAGAAGTTAAGGTCTGAAGAGTTAGGTGGTGGCCGATAAAAGAATTCATTCTCGCTGCCAGTTTATGTGTAGTCCCAAAGGCATGGTAGGATGTGGGCATCACGTGCTTCTCTGCTTCTTTTTTTCTCACAGGCATGAAAACCAAACACGCTCTTCGTCACCATATGAAACTCCATAAAGGCATCAAGGAGTATGAGTGTAATGAGTGCCATAGGAAGTTTGCTCAGAAGGTCAACATGTTGAAGCACTGCAAAAGACACACAGGTCAGTGGGCAGCCGGGAGGCAGCGGGCTTCGCCCCTGTCTTCCCGTCTAGATGACCTGGCTGTCGGTCAGCCAGTGGCCAGATGACAGAAGCGCACGGATTGTTGAAGCCCTTCCATCGTGGCGCTGTCTAACCTTTCTTTAGCATGGCAAGGCAAATACACGGTGACTGAAAGTCAGTGTAAAGCCCCTACCTGCCCGTTTTCTATACTCAACCTCATGAGAAATACATAGAACAGAACAAGTTCACATTAGAGATTTTTTTAAATTGACTAAAATTCTTGACCTGAACTCAGCTTTACCCCTTTAGTTCTGTGCTCGTTGATTTTCAGAAGGATTACCTGAAGATGCAGATCACAAAAATGAAATGCAGTTTATTTCTTTATTATTCAAACCAGTATTTATAGCATTCACTTAGCAGGACCTTAGAATAATATTTCCACTTGTTGGTATTTTGTTGGAACACATCAATCACTTCACCAAAAACATCCACAAGATCTTTTTATTTTTAAAAAATTTTAGGAAAATTACCTCATGTAGTGATTACAGTCAACCATGCACGTGACTTTCCCTCTTTGTAATTATTTTTAAAAGGTAAACAAGCATGGAAAATGTATTTAATCATTTGGAAACAATATCATCCGTTGTATTTGACCTGTTATCACCTTTTAGTGTTGCCTGCGTTTAACTCACCAGAGATAAAGTGTGGGTTATTCTTTTGGATCTTCATGCCTTAGTGATTCATACAGGTCTTCCTGTTTTTCCCTGAATTCTTCGTATTCATATTCCTTTATTTTGTATTGTCCACTCTAGGTGCCAGCATCTCTTAGATATCAGATGCAGCGCTCTGAGGGACAGTGTAGCGGTGAAATCCACAGGCCTTAGCGACAGATCAGAGGTGGGGAGGGCGGTGCGTGAGAGACAGTGAGAAATCGAGGTTACTGAGATTATGGCAGGACGCTCAGCAATGACAGCAAAGTCAGGAAGGGGAAAGAGTTTTGGGGAAAAGATGATGAGTTCAGTTTTGAATATGTTGGGTATAAGGCTTCTACTGGACATCGAGTTTGAGATACCTGAAAGGCAGCTGGAGATACAAGGCTGGAAATCATCAGAGGTTCAGGCTGGGTAAGATAGAGTTTATTTGAGAATCATCAGTCTAGAGACAGTAATGACGTCCATGTTGGCTGAGAAGATTGCCAGGGTAAGTTGTGTAAATGGAGAAGAGAAGGGCAGAGCCCTGTGGGACAGCCATGCCTAGTAGAGAAGTGACCTGTTTGAACAGCCAGTAAAGGAGACTAAGCAGGAAGAGTCAGATATGTGGAGAGATGGGACTTGAAGATGGTTCTTCCATTCTGAGGCTAGCTTTGTCTACTATACCATGCTGCCTCAGCCTTCCTCGTGGTGCAATAATATTTCATAGAATTATTAGTTCATAATCTGATCTGTCATTTTCCTTTCATTGGATACATAATTTCAAGTTGTTTTTCTCCTATTTATGTGCTGCTCTAAGTATTTTGAAGCACTAATATACTTTAGAAAGATTTCCAGCAGTAACCAGAAACAAAAACCTCAGGTAAATCAGAGAATTTGATTAATTATTACATTACTCAGACATCCTGACTAATCAATGACAACTTCATTAACCGTAGCAGTACTTTACGAGAAAATAACTGCTTTTTGATTGTTGGCTGTGGTGTTTCCTCCTGTGAGAGTAATTGCCTCATCACAAAGCAATTATTCTTAGTGATCTAGTTGTCTAAATAAAAAATGCTGGATATTTTCACTGTAACAGCTTTTCTCTGTTTAGAATTACACTGAGAAATGCTTTAGCAAACAACAATTTTTAACAAGTTTCAGTGAGTTAAAGAATTGTTAAGGACCCCTTCGAAATGATCTAGTCCAACTCTCTTATTCTGCAAATGAGAAAACTGGGGCCTACAGAAGCCAAGTCACTTCCCTGAGGTTGTGCAGCTGATTAATAACATAGTATGCAACAACTCAAAATTCTTAATTCCCCAGTGAAACACCAATATACATTTATGTCCACATCTACACTCATTCTTTTTTTTGTTTTATTTTTTTTTTAATTTTAGTTTATATCATTCATTTCCACAAAATTTTCAGTTACAAATTTTCTCCCTATCTTTCCCCCACCCACTTCCCCAAAACAGCCATCACAGTGTATCCCCCCCTCCCCCCGTGTATTCTCTGCTACGTCTTCCCCCCTCACCCCTCTGACTTTTCGGTAGGGCAGGATGGATCTCCCAACCACAGTGCCTGTGTATCTCAAGTCCCAGTTGGATGAAGTTAATAATAATAATAATAATAATAATAATGATAATAATTGTGTATATATATATTTTAACATTTGATTATAGAACTTTAGATTCCAGATTCTTTCTCTTCCTCCCTCGTTACCCATCCCCACTGGAAGGACAAGCAATCAAATACAGGCTGAACACGTGAAATTACGCAGAACCTCTCCACAGTGAATACACTGTGAGAGTCTGATTACATGTCCCTTCTTCCTATCCTGCCCCCCCCCATCCACTCTCTACCCTG
>CM053580.1:213349189-213368399 GCA_028627135.1 Pseudochirops cupreus
AGGGGTTATACAGTGGGATGGCTGTTTTGAGGTGTTGGGTAGGGGAAAGATGGGGAGAAAATTTGTAACTCAAAATCTCATGGAAATGAATGATGTAAACAAGAAAATAAATAAATTAATTTGTAGAAAAAGGAGAGAAAATCTTAAAACAAGATATTTTAAAAAGGATATAATAAAGGCTTAAAATAAAAAATAACTGCCTGAAAAAATTAGCATAAGCCTAAAAGGGGAGGAAATGGTCAAGATTAGAGGACTTTCAAACATTTCTGTGAAAAAATAAGAGCCGAATGGATTTTTTGAATCCGTAGGGGACAAACAAGGGGACAAAACGTAGGGGACAAAATATATTTAATAATTGGAAAGGGCTAAATGGTAATGAAGTGCTGATAGTCTAATAAGGGAAGAGACAAGTGTCCTTCCAGAACCCTAATATCTTCAAGGATCTAAGAGGAAAGTATATGTCTTTGCTCAGTTTGGTTGGTTTTCAGAATAAATGAAAAGGAAGGGGAAACAAATACACTAGGAAATAAATGAGAAATAAGAAGGAAAAACTTAATTTCAGAAAAATGGAGTACATAAGAAGAATAGTAAAAACAAAACAAAACAAACAAACTGGAGAGGATCTAGGTATAAATGAATTGTCAAAGAAAAAAATTCTTGGTCCTGATGGATTCACAGGATAATTTAATCAAACTTTTAAAGAAAAATTAGTATCAATACTTCACAAATTATTTTCAAAAATTGAGAAAGTACCCTGAAAGTTCCTTTTATGAGATGAATGAAGGCCTAATGCTTAAACCAGGGAAAAATAAAATACAGAAGGAAAACTATAGAGCAGTGGTTCTCAACCTGTGGGTTATGTTCAATTTGTAACAATGAAAATACATCCTGCATATCAGATATTTACATTACAATTCATAACAGTAGCAAAATTACAGGTATGAAGTAGCAACGAAAGTAATTTTATGGTTGGGGGTCACCACAACATGAGGAACTGTATTAAAGGGTCGCGGCATTAGGAAGGTTGAGAGCCACTGATCTAGATAGATGTGGAAAAAGGTTTGGACAAAGTGTAACATCCTTTCATATTAAAAAAATGTACAAAACAGGCATAGAGGGACTATTTTTAATATCATAAAAATGTCCAAAACCAAGAGCAAGCATCATAATCAAGGGGAATCAAGGAGAATCAAGGGGAATACAGTTGTTCTTCAGTTCTTTTTCAGTCCTGCCTGACTCTTCATGACTCCATTTGGTGTTTTCTTGTCAAGGAGACTGGACTGGTTTGCCATTTCCATCTCCAGCTCATTTTACAGGTGAGGAAACTGAAGCAGAATTAAATGATTTGCCCAGGGTGACACCACCAGTAAGTGTCTGAGGCCAGATTTGAACTCAGGAAGATGACTCTTCCTAACTCCAGGCCTGGTGCCCTATGCACTGTGCTACCTAGCTGACCTTTCTCATTAAATAGGAGAGTGATGCAGGGATACTCACTCTCTCCACAATTATTTGATATAGCTGTGGAAATGCTAGCAACAGCAATAAGACAAAAAAGAAAAAAAGAAAACAAAGGCATAAAGATAGCTAAAGAGTAAATAAAACTGTCCCTTTCACTGATCATATGATGGTATGCATGGAAAATTCTAGGAAATCAGTAAAGGTCCTCAGACAATTAATACCTCCAGGAAGGTTACAGGCTATAACATAGACCTTCAAAAATCAGTAGCATTTCTATATAATTATAACAGAACCTAAGAAGCAAAAACAGAAAGGGAAATTCCATTGCAATTGTAGTTACAAAATACATAAAATATGTGGGGATACCAAAGTATACAAAAGACTTGTTTAGATTCGTTTAAGTGATCCTTAAAGTAATTTTAAAAAAATCTGAAGGAATATGGCAAGATTATGCCATTATTATAAAAATGACAGTCCTTCCAAAGTTATTTTACACTTTTGATGCTATGCCAATCAAATTACCAAGTGTATACTTTATAGAACTTGGTAAAACAGTAACAAAATTAATTTGAAAAATATAATATCTAAGCTATCAAAGAAAATGATGAACAGAAGTCCAGATGAAGGGGAAATAACACTCCCAAACCTTGAACTATATTATAAAGCTGCAGTTATGAAAAACATCTAGAATTAGAGGATTCTGGGAAGATGGAAGCATAGGTCAGAGAACGCCAGGTTCTCCAAATTATCCCCAAAACAAGACAGAACCTCGAATCAAAGTTAATGGAGGGGCAGAAATAAATAAAAGTTGAAGTAAAGCAGTAGTCCTTTTTTTTTTTTTTGCTTTTTGGAGGGAGAAAGGAAGGGCAATTGGGGTCAAGTGACTTGCCCAAGGTCACATGGCTAGTAAGTGTTAAGTGTCTGAGATCAGATTTTAACTCAGGTCCTCTTGACTCCAGGGACAGTGCTGTATTTACTGTACCACCTAGCCACCCCTAGTTGTCTTTCTAAGACAACTTGAGAGGACTTCCAGAAAATATCTGGATTGAAGGGCAAATACCTCCAGGCAAACTCCACTGAATCAACAAACAACAAACTCTGGGGGCAGCAGAAACTTTCACCTGATGGCCAGTGTAAAGGTTAGACAGCCAAGTAGGGGAAGATTAAAGGACCCTCCTCTGTCTCTGGATTCCAGGGCCAGGTGTGCTGACTAGAGGTGGACCCAACTGTGGCTATGGGCACTTGCAGGAGAAGAGTCCCTGGTTGTAGTTCCAGAGTAGAGGAGCAAGCTAAAGTTTGCAGCCACAGGAGGGACTGTAGGGAGCAAGAGTATTTGAGAGACAGCATGGCTGGGGCCCTAGCCATGCCTTCATAGGGGAAGAGGGGCGCTTGAGGTTGATTCCCTGGACAAAGCTCAGAAAATAACAGTAAAAAGAACCTGAGGCCTGGGGCACCACTCCCCACATCTTGGGACTAGAACCTGATTACAATAATAAGCTGCTAAAAAAAATAAAACAATGTAAAAATGAGTAAACAAAGGAGAAAGAATCCAAACATACATAGTTACTATAAGGATGGAGATATGGATTCATATTCTAAGGAAGAAAGTGAAACCAAAAAAGTCACTCCTACTTTAAAGAGAAACATCAAATGGTCACTGGCCTCAAAGGAGTTCTTGGAAGAACTTAAAAAGAACTTCAAAAATCAAATAAGGGGCAGAGCCAAGATGGCAGAATGAAAGCACAAACTCAGTGTGAGCTCCTGCTCCAACCACCTCCAATACATGTAAAAAATATCTCTGAACAAATTTTAGAGCTACAGAACCCACAAAGTGACAGAGAAAAACAAATCTCCTGCTGAACGCAGGCTGACAAGAAGGGTCGAATGCACTGGGTTGGGAGGCAAGTGCAGTCTCACATGAGCCACTTGGTTCTGGCCCCAGGGCGGCCCTGACCAGGGGTGGCCAGAGCAGATTTCAGGAGAGTGAATCACCCACAGCTGTGGTGGTTTCCAGACTTCTCAACCCATAAACACTGAAGAGAAAGTAAAAGGTCAGTGGGGAACTGTGTTGGAACAGGGGGACAGAAGAGCACAGTCTGGCCCCTGCCACTGGGGAAAGAAGTGGTGGAGGTGTGGTGGCTGCAGCTGCTGCAGCATGGCTGCCTCCAGAGCTCCTCTCCTGCAGATCATAGGGGGACCAAGCAACCATTCAGAGGGTAAGCACTCTTGCTTTAACCTGCTTGGATTGGGATCATGGACTTGGGTGGTGGTCCTGTGGTACTGGCCAGTGTGCCAGAGCTTGTGGGGGCTGTAGAGAGGGTGCACTCCTAATAGCTCTGGCAGCTGTGAAAACCCCAGGGATTGGGGACAAAACTTTCTCCATTCTGGAAGCAGAGGTCTACCATGGCAAAGAGATCAAAAGTCAAGTAATTGACTGGCAAGATGAGCAAGCAGAGGAAACACAATCAGACCATAGATTCCTTTTTTGGGGACAAAAAGGATCAAAGCAAGGAATGGGAGGAAGACAATGAAGCCAGAACTCCTGCATCAAAAGCTTCCAAGAAAAATATGAATTGGTTACAGGCCAAGAAGAATTTTGAAAATCAAGTAAGAGAAATGGAGGAAAAACTGGGAAGAGAAATGAGAATGATGCAAGAAAATCATGAAAAGTGAGTCAACAACCCGCTAAAGAAGACCCAAAAAAATACTGAAGAAAATAACACCTTAAAAAATAGACTAACTCAAATGGCAAAAGAGGCTCAAAAAGCCAGTGAGGAGAAGAATGCCTTAAAAAGCCAAATTTGCTATATGGAAGAGGAATTTCAAAGACTCACTGAATAGAATAATTCCTTCAAAATTAGATTGGAGCAAATGGAAGCTAATGACTTTGTGAGAAATCAAGATAGTATAAAACAGATCCAAACAAATGAAAAAATAGAAGACAATGAGAAATATCCCATTGGAAAAAACACTGACCTGGAAAATAGATCCGGGAGAAATAATTTAAAAATTGTTGGATTACCTGAAAGCCAAGATAAAAAAAGAGCCTAAACACCATATTTAAAGAAATTATCAAGCAAAATTGCCCTGATATTCTAGAAACAGAGGGCAAAATAGAAGTGGAAAGAATTCATTGATCACCTCTTGAAAAAGATTCCAAAAAGAAAACTCCTAGGAATATTATAGCCAAATTCCAGAGTTCCCAGGTCAAGGAGAAAATACTGCAAGCAATCAGGAAGAAACAATTTGAGCATTGTGGAAACACAATTAGAATCACACAGGACCTAGCAGCTTCTACATTAAGGGCTTAAAGGGCTTGGAATATGATATTCCAGAGGTCCAAGGAGCTAGGACTAAAACCAAGAATCATCTACCCAGCAAAACTGAGTATAATGCTTCAGGGGAAAATATGGTCATTTAATGAAATAGAGGGTTTCCAAGCATTCTTGATGAAAAAACCAGAGCTGAACAGAAAATTTGACTTTCAGTTACAAAAAGCAGGAGAAGCATGAGAAGGTAAACAGGTAAAAGAAATCATAAGGAATTTATTAAAGTTGAATTATTTACATTCCTACATGGAAAAACAATAATTGTAACTCAGGAGGCTTTTCTCAGTATGAGGATAGTTGAAGGGAATATATATGTATATATATGTATGTATAGGAGGGTATATTGTGCATAAATATCTATATGAGTATGTGCATATGTATATACATCTATACATAGACAGAGGGCACAAGATGAGTTGAATATGAAGAGATGATATCTAAAAAATAAAATTAAGGGGTGAGAGAGGAATTTATTGGAAGAAGGAGAAAGGGAGACATAGATTAGTGTAAATTATCTCATATAAAAGAGGCAAGAGAAAACTGTTACAATGGAGGGGAAGAACAGGAAGGTGAAAGGGAATGGGACAACCTTACTCTCATTGAATTTGGCTTAAGGAGGAAATAACATACGCACTCATTTGGGTATCTTACCCTACAGGAAAATAGAGAGGAAGGAGATAAGAGGGGGAATGATAGGGCAGATTCAGGGAGAGGGTAGTTAGAAGCAAACACTTTTGAAAAGGGACAGGGTCAAAGGAGAAAATAGAATAAGTGGGGGGTGGGATAGGATGGAGGGAAATATAGTCTTTCACAATATAACTACTATGGAAATGTTTTGCATAACTACACATGTGCAACCTATATTGAACTGCTTATCTTCTCAGTGGGGGTAGGTAAGGAAGGAAGAAAGGAAAAAATCTGGAACTCAAAGTTTTAAAAACAAACGTTTAAAAAAATTGTTTTTTACAAGCAAGTAGAAAATAAGATATACAGGTACTGGGTATAGAAATCCATCTTGCCCTACCAGAAAATTACGGGGGTGATGGGGGAGTATAAGAGAGATCAGATTGGGGAAAGGGGTATTGAGTAAGCTTGCTATTTTGGGGTGGGGTGTAGGGGAAAGATGGGGAGAAAAATTTGTAACTCAAAATCTTGTAGAAATGAATGTTGAAAACTAAAAATAAATAAATAAATTGGGAAAAAATCAAATAAGAGAGACAGAGGAAAAATTAGGGATAAAAATTAAGAGCAATTCAAGAAAATTATGAAAAAAAAGTCAACCAAATGAAAAAAGTGATCCAAAAGTTTAGGGGAGAAACTAATTCCTTGAAAACTTGAATTGGGCAAGGAGAAGCTAATGACATCATATGACACCAAGAAATAATAAAATAAAATTGAAGAATGAAAAAATGGAAGAGGATATGAAACATCTCATTAGAAAAACAACTAATCGGGAGAACAAATCAAGGAGAGACAACATAAAAATTGTTGTACCATCTGAAAGTTACAATTTTTAAAAAAGAGTCTTCAAACAATATTACAAGAAATTATTAAGAAAACTCCCCTAAATGCAGGGGTAGGGAACCTTTTCCTTCTTATACCTGGGTATGTTACCAGTACTCTTAAGACAGTTATCATTACTTTAGTAGTTTGAAAGAAAATCTGGGGTGTATGATGGGGAGATTCTAAAAAGTAAAATTGGATAGGGAGAGTTAAAAAGGAGCAACTATCTCTCAGAAATGAGGTGTGAAAGGAAGAACTGATACAAAGGAAGCAAGTGGGAGTGGAGGACCTGTAGTGCTGGAATCCTTCTCTGTAGGTGGATAGATTCTTCCTTCATAGGTCCTTTGTAGCTGGTTTGAGTATTTATAACACTCAAGATTATTTAGTCATTCGAAGTTGTTCTTAGGACAAAATCTCTGTTATAATGTACAAGGTTCACTTGGTACTGCTCATTTCACATTTCATTATTTTATTTCTCTACATGTTTTTCTAAACTCAACCAGCTAGCTCATCATTTCTTATAATAGTCGTACTCCATCACAATAATATATCACAACTTGTTTAGTCATTCCCCTGTTGAACAGCATCTATCATCTTAACCAATCTTATAGTTTAAGATTATATCTCAAAGTTGTTTTAATTAGCCTTTCTTTAATCAATAAGGATTTAGAGCATTTTTCATATATATATATTCTATATTCATATATATATTCTATATATATATATACACACACATACACACACACATATATGTATGTGCATGCATATAGTTTTGATTTCTTCATTAAAAAACTGCCTGTTCATATCCTTTGATCATTTATAAATTGGGGAATGACTCACATTCTTATCAATTTGACAAAGTTCTCTACATATTTGAGAAATGAGACCTTTTATTTGAAAGACTATACGTTTTCTGAATTTTCTGCTTTTCTTCTAATCTTGGGTACACTGATTTTATATGTATAAACCTTTCTTAATTTTCAAAAATTAAAAATTTTATACCTCATAATTCTCTGTGTCTCTTTGTTTATACATCAATTGTTCTCCTATCCATGAGTCTAACAGGTAACATGTTTCATGTTCTAATTTTCTTGTCATATCTCTCTTTACATTAAGGTCATGTATCCATTTTGACCTTAACTTGGTACATGGTTTAATATATCGTTTTATGCCAGATGGCTTTTAAGCTTTCCCAATAATTTTTACCAAATAATGAATTATCCCCAAAACTTAGAGCTCTACATTTGTCCAACACAAGGTTACTATAATAATTTACTGCCACCTATTGTATGTCTTCTCTGTCACTGGTCTGCCTTACTTCTTGGACGTTACCAGATAGTTTTAATAGTTATTACGTTATAATATATTTTAAGATCTGGCGCTACTACACCACCTTCTTTATAGTTTTTTTCCCTTAGTATTTTGGATATTCTTGACCTTTTATGCTGAATTTTGTTACAATTTTTTTTAACACAGGAAAATTTTTTTTGGCAGTTTAGTTGGGATGGCATTGAATAATAAATTAGGTAAAATTGTCGTTTTTATTATATTGGCTTTGCATAGCCATGAACAATATTTCTCCAATTATTTAAATTTGACTTTATTTGTATAATGAGTGTTTTACAATTATGTTCATGTAGTTACTGGATCTATTTTAGCAGGTATACTCAGGCATTTTATGTCTATAGTTATTTTAAATGGGGAATCTCTTAATATCTTTTTGCAGAATTTTATTGGTGATATATGAAATTCCAATGACATATGGGTTTATTTTATATCCTATTACTTTGCTAAAATTATTGTTTCAACTAACATTTCAGTTGAATCTTTAGGATTTTTCAAATATATCTTCATACTATCTGCAAAAATTTCCCATTTCCCCTTCTTGTTCCTTCAATTTCTTTTTCTCTTATTGTTATTTCTAGTATTTTTAAAACAACATTGAATAATGTTGCTGACGCATAGTTTAGTTTCCCTGTTTTTCTCTTTTAATTAAACCTTTTTTAGCTTTAATTTGTCTAAGATCATGATTGCTCCTCCTGTGTTTTTTACATTGGCTGAAGCATAATAAATTCTACTCCCCCGCCTTTATTTTAGCTCTTTACGTATCTTATCATTTTTAAAATTGTTTCTTGTTAACAATTTTCTATTTCAGGACTTTAGATGACTCGAGTATCATGAATATTCCAACCACCTATAAAGCACCTATGGAGGAAGATGCTACCCACCTCCAGAGAGAGAGACTAGAAATAAAAGCATGTATGGTATGGTTTTATATACACACAAATCTGTATGTATGTGTGTGTATGTGTCTGTATATGTTATATATGTATTTGGATTTAATTGTTACCTGCTCTAGGGTGGGGAGGAAGGGATAAAAAGTGCACAGCAAAGAACAGAAGAAAACTTAGAAGCAAAGAGAAGCAGGGTACATTTGGAAGCATGTGCAGTATTTACTACATAGTTATAAAAAAGTGGACAGTGTGAAATGGACATTTGTGGTTGTATAATGAAGTCTCTCTATGTTTTGCTGTGTACATGGAAATGTTCTTTCTTTTCTTTCTTTCTTTTTTTTGGTCTTTTTGTTTTAAGTTCAAAACGAATAAAAAATTTTTAAAAATTCTAAGATTGTTAAAAAGTAGATGGATCGATCAATGGAGCAGACTAGACTAAGGAGACAGAAACAATGGGATTTGATAATCCAGTGTTTGATAAAGTAAAAAATGTAAGTTACCCACAGGGAAAAAAACTCCTTTTTTTTTAAAAAAAAAAAAATAAAAACTGCTAGGAAAACTAGAAAGCAGTTTGGCCAAAAAATAATTTGGCTTAAACTAACACATTATATCATATTACATTGTAAAAGGATGTGACCCTAATGTTAATGATCAGAATATAAAAAATATTAGAAGAGGGCAGTTAGGTGGTGCAGTGAATAGAGCACTGGCCCTAGAGTCAGAAGGACCTGAGTTCAAATTTGGCCTCAGACACTTAACACTCACTAGCCATGTGACCTCAGGCAAATCACTTAACCCCAATTGCCCTACCTTCCCTGCTCAAAAAATAGAAAAAGGGAATACAAGCATGGGGAAAGGGGTGAAAGGAAAGAGCATTCAATGAACCTCATTCTAATCAGAAATGTTAGGGCGGCGGTATCAAAGCCAGGTAGAAACACTGGCCACTGATCCACACATAGGGATCCCTGCGGGCCACATAATGACTTAATTTTATAATGTATTATAATCTATATGTTATGGTATGTTTTGTGGAATATTCTCAAATTATATTTTAATCTCAAGTGTTGTAGGCCATGTGTTTGATGGCTCCAGCTTAGAACACTGAGCTAACTCTAATAAGGCGAGTTTCAGTAGGAACAAAAGTAACACTCTTGCCCTTGGGTACAATCAACTTCACAAGTACAAGATTGGGGAAATATTAGGTGTCATTTCTAAAAATTATCTGGAATTTATAGTGGATTGCAAGTCCATGAGTTAGCAGTATCATATGGCAGTCAACAAAGCTAATGCAATCTTGGGTTGCATTAAGCAAGGCACAAATACTAGGAATAGAAAGATAATAATAACATGGTATTCCGTCTTTGTCAGACCTTACCTAGATTATTGTATTCAGTTCTGCACATCAGTTTTAGAAAGACATCGATAAGCTGGGGAGTGTCCAGAGGAGGGCAACCAGGATGGCAAAGGATCTTGAGTTCATGTCCTATATGGGTCAGTTGAAATATCTAAATATTTTTAGCCTGATTAATGGAAGATTTGGGAGTAGACAGATTAGACATGCTCTGTTTGGCTTCTTGTCAAAAGTAGAAAGTACAAAGAGGAAAATTTGGGCTTGATGTCAGGAAAAAAATAATAGTGATCAGATCTGTCCGGAAGTGTAACAGGCTACCTAAAGAGGTGGTGGGTTTCACCTCTCTGGAGGTCTTTAAGCCAAAGACCATTTGTCAAGTACATTATAATGGATATTCTTTTTGTATATTGGTTAGCCCAGATGTCTGCTGAGATCCCTTCCTATTACCAAGTTCTGCGACTCTTGAAGTATGGATCCTTGTTGCTCAGTTATTCTGATTCAATGTCCTTGGTCATACTTTTTAGCTTCATGTTTGGAAGAGATTGAGCAGCTGATTAAAAAGGCATTTCTGCTACAGGGGACCTAGATTTCCTTCTACCTCCTCAATTCCCTACTTCCCCAATTCACTTGCAGTGAAAGAGTGTAATGGAAAACCCACAAATTTGCAGTCAAGAGTAACTTGGATTTGAATTTTAAGTGCCATCTATTACTTATGTGACCTTGTATAAGTTGTGTCACGTTTCTTGGGCTCCTTTAATTTGTAAGACTTTTTCCATTCCTAAATTTTATGATTTTATAAAACTTCATCCAAAAGACAAAGCTAAAATTGATCAAGCTGTTGTGTACAACCAGTAGTTAAAAAAAAAAAACAAAACCCAAACACATCATTTGAACTTTTTCAATGAAAAATTTAAAAACTCAACACAATCAATGAGACATCAAAATAAAGCAGTAATAAACTTTATTGTTATCTGAGCTTTAAAAAAACAAAAAGGAAGGGGGCATATTAAAACATAGCCAGTTCTAAACAGTTCAGATATTTCCTATCACAGAAAATATGTATACAGTCCATAAAAGTATACATAGTATATTAACATTATTAATGCATTGCACACCAGTTCATTCTAAGTAGGATGAATACACAGCGAGTCAAGTCCTATAATAACTTTGTCTTACTATAACAGAACTTTTCTAATGAGACTGATTTTAAAAAAATTTAGACTGGCTTTTACATAAGTGTCAAAATTTATATATCCAAATAAGGAATGTTTCTGTTTAAAGAGCTGTCTGATGAAAGATTACGTTATTCCAAGAATGCCACAATTTTGGGAATTCCTCTTTTGAAGCAGCCTCCTGAAACAGATTACAAGCCTTATAAAATATCATTCACTTTAACCAAAAATCAGTTGGAGCAAATGAGAAGGGAAAAGTGGATGTTCCAAAGTAGATAATATTGTTTTAATTTAAAAGAAAATTAGTAAATGAAAAAAACAATGAGTTTTCAAATACTTTGTGTTACATCACCATCACTGGAGTAAGTCTTTGTGGACTGTTTGGAGCCTTGCCCAGAGTGACTAACTTTGAAGGGCAACTCATCTGAATATAAATTCTGATTTTTTTTTAAGTCTCATAACACCATTGACTTAATATATATAGTAAGTAGTTTGTGGATTATCCTCTACTTTTAGTAAATAGAAATTTCTCTTTTTTTCTTTTGTCATCCTAAAAACAATGTAAAACACACCTTAGATGCTTACTGAAACTGACATTAAATCTTTACAACATATACAAGCACTATGTACAATATAGAATAAACAAAGGGACTTGACCTCTAATTTCATCAGTATGAGGAACTCCCAGGTGAGGAAGCTTCCTCAGGTCACCACCTTCTCTGCAATTTATACTCTTAGAGAGTTTGTTAGAACACTGGTATGCCAGAACTGAAATAAACTGGAGTCATAGAGAGGATTATTTCAACCTATCGAAGATTTTGTCTTACAATAACATAGTTTGCCATCAAATCACCTATCATTCCTCCCCCACCCCATGTCTACAGTGAGTGATCAGAGAGCTCATCTTTTCAGTATACACATCCTAATGTTGTATGTAACTTAGTTACCAATGTTTCATAAACATACCAAGGTAGGAACCGAAACACCGAACATACGGTACTTCATCTCTCACACATAGCACACTGATCAGCTTAATACGTAAGGAGCCAAAGACACTCCAGCCAACATTACTTCAGATAAGACTCCACTAACTTCTCCATGGAAACATATTATATGCCCAAAGAAAAGTTTAAAATGAAAAAAAAATGGTGACTACAATGCTGATGGTTTGGACACTCATTTCTTACACCCATCCTTGGCCAATGATACCTGAATTCCTGAGACAAGTTGTTCATAGCTGGGTAGCTATGAAACATGCTCTCATTCTACTAACAAAAGAATGTGGCAAGAACCCCAAATAAGGCCCTTCCTCACCCTACAGATTGAGACATAAGACAAAGACTCATTAGGAACTAATCTAAGTCTTACTTCGACGTAACAATGTGGCGATTGGGCCATTGCCACGTTGTTCCACCAATTGTTGACTGGTCTGAAACTTGAGGCCTTGAAAATTAATATGTGCCCCATGCTTTAACAAGATCTCCACAGTCTTTGCATGCCTGCCTTGGGCTGCCAAGTGCAGGGCAGTATGCCCATCATCATCAAACAAGTTTATGGTGTCTGGAGTAAGGAGTTCCTCCACCACTTCAGAATGCCCATTGGCAGCAGCAAGGTGAAGGGCTGTCTGATTAAGGGGGCCCCCAATTAAGATATCAGCTTTTTCTTCCATCAACAACTTAGCAGTGGCAAGGTGTCCATTTTGGGAAGCCAAATGGAGGGCAGTATAGCCTTCTGCTGTCACAGCTTCCTTCTCAGCTCCCCGGTTGAGAAGCAATCTTGAGGTGCTAGTGTGCCCCGTTTCTGCAGCAATGTGGAGGGGAGTCTGCAAGAGCAGATTCGGGATGTTGACATCTGACTGTAGGTCAATGAGAATTCGTGCCACACGGTAATGGCCTCTCTGGGCTGCCAGGTGTAGGGGGGTCCTCCCATCCAGGGTCTGTGCATTCACACTCACACCTGGTTGTTTGGCAAGGAGCTTCACAATGGGCAGGTGACCTTGCCATGCAGCATAGTGCAGAGGCATCCAATCATCCTTCCCTTGGAGAGTCACATCAACACCCCTCCTCAGAAGGATGCGCACAATGTTCTCTTGCCCATGCTGACAGGCAATGTGCATAGGAGTCCTCCCCTCAAAGTCCACCTCATTAAAGGAGGCATTCTTATCTAACAGAAGCCTGAGGCTGGATTCATCCCCATTTTGAGCAGCAAAGTGTAGAGCCGTCCACTGGTCTTCATCCTTGGCATTCACATTTATCTTCCTGGCCAGAATGAGCTCAACAACATTCTTGACTCTCTTTTCTATGGCCACATGAAGAGGGGTTGAGCCCTTTCTGTTGGTGAGATTGGGGTTGGCATTATTCAGAAGGAGCCACTTGACACATTCCTCCTGACCTGCTTCCACTGCCAGATGGAGGAGACTGGAATTCCCGTCAAGGACCAGGTCAACGTCCTGGGGCTGGAGGATCTTCATCAGCTTGCTGGTATCGCCAGACATGATTGCTTCTGCAAGCTTTCTCTTCTGGATATCAGTTGTACTAATATCTGGGAAAGAAAGGGAAACAGTTCTTTGTCTGGGATCTATTTGTAAATAAGACGGATCGTATTCTATTACACTCAATTTTTTACCATGTTTAAGATTTCAAAGACAAAAAGGACGTAAGTGCTCTCACCTGAGATAGTGAATTATTCTGTTATTTTATATAAACATAAAGTTTAGTTATCTCATTTTTCTATAGCAATTTATGGTTTAGAAGTACTTTCCTCACAAATCCCTTCTGAGGTATTTTTACCTCTAACTTATTTACAGAGGAATAGTCGGGTTTAGAGAAATACGTGACTTACTTATGGCCAGTATAACTAGTAAATGACAAAAGATTTGAATTCAGGTCTTTTGACTCTAATAGTAACAGCTAGAGTTTATATAGTATTTTAAGGTTTGCAAAATTCTGTACATCTATTATATCATTTGATATAATTCTGTGAGATAGGGGATATTATGATGCCCATTTTACAGATGAGGAAACTAAGGCTAAGAGGTTTAGTGACTTAGAGTTACACAGCTAGTAAGTGTTTGAGGATTTTAACTTGTCTTTTTTAATTCTAATACTATACTTCTAAGACCAGTGCATTATAATGCATTTCATAATTTCTGCCCTTAGGGAGTTTACTATAGAGAGATATGAAATTTTCACAAATAACTGTAATATAGAGTAAAACATGATAAGGATATTTGGGAGAAACAAGCCAGGGGCTGTGAGAATCAGGGTGGGGGAAGGGAGAAACTAATGACTTTTTGTAGGAGGTAACATTATTTAAAACCGAATTTAAATTGACATTCAATCTTCCATTTAAACAAAGATATTTTTTAAAGCAAGCTTTCCAGACATGTTAAAGACAAAGGATCCATAGAAAGATGAGTCAAAAACAATAAATTTAACATTTAAAAGCTTAATTCTTCAATATGGGCAAGGAGAGCTCACTCCCTAAAGCTAAAAAAAAAAATGCTATGGGCAAAGCTCAAGGCTAACCCTGAAAAGGGGACCTTGCTCTTCTTCCACGGTACAAAATAACAGATGGCTGTAAAATGACCCTCCCCCCCCCCTTTTTTTTTTTGCAAATAACAAGTCTCCCATTTCAGTAAGAAAAATGAACCAGTATTTGCCTCAAAGTTGAAGGTTTACATTCAATATTGAATTCAATATTTAACCCAGTTTTCTTGAACTTGTGAAAATAAGATTCCCATCCCTCAAATTTTTAGAGAATTCTACACTTCTGTACATACACAATTGATTTTACTCTAATGACAAATGATGCTTCTGACTCTCAAGAATATGGTTTAGTGAGATAAGAATTATACACAAATAAACATGATACAAATTAGACTATATAATACAACTTGCAAAGTTAAAGATCAGATGAAAGCAAGATCATTTCCAATGGGAAGAAATTTGGAAGGTTTCATGAAGGAAAGAGGAGCACATAAAACCAGGTTTGGCTTTTAGGAGTAGTATTCTGAATTGAACCAAAGACTTTAAGAAGTGATCACATACAAAAATAAGATGAAGGTTAGGGTTTAGTGACAAAAAAGTACATTCTCAGGGGCAGCTAGGTGGCGCAGTGAATAGTGCACTGGCCCTGAATTAAAATCCAGCCTCAGTCACTTGACACATCAGCTGTGTGACCTTGGACAAGTCACTTAACCCCAATTGCCTTGCCTTTCCCCCTCCAAAAAAAAATACATTCTGAAATTCATTTAGTACACTTAGGATCTCTAAAATCTAACCTACTTTCTCAATGGTATCTCACAGTATTCTTCCTCATGTACTCTATGATCCAAATAAACCCAATGTCCCCAAAATACATCTCGGGTCCCAGGTTCAAACTTCTGTTTCTTTGTTCATGTCATTCTCTAAGCCTGTAATACTATTAGCCTCTTAACATCCTAACCCCATTCCTCCAAGCTCAATCTCCACCTCTTCCTCCATGAAGCCTTTCTTGATCTCCCATTGGAAATTATCCTTCATATGATCCATGACTTTATAATTTCTATCATTTATTTATTTACATAGTTTATCACATTAGATTATAAGCCTCTTGAGGATAAGGACCATAATTTGTCTTTGAATCTCCCTAAATACCTTATCATAGTATATTGCACAAATGAGACTATTATTAAGCATTTATTATTTGTCATTTATCAAATGTAATTAGATGTTGAATATCACTGTGACATACAAATCTTCTGAGTTCCT
The DNA here is from genome assembly GCA_028627135.1 of Pseudochirops cupreus. Lineage (NCBI taxonomy): Eukaryota > Metazoa > Chordata > Mammalia > Diprotodontia > Pseudocheiridae > Pseudochirops > Pseudochirops cupreus. Next base: position 213,364,988 of record CM053580.1, read on the forward strand.
TTACAATCTGACCCCAGCTTTACTTTTCCACTCCCTTATCTGGGCCCAGCAGTATAAATAAACTTGCCCACCTTTGCGCTGTTGGCCAAACTGGGATAAATCCACATGATTCTTTGCCCATTGCCCTGCTGCCCCACCTCAAGTTGTCGAAATCCTATATATCTTTCAAGGCCCCAGTTTTCATTATGCCCTCCCTCATCCTCTCAGCTCAGGCAGAAGTGGTTTTTACAATTATATTCAAATATTAAGCAACATGTTCACCAAGGACACAGACCATCTATTTCAAATATTCATTGACTGCATAGGATGCCATTATAAACCAGGGAGGAATGGTGAAAGAAATAATCGCACATTGTGTTGTTAAATGTCTGGCTACTCAATGTCATGCTGTGTAGTTCGCAGACTACTAAGCCTTCTGGACCTCATAGCTGTCCTCTGCCTATTGTGTTTCAGTTCCAGACAATGTGTGTCTTACTTACCACTTGTTGAATTCTCACGTTCAAAAGAGAGAGACAGGGATCCTCTAGAAGAAAAAGCTGAATCCACTGAAGATACACCTGAAAGTCTTTTGCCACTGCTAGAAGATGCAAGTTTAGATTCAGAGGAACTACGGCTCAGCTCTTCTGAGTGTTTTATAGTCTGAGAAATTCCAGAATCCAACTGGGACAGTAACTCTGAAAGACTGTAGTCTTTATCAAATGTTGGTGTAGATGCACCCTTAAACTGAGTTGGGATGGGCATTGCCTGTTCAAGAAAGGAGGGAGAGAAAAATCAATAAGAGGTCAGTTTTCCCACCTGTTTGCTCTAGCCTTCTCCTATAAATGTGTAAAACCATAAGGAATTATTACTACAGGGCTAAGGAAGGCAAAGACTAGGATACCATAGACTGGAGAGAAAGATGCTTTAATTTACCTCTAAGGAGTTTAGATTATCACTGTGTTTTGTTAAAAACCTATATATTGGAAATAACGCACCTTAAATTTAATAATTTATTGTTAATTTGTGGATTTTTTCCCCTGCATTGAAATTTTGATGACACAGTATTGTGTGTCATGTAATGTATAGTATCATATTGTAGACAAGTCATTACATGTATATATTCCTGCTGATGCATGCTGGACTTCCTGACAATGTATGACACCTACCAACACTTGCTTATTAAGACCTATCAGCACACTTGACCACTGATAGGTTATAACTTGCATTTTGTGTGTTTATTTGGAAAATAATGTAATCCCTATGACCTTAACTCTATTACACAACAGATGAAATATGAACAAACGTTTTTTCAAAATTTTCTTATCTTCTCTTGTTTACTTATTTTTATTCTATGCCCCCATTGCACCAGAGGCTACTAATCCCTCCCCCCCCTGCCCCCAGCAGTCCAGGACTCCCCAGGGGGCAGTACCACCCACTTTGGGAACCTATTTAAAATAAACTGTTGTTAATTTTTAATAGTTACTTAGAAAAAGTTACTGCTAGGTAATGTTATTTCTAACAAACATTTAATTTAATTTTAAAAAGTAAATTAAAAAAATTACCCATGTATACAATTTCTTTTTCTCACATGCTTGCCTTCTTGAAGTTACTAAAACCTGTTACCCTTGTAAGGCACACCACCCAAGTCACTGAATTTTCTCATTTCCTTCAAATATAAAATCTAAACTTCTTGAAGGCATTTCCATTTTTGTTTTTATTTCACCAGGCCTAATGCACTGCTTGTTGATTTGTTAGCCACCTTCTCGTCTTCATTCATTTTATGTCCTCTAACTAAGGATGTACCTCAAGGTACCTCTTGTCTTGAATCCTCTTCTATCTATATATTTTCTCAATGGGTAAGTGATTTTATCAGCTTTTATGGGTTTGTAATGGCAAGCACAGAATTAGTTCACACCTTGTTTAAGTTATTGAATTAACACCTTGTTTTCAGTTCAAGTTTCTTTTGAACCTTATATCAAGTCTGTTAAGAAACAGAACATGTGAACCCCACAACTTGTGAACCCTAGAACTTGTGAACTTCTGTAACAGGAAGGGGAGGAGTTAATGACCATATATAAGGAGAGGCCCAGGCTAGAGACAGCAGAACTGAGAAGAGGACTCTTATGGTGGCAGAGTCAAGAAGGAGAAAGCTTGTGGTATCCTGGCACTCTGTTTGTCTGTTCTGTGATGTTTGTCTGTGATACTTTGTACAGAAGCCCTGGGACCTTACTGGAAGCCCTGAAAGAGGATTTTCTGGTCGTATGTTTAGGCAAGTTCTAGAGGAGGGTTTTGGAGGTCCTGGAACTTTACTGATGATTTGTGCTGACCTCTTGGACCTTGTTTGTGGGTGTGTTGATTTCTGTGTTGATGATTTATGTTGGGTTCTCAGACCTGGTTGGTAGGTCCGAGTTGATTTCACAGGCAGATGATGAATTGATGACGGTGCCAGCAATGTGTATGGCCAAATTATTTTGGCTCTCTCAAGCTTTGTCTTCCCAGAGACAGGAACTGTGAAGGACTAGAGGTGGACTGGACACTGTGAACTTCAATGTGGAATAGGAACTGGACAAAGAACTGAACAAGGAACTGAGAGCTGCCTGCCTTTGAACCAAGGTGACAGTTGGAGCTGGGACCATGGAAGAGGAACCATGGAAGCTGAGATCTAGCCTCAAGTCAAGCTGAAAGAAGACTTTATTTGGATACTGTGTACTGACTGAGAAGATTATGATTTACTGTGACCTAGGGGTAGAGAATTTTGACTTTTGTACTTTGGGATTGAATTAAGGATTTTGTGACTGACTAAATGAATATATTTTGTTTAAAACTATGTGACCGCTGATGAAAACTCTGTAGCCATTTTAGTGATAAATTGTTGAGTTGTGACAAGTTGTAACATTGTGAATGCTGTACCTTGATTTTCTGTGAATGTATTGCTCTGATTTGATACTGAATAAATGGAGAGTTCACTATGCTATGTAATCAGAACCTTGAGGGGCGGAGCCAAGATGGCGGCGTAGCAGCAGCAACATATCGCAGCTCTCACATAGCCACCCCAAAATACCCACAAAATAGGACTCTAAACCAATCCTAGAACTCCAAAACGCACACAAAGATACTTCCCACTAAAGTCAGCTCGGCTACGAGGAACCATATCAGCACTGCGAACCAAAACCAGCCTGGCCTGAAGCCGTGGCTGTGCCCTGGGGGCGGCTGGATGGGAGGAGTGGAGGAGCCTCTCAGGTGAGCAGATTAGCAGCAGCTGCGAGTGGGAATTGTGAAAGGGGGAGATAAGCAGTCTGGCTGGAAGGCCTCTAGAGCTGAAAAGCGAAAGGCAGAGGTTTTGCACCCACATTGCAGCTTCCCGCCCGCGGCCTGCAGGCAGCAGGGGGACTGAGCGATTGTTCTCAGGCCAGTGCTCTCGCGTTGAGCGGCC
>CM053580.1:213368899-213422070 GCA_028627135.1 Pseudochirops cupreus
GATTCTTTTTCCATCTGGCAAAGTCGACTTTTTAAGGCATTCTTCTCCTCATTGGCTTTTTTGGGCCTCTTTTGTCATTTGGGTTAATCTATTTTTTAAGGTGTTAATTTCTTCAGTCAGGTTGCTGACTCTCTTTTCATGATTTTCTTGCATCATTCTTATTTCTCTTCCCAATTTTTCCTCTACTTCTCTCATTCGGTTTTCAAAATCCTTCTTCTGCTGATCTCTAGCTTTAAGACAATCTTCATGTTTATTGGAAGCTTTTGGTGGGGGAGCTCTGGCTGCGCTGTCCTCCTGTAGCTCTCTCCCTTGGTCCTTCTTTTCCCCAAAGAAGGAATCTAGGGTTTGGTTGCTGTTCTTACCCTGCTTCTTATGCTTATTCTTATTCATGGTTGGTCAGTCCGTGATTTTTTTTTTAAATCTCTATGGAGCTCTGCTTCCAGAGAAGAAAGCTCTGTCCCAAATTGCTGGGGTTTTCCCAGCTGCCGGAGCTCTTAGGAGGCTGCTGGGTCCCTCCCTAACTCCAGCTCACTGAAAAAAAAACCTCAGGACCAACGGCCAAGTCTGCGATCCGGATCCAGGCCGCTCAACGCGAGAGCACTTGGCCTCTGAATGATTGCTTAGTCCCCCTGCTGTCTGCAGGCTGGGAGTTCTGAAGCGGCAGCGTGGAGGCAGGTGCAAAACCTCTGCTTCTGTGGCCTCGTTGCCTTGGAGGTGTTTCGGCCAGCCTACTTTTCTCCCCTGATTTCACTGAGCTCCACTAACCTAATTCTGGATACTGCCACAGCTGCTGCAGATCCGGTCTCCCAAAACTCTAGCCAGGGCTCGGCTCCTCTCGTGCAGCTGCCTCCAGGGCAGAGCCGTGGTTTCAGCCTAGGCTGGTTTTGGCTCGTGGGGCTGAGATGGTTCTTCGTAGCCAAGCAGACTTTAGTGGAAAGTATATTTGTGTGCATTTTGGAGTTCTAGAATTTGTTTAGAGTCATATTTTATGGGTATTTTGGGGTGGCTATGTGAGAGCTGTGATATGTTGCTGCTGCTACGCCGCCATCTTGGCTCCGCCCCCACGTCTACACTCATTCTTTAGGAGGACCTTTGAAAAGAATTTGTCTTTCTCCTTCCTGACAAATCCTCAGTCTTGTTTATCTGGAAAGTTAAATCTGGCCTAGGATGTTTTGCACCTGCTAATAATAATAATCCAAATTCCAAGACAAACCTTTCACTTGATAGAATTATTTTAGTGGACTAATCAAATAATTCAAATTGTTGAATAGTCCATAGAAAATTTTCAAATGTAAAACTCTTTGAAAGGTATCATCTTCCTAAGTTATTATGCCATACCACAAAATTTCACTTCATTAGCTCTGCTCCTGCCCATTTAAAATTTGTTGATGGTTAATACAAGGTAATCTGCATGCCTACAAACTTCCTTGGGTGTGATAGCCATTTCTTGGGTTCCTTCTCTTGGGAATAAGTCATGTTTTCCCATCACTCATCTTCCTGCCATGGCGCAGCAAATATCAAAAGTTGATAAAGCAAGTGTTTTACTCTGTCTTTACTTCCCTAAGGGTCATGTGATTGGCTGGAAGCTGTTAGAATAACCGTAGCAGCCAGGGCTCCTGCAGGGGGAATAGAAAGAAATATCTAGATTGGTCTTATTCTGATAAATAGATGTACGTCTGATCCCAGGATGGGCCAGGTCACTGTCCATCGACAAGCGTTAGCTGTGGAATTACCACACCTAACCAAGTAGGAGGAAACAAGCAACCCAAGCAGCAGCCAGATATGCCATCATTCATGGAAAAAAGTAAAAGTTCTGCAGTGAAAGTGGCAGAGTGTTGGGAAAGGGACCAGAGTGTCTTAAGATAATAACCCCACTGGTTAGCATATGTCTGCCTCGTTATGTTCTTCTCATCCTAGTAATTTTGAACTGCAGATGTCATGGTACCAACTCCATTTCCAAAGTCCTACTGCCGCTCCCCATTCCCAAACCCTTCAATGTGACTTCTCCCCAAAACTGCCTGCTCCGGATCTATCCACCCCTTCCACTGTACTCTCTGGAATGCCTTTATCCTTACTCACATCCTTTGTCTTCTTGCCCTGAGACCTGATTCCCAGCTAATGAAGTGGTGTCCCAGCCCTCTGGTTCTAGTACTGCTCATTCTTTCCCTTGAACTGCTTGGCTCACTCGTCGTAGGGGAGCCGAGTTTCCTCAGTGTGCCCGTTTTTTATGACCTACTCCTCAGCTCGAGCTCAGCTACACACAGAGATGTTCGATCATAGCCTGGATCTTGCCGTCTGCCATAAGTTTTCTACCTTCATGTATGGCAAACTATGGAATTATTTTATCTGATCGTAATCTTTAATCTTTCCATTTTTCTCTCTGCCCTACAGCTTCTAACCCTGTTCATCCTCACTGTGACTGCCAGTCTTTCCATCCCTCAGTTGATTTTCCCAGGCCACGTCCTGGCTACCCTCTTCCCCTTTCCTCCATTTTGACCCCCTCGTTTGAACCAATCCAAATCTACACTATCCTCTTCTCAAGTTCCTTTCCTCCTTATCCTGTCATAGGGTATATGCGGTGTTCAGGGACGACTAGCAACTTTGGTGTGAGGACTTGCTGGGCCCTTTTCAGGGCTGATCATCTACCTTTGGTACCCACCTTCACCAAATTCTCACTTGTGGCTCTAAGAAACTAGCACGTGTGGCAGCCACTTCCCAGTAAAACATCTTGGCAGACTGGCTACACCAGGTTGAGGGTAACCAACAGGCCTCAAAGTCATCAGTAAGTTAGGGGGATATCTACCACCAGTATGTGGGGACTTTCCCCAGCAGAACAGGCTGATGAGAACAGTTTGTTCCAAAGGCCATGAGGGTAGTTGAAGCAGGCACTAGGAGACACTTAGGGGTTCATTAGATATGGAAGACACCACCGTATTCCACTGCAAGCTGGGCCATCACCAGTGGTCTTGACTTTTATCCCACCACTGGACTTAAGTGACTCTGGAAGAGAGTGGGACTGATAAGTGCGCAACTCTGCTTCACTTAAATCCAGTTCATTCATGAGTCAAGACATCACCCCATAATGTCACGCATGGGTCCTCTTCAAAACAAGGGACAAACAATCCCATTGCCAATCTTGCCCTGCCAAACCCCAGTGTTGGATCATTTCTACTATCTACTGCCTGTGCTCCTGTTCACGTGCTGCTGAATGAAGCTGGTGAAAAATGATGAAAATATTTCTATTTAGTCCACTACAAATTTATGCTACGTAATCTCAACTGGGCCTTCACTGCAGCAAAGCAGTCTTTTTACATTTCCCTGATTGATTAATTATCTCACATATCACAAGGACATTTCCAAACCTTTTCATTCCTCCTCAAACTCTTATTGCACATCCTCCCCTCACCAGAGAACTTTGCCTCACATTTCAGAGAAAAAATTAAGGTCTTTTGCCAGTATTTTCTTCTTCTTCTTCACTACTTCTTATCTTATGTCATTCAGATGTGTTTCCTGGCGGTCAACCCTTTCACTTACTTTTCATGAAGAGATGGTCATTTTCTTTGCAACGCAAATCCTTCTACATACACACATGGTCCTAGTCCATCCCACGTTTAGTCCCCTTCAGATTGCTCCCCCTCTATCTTCTCCACTCTCACTGATCTTCTGTCTCTTCTAGTCTGTTGTCCACTTGCTTGCTGCCAAAAACATGTATTCTCCACCCCTACCCCCATTCTTAAAAGCCATCATTTGTATTCAGCCAGTCCTTGTCTTCTACCCTCCTGTTCAAGACTAAACTCCTTGAGGATGTGAGCTGCAATCGAGGCTTCCACTTCCTTTCCTGTCACTTCACTTCACTCTGTTTAGTATATGGCTTCTACCCTCAACATTCATTTCATTCTGTTCTCTGCAAAGTTCCCAATGATCTCTTAATTGCCAAATCACCTTTTTTCGGTCTTCCTACTTTTTGACCTGTCTGCATTCTTTGACACTGCTTGATCACCCTCTTTTCTTTAGGTTTTTGTGACACTACTCTTCTTTTGTTGTCCCCTGGTTGTCCCCTAAGGCTCTGTCCTTGGTCCTCTTCTCTCTATTCTATTTCATGGGTGATCTTGTCAGCTCCCATGGATTCAATGATCATTTCTGTGCTGATGATTCTCAGATCTTAATATGACCCAACTTAACCCTCTTTCTTGGCCTCCACAGTCTCACATCTCCAGATGCCTACTAGACAGCTAGAAGTCCCGTAGATATCTGAAATGAACTTGTCATCTTTCTCCCCAAACTCTCACCTCTTTCTATTGCAGTGACTCCTCACTCTTACCCCCATATCTGAATTTTTTGTCACTTTTACTAAATCTCTCCTGTGCATTCTCTTTTCTCCTCTGACACTCTGGTAAAGGCACTCATCATCTTATACCAGCCTATTACAATAACCTTTTAGTTGGATTTCCCGCCTCGAGTCTCCAGGTTGTCTGTCATCCACTCAGTTGTCAAAGGGATATTCCTAAAGCTCGGGTCTTACTGTGCCTACCTCTTCAATAAACTCTGGTTTATTACCACATATTACTTTTTCTCCAACTCCCCATGACGGACATCTCAAAGAAAAGGAATTATGTGTGAGAGATAGAGTAGTTATAGCTCTCTTGCCCTTTGACACCAAGAACACAAGCAAGGTCAAAAGTTGCCAATCCTGACTGCTCTCACTCAGCACCCTGTATCCCACTGCCTCCCACACTTTTGCCAGCAGGGCCGTATGAACCTACCCATGCATTTCCAACAGAACTCAACAACCCAATCTCCTACCCCCACCTCAGACTCTTCCTAGTGCCAGAACAAAGCTCATCCAGAGAATATAGAAACATAGGGAAAAAGAGCAGCTCATAGGTGTGTATGTTGTTTGTGAAGAGGGGAGGTAAGTAGAGACCATGTGGCATTCCACTAAGCTAAAGGGAAAGAGCCTAACCTCTAGTTGGGGTTAGTTCTGTCCCCACTTGGGGCGTAGACCCAGGCCCATGAAATGTGAATTACCAGCATGAGAGGAGGCTGAAATGGCTTTAAAATCCAGCCCCAGGGAAACCACCACCAAAAGAGAGTCAGAAAGTGAGCAAAGAAAAAAGCTTAAAGTTATCAAAGATCTCAGGAAGAAAACTCATTGACTTTGAGAATAAGCAGATAAACCAACAGGAAAGATAATAGTAACCAAAGGGAACCTCTAGTTTGGGGGAAAGAGTTCAGGTATCTGAAAAAATATTTTAAGACAAAGAAAAATTACTCAACAACTGAGGAAGAAGAGGAGCCTGTGGATTTTGAAACAATTTTCAGGATGTTCCTGAATAATATAAAAGAGAAATAAGAATTTTGAAAACAGAATTTATGACTTCCATAGCAGAAGTAATTGACAGAACAGAAAAACTTGAATCCATAGTGATGTCTCTCTGACTAAACACAAGAGAAAATAACTGACTGAGACTGTAAATTCATAAAAGTAGAGGACAATCTGGAAAAAGAGAACAAAAAGTAACAGCATGAAAACAAAGCAAGATCTTCATACCAGCAAAACATACTGATCTTGAAAACACTATGCTTAGAAATATTTTAAAGATTATAGAACTCCTAAGGCAGTGGTTCTCAACCTTCCTAATGCCACAGCCCTTTAATACTCGTATGTGGGCGTATCTTCATGGGGGTGGACTCACCTGCAGACAGATAGAGGAGTGGTGTCCCACTTCCTAAGACCATTGGAAATATGTGTTTTCCGATGGTTTTAGGTGACCCCTGTGAAAGGATCGTTTGACCCCACAGGCTGAGAACCACTGTCCTAAGGGGTGGCTAGGTGGTGCAGTGAATAGAGCACCGGCCCTGGAGTCAGGAGGACCTGAGCTCAAATCCGGCCTCAGACACTTAATACAAAAAAACTAGCCATGTGACCTTGGCCAAGTCACTTAACCCCAATTGCCTCTCTAAAAGGCCAAAAAAATAATTCTAGAACTCCAGAGAACATGACATATCAAAAAATCTGAATGACATAATGAAAGGAACAATACAAGGAAACCTCCTAGAACTTCTGAACACAGAAAACAAAGTGTCAGTTGACAGAAGTTACCTCTTGCATACAGGAAAAAATAATAAAACCTTATGCTGCACATTCCCAGCGCTCAGAGTGGTTAATTTTAATAATTTTCCACTGGCAAACAACAGGTCACATAAGCTACCGGGACTCAGAACGCCAAAATGAGCGTTTTTGTGTGTTCCACAGGAGGCACGAGAAAGCTGCTGAAGTTTATTGAGTAGAGGGCAACAAGATCAGACCTGTTCTTTCAGAAAATCACTCGAGTGGTGGAATGGAAGATGAATTGCAGTGGGGAGAGACTTGAGGCAGAGACACCAAGCAGGCTGTTGGAATAATCCAGATGTGAGATGATGAGGACCTGAACTAGAGGGGTGGCACCGTCAGAGGAGATAAAGGGGCATGCAGGAGAGACGTTGCGAAGGTGGAATGGGCAGATGTGGGCAGCAGATGACATATGGCAGTTAAAAAATAGTGAGGAGGACCGCTAGGTGGCGCAGGAGATAGCTAGGAGTTAGGAGGACTTAAGTTCAAGTCCAGCGCACTAGCTGTATGACCCTGGGCAAGTCACTTAACCCCAATTGCCTCCCCCCCAAAACAAAAAGAGAATCCAGCATGACTTCTTGGTTTTGAGCCTGAGGGGCTAAGAGATGGGTCATGCCTTCTACAGTCATAGGAAAGGGCAGTGGAGAGGTTTTAGGGGAGAAGGTAAATTCTGTTTTGGACATTCAGGATGTCTATTGGACATCCAGTGTGAGATGTCTGAGAGGCAACTGAAGATGAGATATTGGAGGTCCATAGAGAGTCTGGAGGAGGACAGGCAGATTTAAGAATCATCAACATAGAGATGATAGTTTAGTCTCTGGATGCTGGTGAGATCACCAGATGAGGTAGTATAGAGGGAGAAAAGAAGAGGGCCCAGGACGGAACCCTGAGGGGTACCTGAGGAGGAGTGGGCTTAGACCTTTTAGTTACAGAGTACTGGCACTGATCAGTGCAATACCTGCTATATTCATCAGATGGAGCGTTTTCAAATAATGGCATAGATAATACAATAATATGATACCTCATATAGTCACCAAATCATGTAGCATCTACATAGTTAAAGGAAAAGTCAGCTCAATTACAAGGAAAACTCTAATATTTGGGGACTTCGACATGCTCCTTTCAACATCGTAACACATCTAAGAAAGAGACAAACAGTAAAGAAGTTAATATTGGAGTAGAATTTTAGAGATGTTGGCAATAACGTGTCTCTGAAAGTTACTGGATAGGAATCGAAATAAGCATACGTATTTTTTACGTGTACGTGGCATCTTTATAAAAAACAGACCCTAAAGAGAGCATTAAAACTTGTAAATGCAGGAAAGTGGAAATATCCATATGATTAGTCCAGTGCAATTACAGATATCATCACTAAGGGGCATTTGTAGAACGGAATTCAGATGTAAATAGAAAAAGAGTTTTAATTCCAAAGAATTGTTGGATTAAACAAGCAGATTATCGGACTAATAAGTAATAAAACAGTGAGATAAGATGCTGAAACTTTGCAGTTATAGCCAAACTGGCCATTAGATGAAAGTTTAGATCCTTGAACACTTTAATCAACAAAGAGGGAGCAGTTTAGTTCGTTGGGCATGCAATTAAAAACAAACAAAAAAACAAGAAATTCCAAAAAAGAAAAGAAAAAATAGAAAACACCATCAGATTGACAAAACTAGGAGCTAGTTGTTTTAAAAAGTTACTAAAATGGAGAAACTTTTAACTAAATTAATCTTCCCACAAAAGAGGAAAACCCAACTCCCCCCACAAAGGAATTTGCAACAGAAGAATTAAATGATTAGAAACCTTTTTGCCCAATTATGTGCTAACAAAACTGGTAAGTGAAATTGATGACTTTTAAAAAAATAATGGAATAAGAGAGTTTAGATAACATGATCCCAGAAAATGAGTTTGACAAGCCATCAAAACAGTTTAAAAAACAGTAAATTCTATCAAACATTAAAAAAAATAATTCCAGTGTTACATAAATTGTTTGCAAAAATAGCAAATGAGATCTGACCTAATTCTTTCTATGAAACAAATATGTTCTTGATAGCTAAGCCAAGAAGAGACGAAAGAACAAAGAAAACTGATGCAAAATCATAACACATAAGCAAAGAGATTACAGCAACATATTACAAAGATTATATACTGTAGCAAAGCTGAATTTATACTAGGAATGTAGAGTTGGTTCAATATTAGAAGAATCTTAAACATAATTATAAAAAGTGATCAGAATTACATGATGTTCAACAGAACAAATTAGGTAAACAAGGTCTGGAAGCACTTAAAGATAATAGTGTAGTGTTTGAATAATCTAAGACACATTCCTAGGCTAAGGACCAAATTTAACCAAAAAACTGTATTATTATGAACTCATTAATCATTAACAGACCTGAATCTTCTTTCTTCATGCAAAGGACAGAAAAAGAGGCCTATGTGGAATTACGAATCTTAGTTTTTAAAACATATGTTAAACATGGTAGTATCAAACTACCCACCTTAACAGTATCCTCTGCATAGTTTTTAAATGTTTTGTTGATGTCTTTTGTTTTTTCTGTCACTAGCACTGTCAGTCACAATTAGCATCTTCCACTCATACTAAGGAAAAGTTCTATTGAAAAAAGTATATTCAGATGAAACATATTGGTGTCACACTTGTCATGTTTTAATACGTATGTCTCATTCCGTACTGATGGTCTATATTTCGCATTACCAAGCTGCAGGAAGCAAGTTTCATCAGAAGCCTTGTGGAATCAGGATTAGTCAGTCCATTCACTGGAGTTTTCAAGTGCTTTAAAGCTATTTTACCTTTAATATTTTGGTCATTGCTAATATTCTTCTCTTGGTTCTGCTCACTTTGTTCTGTGTCAGTTCATAAATATTTCCCCAGGTTTCTCTGAATTTGTCTCTTTTATGATTTCTTTATGACTTAATTATATTCCATCACATTTCTATATCATCATCAGAACTAGATTGAGTAAAAAGAAGAGTAATAATGGGGAAAATATGCATCATATAATTCAAGCAAATTAACACAACTGTTTTAAGCACATAAAAAACAATAAAAAATGAGAAATAGCAGACATGATAGCAACACTAACTGTAACAGTCTCACATAGAAATTTGACCAACATAAATCAGTTGCCACAAGGAGACCAGAAGAGCCCAGAAAACATCCTAGAAGCCATCTGACTTTGTTGACAAATGGTAAGAGATGGCTAAGAAAGGCAACCCGAGGTTGGAATGTAAATTCATTTGTAAATTCTTCTGAAGGATGATGGATGATAATGAACAGTATCATTTCATGAAGCAGAGAGAAACAGAAAAATGAACTTCTTAAAACTCTAGCAAGCTAGCCCACTATGCAGTCATGCTAAAACATTCAGAGATTAAAACGGAGGGCGACAGAAAGGAAAGTGGGGAGTACCATAAATGTCAGTATAACTCTTCTCCATTAAGGATCCCACAACCTCCACAGTAGGATCCTGATATTTTCAGTGCTTTTATGTAAGAGGCAGGAATCCCACAAAAGAAAACTGAAAGATGGGAAAAGTAGTTGGACTGGAGCAGGAAGATACAGGAGAAAAGTTAATAAAAGTAGCAAAATTGTGAGACCATTGAGGCATTAATATACAGGTGATCTCTAAGAGGTAAAGATACTAAAGGCATGAAAAACATCTCATATCTTATTGGGACCCCTCCCCCCAAAAGTCAACTCAGAGAATTTCAGTACCTCCCAACCTATACATCTGCTCTCCCAATGAAAACAAAAATCTTTATGTGAACCACCAATATATAAATCAAGGACAGTCCTGGAAAAGCAAAGTAGGAAACAAGCAGGCGTTCACAAGGGCTATTCAGAATTAACTGAAATTTGTTGAGAATATTAAGATACAAGTGTTCTTATCATTTATTGATCATAAAAAAGAATGTAGCTTCATAAGTCAAAATACTACGTCTTTCTATCCATAAACTAAATCATTGAAATAATCTTATTCAATGCTCTGATGTTCATAACTTGGTGAAGCATAAGACAGGGAGATGTATTCATGCCAAAAGCATTCCATGCTGTGTTGGAAGACATCCATGAGTTAAAGAATATCCCACAAACTCGAAGTCATTGTCTGTACTTCATTAGGTCATTCAGATCTCGTTTGTGAATGACATTGATTTGACTACATCAAACCTTGGAATGTTTCATTCCTCTTGGAAGAGGTATTATTACTCGAAGGAATTTAGATCATCTATCTACAGAGGAAACATCACAGAGGATGACAAATGTCTTTTGCCCAAAACATGCATTGTGTGAACACTTTGTAAAGATTGTCCATTAGTATGTTTACCACACACAAGATGGACAGTATGTTAGGTCCAGAGGTGAACAAGAGGAGAATGGGCTGCATTGCCTTCTGAAAATTGCAAGGCTCCTTTAATGACTTGAATGGAGGAAATAAATCGAGTCCAATTAATGCAGTATTATTCCAATGTAACATACATGTGATTATAATAAAATCAGATTATGATAAATATATGAGAGAGCTCAAACGGTGGCATGAGAATTCTGAGAAGACAAAGGTGATTTCTAGGTATGGATGAACAGGTCAGAGGAAGATTCATAGAGGGAGGAGCACCTGATATGGGCCTTGAAGGAAGAGTAGGATTGTGGCAGGTGGTAATATAGAGAGAGTTTATCCAAAGCATGGGGGACAAGGTAAACATGGAAATGGGAGAGGGAACAACAAAAATAAGGAAATAGTAAATAGTTCAGTTTGCCTCCAAAGTGTGCAAAAGGAAATGAATGGTAGATTGGATTCAGATTGCTGGGGCTAAAAAATGCCATCCAAACAATGAACTCTTTTACTCTTTTAACAAGGGAGGTTAACTAGGTAGGGGAGTATAGATTGAGAAATTAATGTATTTTTTAAAGGGATCAATTAAAATTTTATAAAATACAAAATGCAGGCAAAGGAGTTATTTCATTTGAGAAGCAGTTTTGGAAGAAATAAAATTATGGTTTTGGACATGGGACATGTTGAGATTGAGGTCCTAACATGATATACAAGTCAAGATAATCTGCAGGCAGTTAGAAATGTAGGACTGGAGCTCAAGACCAGAGATAATAGATTTGGAAGCCATCTGCTAGATTTGATGAACTTTTTCTCAGGCCTCATGATACTTTCACCATCTCCACATGGACACTTTTCTCTGTGGCTCTCTTCTGGCTCTTCTCCCCATTGGACTACTCCTTCTTAATCTTCTCCACTTGCTCACTGTTGTCTTTCTACCAGTGCAGTATGCATGTCCTGTAAGAGTGATCTAGAGTCACTTACCTTCTCCCTCTACGTTCTCTCGGTTGGTTGGTTATCTCATCACTTTCCATAGCTTTAACTATAACTTCTATGTAAATGAACCTGAAATCTTTGTATCTAGTTTCAGACTCCGCACCTAACTCTAGTCATCTCCTTTCAGCTCTCTATACACCTCTCCCTACTGTCCTTCTGGCACTTCAGACTCAAGATTCTAAAAACTGAACTTCTCATCTGCTCCTTTTCCTAATCTCCGTATTGAAGCTTCCACTATCCTCCTAGTATAGGGGTGGGAAACTCGTGGCCAGACCCCAACCAAGCTCTAGTCCTAGCCCTGTCCTGTCCTAGCCAATCAGGTTCATACTTTGTACTCTTGTTAAAACTAAATTTTATTTTCATTATTAATGTAATAATTAACAAACAACACAGATATTTCAATATACAAAGAAGAAAAAGAATGAAGCTTAGAGAGGAAATGGAACTCTTGTTTCAAATAGTTTGCTTTTTAATTAATATATTCAAATAGATATAATTTAACAAGATAGTAACAAACATTTCTATGCCCACTTCTGCTTTTTTTGTGGGTGCATTTAAAAAAATTGAGGCACTTTTTGTTTATCATTACTCACTAACCTAGCACACTATAATGCCCCACCCATAAAAGCCTTGTTTCAAAAAAATCTGTATGGTCCAGCAAAATAAATCAACAATTTGGCTTCGTCTGAGATTGCGTATCAGTCTGCATTTCTATTCCATTATCTTTCTGTCAAGAGGTGAGAAGGTTGTTTCATTGGGTTTTTTTAAAGTCACTTTTGTTTACTTCTTTGATCAGAGGTCTGACATCTTTCAGAGTTGTTTTTCTTCATATTATTATTGTTGTCTTTTTATAAATTACTGTGGTTCTGCTTATTTTACCTTGTATCAGTTCATAGAAGTTTTTCTAGGTTTCTCTGAAGGTATTCCTTTCATTATTTTTTATGGTACAATAATATTCTACTTCATTCATTTAAAACAACTTGTTCTACCATTCATGGGCACCTATTTTGTTTCTAATTCTTTGCTATGACAAAAATGTGATTCCACAGTTTTAGATAAAATTTATAATTTCAGAATCTTTGTTGACTTTTCCCTTTCTCATCCAGTCACTTGCCCATTCCTGACAATTCTTATTCTGTGTCTTCCTTCTTTATCTCTACTCTCCCTACCTTACCTTAAACTCCAAGAACTTCTCACCTGAACTATTATAATGCCCTTCCAACTGATCTTTCTACTTCTTGCCTTTCTCTCTTGGTTTTCCATCCATCTTTGACATTCTTATCAAAATAACATGGAGAATACAGGAGCACAGATTTAGAATCACAAAGGAGTTGGTTTACACAAAAAGGGGTCATGAATCCCTGGCTCTAGAACCTCACACATTACCTCAGTTTTTATGCATACCAACTGCTTCAGTATTAGGTTGAGATTGAAAAAAATTACATAGAGGTGACAACTGAAGCCATAGATATCACCAAAGAAGATGTTTTCCTACTTTTTTTAGCCATTTTCCCCCACACTCTTCCCCTTTGTGTTCTTTATAACCGGATATCTATTAATGTTCCTCAGGGCAGACTGCTAAAAACCAGAGGTAAAGAGACAAGTAAAATGGCTACTTTAATCATTTGGCCTGTAGTTATTAAAGATCAATGAGGTCTAGAGTAGTGACAATAGGAATGGAAAAACTGATGATTTGCTCTCTCCTTGGTGATCTCATCTGCTTACACATGTTTAGTTATAGTCTTTATGTAGATGACTTCCAAATCTACATATCAAATCTTAATCTCTCTTGAATACTATTTTTCCATCTCCAACTGCTTGCTGAACATCTTCACATAACTTCTTTGAACTTTAATTCTTCATTTGAAAAATCTTGGAATTAGACTAGATGACCCTCTAACATCCCTTTAAGCTCTAAGTCTTCTTATGATCATAAGCTCTCGATCTAAATATTCTACAGCATCTCAAAATCATCCTGTTTAAAACTGAACTCTGTATCTTCCCTTCCTAAATCTTCTCTTCCTAATTTCCCTTGTTTCTATTAAAGGGACCGTAATATCAATCATGGCAGCTCACCTGAGGACTGCTGCTGTGAATAATTTTAAGGGTATAATTGCATAGTATAATGAACTCTCTATTTATTCAGCAATAAACTAAACATTGTTTAATAAAACATAACATTCATAGCAGCATCCTTAAGCAAAACATAGCATTCATATATATGTAGATATACATATATATGCACACAAATATATATGTATATACACAGATGATTATATATATGTATATATGAATATATATCATAATACTCGGTATATCATATGATACATAGATATATCATTACATTCAGTAATATTCCCCCAAATACTTCTTTACACAATTAGGGGGTCCCAGGCTAGGGTCTCCCCTAGCATAACACATCCTTAAGGGGTAGCAGAAAATACAAACACCACCCACCTCTAGGTCACAGTATGTCACAGTCTCCTCAACCAATACATAGTGTCCAAGTAAAGTCCTCTCTCATCTTGACTCAAAGCTAACTTCCAAACCATATGGCTCTTCCTCTGTGGACTGACCACTTCTGACTTAACAGCAGGCTCCAGGGGTTTCTGCCCATGGTTTCTGTTTCTTGGAAAATAAAGCTTAACAGGGTTCAATTCACTTTAACAGCTCTTAAAAGGGGCTTGAGCTAAACCTCCTTCCCATGGGCAGGTCTCTGCTCTTCAGCTCAATTCACTCATAAAGGCCAACAGACAGGGCTTTTGTCTGAGGAATTAACACAAACAGGGCTTCTTTCTGAGAAATTAACCAGACCAACAGACAGGGCTTGTCTGAGAAATTAACACAGATCAACAGAGCAGAGCACTGACATCACAAACATTCTTTCTGTTAGGCCTCCCCACAAGCAAGTTACACTAGTTCAATCATGCTCATTTCTCACTCTCAGCTCTGCTCCTCTCTCTCCAAGCAATACAATATATACTGTTTCCAATCAGAGAGTCTTGATTCATTCAAAGACTCTTGATCCAATCAAAGGCAAGACTCAATCAAAGGCACTTGATTGGCTGAAACTCAATCCAGAAAAACAGCAAGAAGTCCTGCTTTGTAATAAATTCAAAAATTATCTCGTAAGTTAACAATTGTCAAATCTACTTATCCAGCCCTACCCTTTTTCAGACAACCTTGCATTCCCAACTGCCTATTATACATTTCAAACTGGATGTCCCATTGTCATCTTAAACTCAGTATATCCAAACATAAATTCTTTATCTTTATCCCCAACCCTCCACTCTTTCCTGACTTTCCTATTACTGTCACAGGGTGTAATACTACCATTCCCAATCACCTAGGCTTTAAACCTTAGGTGCCATCCTCAACTCCTCTCTCTCTCTCTCACTCCTCACATTGATTTGCCTTCATAACATCTTTGATATGCTTCCCCTTTTTTCTCCTCTGACATTGCTATCCCCTGGTTCAGACCTTCATTACTTCACACTTTGACTACTGCGATAGCCTGCTGGTTGGTGTCCCTGCCACAGATTTCTCACCAATATGGACAATCTTCCACTAAGCTGCCAAGGTGGTAGTCCTAAAGCACAGGTCCTACCATTCCCCTCAGTAAGCTCCAGTGGCTCCCAGTCACTTCCAGGATCAAATTTTAAAATCCTCTATTTGGTATTTAAAGTCCCATGTAACCTGTCCTTTCTCTTACCTCTCTAGTCTTATACCTTACCTTACCCCATAATCTCTGATCTAGCAATACAGGCTTCTTTGTTATTCCTCAAACAAGACACCCCATCACCTGACTCTGGATATTTTCATTGGCTATTGCCTTTCCCTTGAATTCTCTTCCTCCTCATTTCTACCTCCTGGCTTCCCTAGTTTCAAGTACTAGCTAAAATCCCACGTTTTACAGGAAGCCTTTCCCAATCCCCCTTAATGTTGAGTATCTCCAATTTATCCTGTATATATAATGTTATATATAATATGTATATGTATATATACGTGCCTATGTGTGTATATATGTGTGTGTATATACATATACATACATATATGTGTGTGTGTGTGTGTGTGTGTGTATATATATATGTATATATATATGTTCTATAAAGGGCAGCTAGTTGGCACAGTGGATAGAATGCCACCCTTGAAGTCAGGAGGACTTGAGTTTAAATAGATTCAAATCCAGCCTCAAACCCATACTAGCTGTGCGAACCTGGCCAAGTCACTTAACCCTGTCTGTCTCTGTTTCCTCACCTATAAAATGAGCTGGAGAATGAAATGACAAAACACTCTAGTATTCTTGCCAAGAAAACCTTAAATGGGGTCAGAAAGAGTTGGAAGGACTGAAATAAATGAACAACAGAAGCAACATTTATTATCTGCACCTGCTTGTTTACATGTCATTTTCTCTGATTTCTCCTTCTCAGCTAGACTGTGAGATCCTTGAGATTAGTCATCTTTTGTCCTTATTAGCATCCTCAGTGCTTAGCACAGTGCCTCATGCATAGTAGTCCCTTGATAAATGTTTGCTGACTAACATTAGCCTGAGAAGGGATCCAATGCCTTTGTAAGACTGGTAAATGAGTCTATGAAACACAAAGACATTTAACAACCCCTTTTTGATTACTAAGGAAAATTATGTCAATGCGTGTTCCTTGGGAGAGGACAGTAGAGCCTTTGATCTTAATTTTACAGCTTTGCTTTTTACATGAATGAAGATTGGGGCAAGGGGTTGCAGGAGAAGTTTGAGATTTTATTATTAAGGAGCAAAAGCCTCAATGTCAGTATAACTCCGTGTGGATGTGTATACATGCATTCATTCACTAACAAGCAATGTAATTCTATTTACAGTTATAAATATCCTAAACAGCAAGCATATATGCCCCAAAATGTGATTATCAAACTATAAATCAGACATTCTGGAAACTGTATCGTAGCAGTCACAGTGCTTTTAACAGCAGCAGACATTTACAAATCCTAAAGTGAATCCCTGATGAGATTGTTATCGCTATTTTTCACATCAAAATTTATTAAACCGGCTTCTTCTCATCCTGTTTCTTTGGAATTCAATGTATCTTTCTATTGCAGGGATCAAAGATTTCATGTGTGAATTGTGTGGAAAGACTTTTAGTGAGAGAAACACAATGGAGACCCATAAACTTATTCACACAGGTAAATATCATTCTATAACATTTCTTTTACAGCTAATTTTACAGCTAATCCAGATGACCCCCACTAACACTTTAATGAAAATAGTATTTTCGTTTCTGAACAAAAAGCCAGACAATATTGTTATTCGTGGTCTATTCGGATATATTAGGACTGGGTTATATAGTATGCATGTTAAATAAGAAAACAATTTATCATACACCTTTATTTTTAAATCTTCCCCATATTTATGTACTAGCCTCATAATACTACATCTTATTACAGTAAAAGAAAAAGACCTAAACATTTAAAAAAAATTTTTTTCCTTAACCGTAGTCTGATTTTTTAGTCTTACCAACTTGTAGTAATGAGCATGACTGAATAATCTCTTGTTTTCAAAGGCTACCAGTCTGTTTTTCCTTTTTCCAGGCTTTTTCCCAGACAACTGCCAGAATTATCTTCCTAATGTGCAAGTCTAACTCTGTCACTACCCCTTGTTTTAATTCTTTCCATTAAAGACCAGATCAGATAAACATGAAGTTATCCCCGATTCCCAAGTCTTCTTTCTACCCACTCCCTCACCTCACTCCACGTCCCACAACCTCATATTTTCCTAAGACCTTGACTTCTCACTTACCCTGTCACAATCCACCTTAGTAATGTATGTCCCTGTTGTATTCTCAACTCTTGCTCACCCCAACACCCGCTCCCATTAGTTTATAAGGTCCTCGAAGGTACAGACTATGTCATTTCATTTTCATGTAGCTAGCAATTACCCACTGTTAGTAGGCACTTTATTTAATGTAATTTTCATTGCATTGTGGTCAGAAAAAAGACAAATTTAATATTTCTGCTTTTCTGCATTTGTTTGTAAGGTTGTTATGCCCTAATACATGGTCAGTTTTTGTGAAGGTGCCATGAAGAGCTAAAAATTAGTTATACTCGTTTCTATTGCCATTTAATATTTGTCAGAAATCTGCTGTATATTTTCTAAAATTCTCTTCATTTTCATTTATTTCTTATTTATTTTATGGTTAGATTTATCTAACTCTAAGAGGAGTAAATTGAGGTCCCCCACGATTAAAACTTTTACCATCTATTTTCTCCTGTAACTCATTTAATTTTTCTTTTAAGAATTTGGATGCTATGCCATTTAGTACATATATGTTCAGTATTGATATTAATTCCTTGTCTATGGAACCTTTTAACAAAATATAGTTTCTCTGATTATCTCTTTTAATTAGATTTGTTTTTGCTTTTGCTTTGTCTGAGATCATGATTGCTACTCTAGCCTTTTGTACTTAAGCTGAAATATAATAGATCTTGCTCCAAGCTCCTTATTTTAGCTCTTAGGTATATCTTTCTGTTTCAGGTATCCTTCTTGTAAACAACATATTGTTGGATTCTGATTTTTGATGTATTCTGCTATCCTCTTAATAAATGTTAGCTGAATTTTAGAATTGGTTTTAATTTTGCCTTACTCTGTTTTATCAGCACAATAAATCATATCTGTAACTGTATTTTATTTAATTTTTTTCCTTACAAAGTGGGAAAACAATGGACATGTTCTGTGTGCGAGAAAAAGTATGTCACAGAGTACATGCTTCAAAAACACATTCAGCTAACTCACGACAAAGTAGAAGCTCAGAGTTGTCAGTTATGTGGAACAAAAGTTTCAACCAGGGCGTCAATGAGTCGACACATGAGGCGCAAGCACCCAGAGGTAAGTAAACATTTGCTAGTATAGTCTTTGGTGACGGTGATAGATTATACATGGACCTTCCTCTGTAGGAACATGATTTTGGCAAAGATCCTTAGCCGAAGGACCTTACAACCCTAGCACTGTGCTCAATGTAACTGCTTGTTGAATTGAGTTTGGTATAATGTCATACTTGCACAACTTGAGTTGCACTTTCAGAGAATTCTTTTATGTAATCATGTTGTTGTTCAGTCATTCAAATCATGTCCAACTCTTCATGGCCTCATGGACCATACTGTCCATGGGTTTTCTTGGCATAGTTTGCCATTTCCTTCTCTAATGGATTAAAGCAAGCAGATGTCAAGTGACTTATTTGTCCAGGGTCACACAGCTAATGTCTAAGTCCAGATCTGAACTCAGATCTTTTTGACTCTAGCCACCTAGCTGCCTCCTTAGCAGAGGTTAAGTGACTTCCCCAAGGTCACATAGTTAATAAATATCTGAGGCCCGATTTGAATTCCATAATCTTGTTATTAAGTTATAAATATTTACACATTTCTTACCCAATATTTGTTCATTTTAATCCAATTTCCATATTAAAAATAACTGTCCACTTTACAGATTTCTAAGCAGTTAATCTGACTTTGTAATTGTTATGTATTAGGGTAATAAAACCCATTTAATATACCACTTTTTCAGTGCCACCATTTTTGCTTTTCTTTCTCCTATCTGATTTAAGGCAATTTTGTCTCCGTGCTATTTTGCTAATTATAAAGCTTATAATTAGTTTTATGCCCAGAAAATAGTTAAGTAGAATAGTAGACCAGATAGTTAAAGGACTCTGGTTTGAGGTCAGGTTTTGAGAGGAATCAAACTGTGTTTTTTATCTCACTACCTAATATAATGTTTATTTTCACATCCAGAACTTAATGGATGAAGAAATGAAGGTAGAAGGTAAAAGAGAATTTGGCTTTGTGCTAGTTATTTTATTAGTGGTAGTGTATTTGATTTTTATGAATTTAGTATTTTAAGTGCACTGGACAATGCGCTATTTCTTTTTTAATTTTTGTTTTATTCTGAATATGATAGCCAAAAAAAGAACATTTCCACATACAAAGTGGAACAGAAGAAGAGATGATTCTATTCAAAAACATGAATCTCTATCACATATAATTTGCTTTTTAAAATATATTTTGTAATAAATTCCACATATTGCTTTCAGAACTTCACACATACTTGTCTGTTTCCTTCTAAATTCTTTTTTGTTCTCTTCTATGCATTTTAAAAAATGTTCAAGTGAAACTCTTTTTTTTCTTTCCTTTTTGTTTTGTCAACTCTATCAATGGCTTTCCTTCCCTTCCTTCTCCACCTTATCTCCTCCAAATATAAAATAGAAAACAGTCCTCATAACAAATAAGCATAATCAGGCAAAATGAATCCATATCTTTGCAATGGCCAAAAATGTATGTCTAATTAGGAGGGAGGCAACACGCTTCCTTAGGAGTACTCTAGAGTCCTGGTTGTTCATCACACTGATCAGAATTCTTAAATCTTTGAAAGTTTTTTTCTTTAAATATGACATTGCTACTGCACAAAATGTTTTCTTGGTTCTACTCAAGTATAAGTTTATATAGTTCTTCCCAGGTTTCTCTGAAAACATTCCCTTCGTTATTTCTTGTGGTTCAATAATATTCCATTACATACACATACCATTATTTACTCATCCATTTCTCAGCTGATTAGCACTTTATTTCCAGTTTTTTTTTTTCCACCATAAAAAAGAGCTGATAGGAATGTTTTGGGGCATAGCAGTTCTTTCCTTTTTTTTGGATCTTTAAGAGTACAGTCCTAATGGGTCAAAAGTTTTGCAGTTTAGTGACTTTTGAGGCATTGCTTTCCATAATAGCTGGACCAGTTCACAGATTTACTAATAGTGTACTAGTGTGCTTTTTTTCCCCACATTTCCTCCCAGAAATTCCCATTTTTCTTTTTGTCATCTATGCCAGTCTGATAGAGAAATTCAGAGTTGTTTTTTGGGATTTTTGCATTTCTCTAATTAGTGGTGATTTTGAACATTTTTTCACATGGCTTT
The DNA here is from genome assembly GCA_028627135.1 of Pseudochirops cupreus. Taxonomy (NCBI): domain Eukaryota; kingdom Metazoa; phylum Chordata; class Mammalia; order Diprotodontia; family Pseudocheiridae; genus Pseudochirops; species Pseudochirops cupreus. Next base: position 213,389,296 of record CM053580.1, read on the forward strand.
TAATCACTTGAATTTTTTCCTTTGAGAACTTCCTCTTTATGACCTTTTATTGCTTCCCTCTGGACTATGCCACTCCTGGCTATGCTTCAGACTTTCTGGACTTCAACATGCCTCATCTATAATCCCACCTTGGAACATCCCTCTGCTATGCCAGTCCCCTTCTCCCATTGGTGAGTTCTTCCATTTTGTGGAGGTTCCAGACCAACCAACCTTCATTCCCCTCCCAGCTGTGCTTCTGAGTTTCCAGACTTCAACATCATGCCTCATCTGGAACATCCATCATCCCCCGTGGCCTTCTCAACCTGGAACATCTCTCTGCTATGCCAGCCCTTTCTCCCATTGGTGAGTTCCTCTTGGGGTCTCCATTTTTTGAAGAGTCCCAGGCCAGCCAACCTTCATTCCTCTTCCAACTGTGCTTTTGACTTTGTGGACTTCAGCACTATGCCTTATCCATCATTCCACCTTGGAATATCATCATCTCCTACATTCTTCTCACCTTGGAACATCTGCTATGCCAGACCCCCTTCTTCCATTGGTAGTTTGTCCTGGGGCCTACATATTATGGACAGGCCTAGACCAGTTAACCTTCATTGCCTTTCTGACTTTTTAGACTTCATTACCATGCCTTATTTAGATTCTCATCCTGAAACATCCAACATCTTCCGCAGCCTTTTCACCCTGGAGCCTCCCTCTGCTATGCCGGTGCCCTTCTCTCATTGGTAGTTTGTCCTGGGGCCTGCATTTTGTGCACAGTCCTAGACCCTTGTCCTTTTGGCTCTTTTGGACTTCAACACTGGGCCTCCTCTGCATTCCCACCTTTGCAAATCCATCATCCCCTACAGCTTTTTCACCCAAGAACATCCCTCTACTATGCTGACCCCCTTCTCCCTTTGGGAGTGCCTCCTGGGACCTCCATGTTTTAGGTACCCAGGCTGGACTTCACTCCCCTCCTGTTTAGACTTCAACATCAGGTCCCTGTTCCAGGTACCTTCCCACCGCCACCTCTCCCCACTTTCTAGTGATCTTTTATGTTCTTTTCCCCTCTGAGATTGTAAGCTCCTTAAGGGCAGGGACTGCCTTTCTTTTTGCCTATATCTGTATCCCCAGCACTTACCCCAGTGCTTGGTATATAATAGGTGTTTAATAAACGCATATTACGTTGCCTTGTCTACTGGAAATGGCTGTCATTATCATATATTTAAATCAGTTCTTCATCTCTCTTAGATATCAGACATTAATTAGAAAAGCTTACTCCAAAGATTTTTTCCTCAATTCATTGTTTCCTTTCTAATTTTAAGTGCCTTAGTTTTGTTTGTACAAAACTTTTTCAGTTTTATGTAATCAAAACTATCTATATTTTATCTTCTGTTATTTTATTTATCCCTTGTACGATTATAAACTCTTTCCTTCTCTATGAGAATAGGCCATTTAAAGGAGCCCTGCCTTCAGTTTTTGTGAGTCCTTTTATAATGTTTTATAATCACTCCCTAAACAAGAGTTTAATCTGTTTAAACAGTTTGTCTGTTTTGAAAAAATTTAAATGTTTTTATAATCAATTTTTTTTCAAATGGAATATTTATCAGCTGCATCTTTACAGGGAAAGACCCAAATCTGAGTTGCTCTAAACTCAAGCAAACTGAAAACTGAATAGAAATATGCAGAAAATAAGTATTTAAAAAGAGGCAGGATACTTTTGATTTCACGTATCTTTTCTTCCTTTCCAGTTTGTGCTCTATTTATTGGCTCAGTTTCTTTTTGCCCAGTTCTGTTCAAGGACTTAATACAAATTTGTAGTTGAACCACATCCTTCACTTCTTTTCCTTCCTCTGGCCAATGGTCTTTAGGCTATTTTGCTGCCTCTTAGCACTGCCATCAAAGATGAAAAGGAAAGAAAATGAAGTTACAAAAGGTATTATTCCAGTTATAAGGAAGCATTATTTTGCCTACAATTCCACATGCCTAACATTATCAGCTGGTGCCTCAAATTCCATGCTTGTAAAGCTTCCTGCTTTTGTGTTTTGACTGTAGGTCCTCTCGGTTAGGATTGATGATTTGGATCACCTCCCAGAAACAACCACCATTGATGCCTCTTCAATTGGCATAGTTCAGGTAATTCAAAGGAGACTCATTCAGCCATATAGCCCACTAACTTCACATTTCTTCCTGGTTCAGTATGTTATCAGAGAAATTATGACCAGCAGCAAAGAGGGACTGATCGCCTAGCAAGAGTGATACACATCTGATGGATAGCCCATGTTTTTGTTCTTTTCATTTCCATGTAATGCCAAGACATCTAGAAAAAGGTGGGAGAGCCAGTGTGGTCGATTTATGGCAGAGCGCAGATAAGAATTACATAGAATATAAGTAATGTACCAGATCCCCAGATACAGCAAGATAATTATTACTGTGAACAGCGAACACTGGCTTTTACATTAGTTTAAAATTTACTTACAGATCCTGAAAGATAATCTTTTAAGTGCTTGAACTTTTTCCTTTCATGGGAATTATGGCTGTTTTGTGGTTAGTTTTTAAGCTATTGTATGATCCCACCAATATGACCTTGTCAGCTACTAAAACTGTTATTTTTCCACAGCCTGAACTTGCTCTGGAACAGGGAGAATTGCCAGAAGGGAAACATATAAAAGTTGCCAAACGAAGTCACAAACGAAAGCAAAAACCAGATGAAGAGGAAGAAGCCCTGGTATCTGAGGATCCCACATTCAGTGAATACACAGAAAAAGAAGCTGAATTCACAGGGAATGTGGGAGATGAGACAAATTCTGCTGTACAAAGCATCCAGCAGGTCAGTGCAGTTAGTCCTTTATTCTGAGAGTAAAGTAGAATAGCACCTGCAGTTTAGTCCTAAATGTTGGGATCCTGAAAACCAAAGACCCATTCCATAGAAATACAAGGTATTATGGAGAATAATGGCCCAAGATATTTTTTTTTAAATTTTCTTGTAATAGAATCTGCTGATTAGAGGTACCTTTCACTAAATTTGTGTATATGTTTGTTCCAGGGTTTCAGAACACCTCTTCTTTGTTAACTAGATTATAATTTATTACATTTATCCCACTAATGAAAGAATGCCACTTTTTTTCCTTCCTTGTTAGCTGTGTAGTAAATTGTATTCTAGACCTTCTATGCTTACCTTCAGAATGTGAATTTTCAATCACCAGTAACAAATTTATCTTCAGTACTGAAGCCGATTGAGAGCTTTGTTCCTCTGTCCTTTTCAGGGTTGGTTATCTCAATTTTCTTTTTGGTTGTTAAACTTTGCATATGTTTCTTAAGTTTATGTCTCTATATCTTTTTTTTTTGCTTTTTGGAGGGGGGAAAGCAGGGCAGTTGGGGTTAAGTGACTTGTCCAAGGTCATATGGCTAGTGAAGAGCTAAGTGTCTGAGGTCGGATTTGAACTCAGGTCCTCCTGACTCCAGGGCTGGTACTCTATTCACTGCGCCACGTAGCTGCCCCCTGTATCCTTTTATTTTACCTGAATCTCTTCTAGCACTGAATTAATCTGAATTAATCTTTAATGAAAATACTACTACTGTTTTGAGGCAAGAAATTTTATTTACCTCCTGCTCATTCCCACTGCATCATACTAAATTAACCATAGTGGTACATGAAATGTTCTAAAATATGAAGAAACTACTAAATATAAATATGTGATTTTTATGATTCTGTCTAGGTGGTGGTGACCCTGGGTGATCCGAATGTCACAACGCCATCTAGTTCAGTCGGTTTGACCAACATTACTGTTACCCCCATCACCGCTGCAGCTGGAACCCAGTTTACAAACCTTCAGCCAGTGGCTGTTGGCCATCTCACTACCCCAGAACGCCAGTTACAACTTGACAACTCCATTCTGACAGTGACATTTGACACTGTCAGTGGATCCGCCATGTTGCACAACCGCCAAAATGACATTCAGCTTCATTCTCAGCCAGAAGCCTCTAATCCACAGTCTGTTGCCCATTTTATCAATCTGACCACCCTTGTCAATTCCATTACTCCTCTGGGGAACCAGCTAAGTGAACAGCATCCTCTAACCTGGAGGGCTGTGCCTCAGACTGATGTTCTACAGCCCCAGCAACAGCAAGGACAGTCACAGACAGGACAGTCACAAGTTCAGACTGAGCAACAACAGCAGATGTACAGTTATTAAGTTATATTCCAAAAACTTTTATGAGAACTGCAAGGAATAAAAAACATTTTGAAAACTTTGAGAATTGTTGTTATATACCAAACAAAGAGTAAAAAATCCCAACTATTTCATTGGTCACAATGTAAATGAAACCCACTGTGCAAAACTGTCTCCAGTTCCCCATATCCATGTGTTAAATTCTGTCAGCCTAAACTTGAGAGGTGGCCGACTTTTAGTTAAGTTCAGATCACAACACGCTACCTAAGGTGAAGAAGTCGCACATACTAAATATGCTTTTAACCTTTCTATTTAAAAACAAAAAACCTTTCTGTTAATTTTCTTGGGATGGAGAGAAGTAAGGTACTCAAAACTAAATGGCATTGTGTTTTCTTTTTCAAAGTGGCCATCTTACAAAGCACATATTAAAAAACATGGTTAAAAAAATGGAAAGGGGGATTTAAATGTGATAGAAATTTGCTTTGCAGTAATAAAACAAACGTTAGGCCAGTTTCCTTAATTAAGTAAACAAAAAATAACATTGTCCTCTTTGAATTTTCACCTCTAACTGAATTTCTTGCAACCATGTTCTAATACCAAATGGGAAATAACATATTAAATAACTTTTTCAAGCCGTGTTTTAAGTTGAAAGGGTGTCATAGTGAACAAATATGTCATGTGAATTTTCTAATTTACACATCAAAATATCTCCAAGAATTGGCCATTTTCATTCTTTTTCCTTCTCTTTTTATTCCTGGAAAGACACTATATATTCAGGAGCCTCCTCTGGTCAGTGTCATCGTTCTTAACCTTATAAAGTAATTTGCACTGAAAAATTATCCACATCCCCACTTACACAGCTATTCAGATAATTGGGGACATTTCTGTGATATAAAAAAGAAATAAAAAATACTGTCATTTCTAATATCTACTTTGGAAAAACCTCAGGATCCTTTAATATCTAAAAGTCTATCCTAAGACTAATGTCAGTAGCAGGGAAGAACAATTAAAATATTAATATATTTTTCCTTTATTTATACTTCAATTTTGAACATTAAATTTTTGTTAACAATTTTATAAACATAAAATTGTTGACAAATACATTGTGAAATTAAAATATATTTGTGAAATTCAAAGGCATTATAATTTAGTAAAAGTCAAAAGAGGTTAACTTTAGCAATTATTAAAGTTCATAATGGAAATATAATTGGGGTCTTAATCAGTGTGCTTATTCTTCCTTGCAGTGCCATCTATATACATATATATATTTATATGCATATATATAGACACACACCTTATATATCTGTGTATAGATGTGTATATATGTAGAGATGTGTATACATATATATATACATATATATATATACACACATATATAAGCACACACACAGACATGAGATAATACCCAAGGTTCATTCATTGTTGCCCTTGGTATCACATCAACCTCCATCCTCCATAGCAGTAGTTCTCAACCTTCCTAATGCTGCAACCCTTTAATACTTGTATGTGGGCATATCTCCATGTGGGTGGACCCGCCTGGAGACGGTAGAGAAGCGGTGTCTAGGTTCCTAAGACCATCAGAAATATGTGTTTTCCGATGGTCTTAGGCGACCCCTGTGACCCCTGTGAAAGGGTCGTTCAACTCCCAAAGGAGTTGCGACCCACAGGTTGAGAACCACTGCACCATAGCAAGGAACAAAAACTTCTGGGGTTTTGTTTGTTTTTTAGGGCAACAGAGTATTAGAGTGGCCAGTGTTATAAGGAAAACATTTCTTTTCGAAATTTATCTCTTCTGAAATTTCTAAACTCTGTTGGGAAGAAAATTTAACTTATATGACCTGTAACTGTTGTGTTCGATGTAGATGTTTGAGAGGTCTACCTTGAAGAAACAGTCTTTAGGTGATTAGTGAAAAATAAAGCCCTGTGTTAATGTTGTTCTTGTCAATGAGGCTTACTGTAAGAATTCCAGTTCCTTAGCATTTAACTTTCATCAAAATTGTAGATATTTTTGGACAAAATATGATTTGCTTTATGAGTGTGCTGTTCTCATAAAACTGGAATGGTTTTCCAACACAGAATCAACAAGCCAAAAGGGTCCTTCTGAGAGGTTCGTTCCTTTCCCACATGAACCCCACTGTCCTCTGTTGAACTGCTCCAAAATCTATATCACTTAAGTTAGATTTTTATGATGGAAGTATGTTATTTCAAACAAAATCAAGGATATCATGACAATAACCTAAAACTTTATGGGAAGATTTAAATTTAAAACAGAATAAATTGTAGTATTGTAGTCCCCTGGTTTCCAAACTCAGTCCTAGGAAGTCCAGGGTTCCAACAAAAAAGACGGCAATGGCAGACAATTTAACTTTTCAAACTGTGTTTTCTGATGTATATATGTATGTGTACATGTGTGCAAACATAATATTTTATAACAGAACCATACAGTACTGCAAGCACAGCAGTTTCATTAAATGAGGACTTTTGTGCCCTGTTTTATGGTTTCTTCTTTAAAAATACAGCTGCCATATTCCAAGCACAGGGAGTCTGGAATTCCAGACTAATGGGATTTTTTTTAAGAGCTCCAGAGTTCTTGAGTAACTGAAAATCACTGACAATAAACTGTTTTGTAAAATAACCGGGTAAAGAAGAAAAATATGTTGGCTCATAATTAACTCAAAGCAACAAAGCTTTTCATCTTCCCCATGAAATAAAGACTTTTAAAATCACCATCTTATTTTTTCCCAAGGAAGTTTTTCTGTGCCTAGACTGTCATAATGTCTGAAAGAGTCTAATTTATTAATTTAGTGGCTATGCTATGCCTCTCCTATTTTTTTAAAGCCCATAATACACTATTTTGATGCATGAGGATTCTTAGCGAAATTCAGAATACTCGTTTCCTTCCAAAGTACAAATATGTACTTTGACTTAAAGAGTTCAGTATTAGAGGCAAGGTAGATATCTTACAGTAATAATATCTGTGAATCTGCATATCAGAAAATGGACAGCAAAGAGTACTATTCAGCCAAAAGTGACACACTGTATATTGTTCTGTGTATATATGATTGTTTATTGACAGAAAGTATTCTATTTAATTTTTAAAAAACATATTCCATGGTGCACAGACCTAGCTGCAAAGGAAAAAAGTCAAGTAGCAATTTTTGTGGTCATCTAGTCCTGTGAAGATATCTTCGTTATGAATGAATAAATCATTAAGGACCTATTTTTGCCTGTGAATTCCTTTTAAAGTTACTTCTATGTAGTTGTATGCAACATGGCAATGTAAATCTTATAAAAACATAACACAGGGTACAATAACAATTGTTAAAACATTGATTATGTGCTGCATGTTGACAGGAGAAGAAGAATGATGCCTCCCAAGAGACCATGGTTTGTGATATTTTCTCTCAGGAAAATGTACTGTATTAAGTGCCATTACACTGTGTCTAATATTAAACTGTTTTGGAGAATTCCAGGTATGGAAAGCATATTTCATATTCATAAGTTTTCTTTCCACCTGTTCAGAGCATCCAAAGGCTTTACATCTAAATTCCGTATTGGTGACTTTTATTGGGTTTTTAAAAAGGTATTTAAAACTGTTTTGAGAGATTGTCTCTGCTTCCATTCAGTTGTTTTTTTAAATGATGGTCAAATAAAAGGTGCTGTACTATCTGACTTTAAATTAGTGGACTCTGCTAAACTTCTCATCTTGAAGAGGAGATTCCATGTGGATGTATGTTTAGTTCAGAGGGATAACTCACTGTGATGCCATTTTACACATTTCCCCCCAAACCTCTTTATTTGAAATACACCCCCAACCATGGAGTTGCTACAAGATACATGCAATATTTCTGACAAACCACAGACCAAAAAGAAAACTAAAGAAATACACATTTGAGATAACAGTTGGGTCGGCAAAAAAAAAAAAAAAGGAAAAAGGCAGCTGTTCAAGTGGAAGCTTTGTACAGGAAAAAGACAGGAATGATTGATTGGGATGATATTACCATTCAAATTCCAAACCTTTATTTCCTAGTTACAAAAGGCTTGGGAGTGTAGAAAAATTTCAGGTACCTAAATTCACCTTTAATAATGTTGCTTTTGAGAATTTGTGAGACAAGAGAACATGCATCTCAGCATACTTATTATCTGAAGAGAATCCTGCTCCAGCAGACTGAGGTGTGTTTTCTACAGGTATGTATTAGCTTTGCTAAAGAAAGACACTCTTTCAAACCACTTCAAATAACGTTAGTATAGCACCTGAATATAGGTATGAGACACTTGACATGCATTCTCATTTAAGCTTCACAACAGCCCAGCTCAATGGGGCATTCAAACAAGCCTAGAGGTACAGGGTCACCTAGCTATCAGGTGGCAAAGCTTGGACTCAAACCCGATTCTTTTGATTCCAAATCTAGTGTTCTTTTCACTAGAATTAAAATCGGTGATGTGGATGTACACATCCATGTATATATAAGCTGCCATATCCAGGTGTTATGCATTAAAAATAGATATACCCCAAAATATACTAGAGTCACTGGCTATATTCATTTCTATTTTCCCAACATACAGGCTAAAAGTAGAAGGTAGCAACAGGAAGCCTTACAAATGGGACAAGAATAATCACAGAATTACAGATTTAAAGCAGGAAAGAACTTAAAAGTTCTATACAATAATCTAATTTTACAGAGAAGCAAACAGGTACTGGATGGAAGGGATAGAGCATACTTAGAACTGGCCATGCCTCTTTTTCTCCCTATTTTTTTTAAATGCACAAAATGTGGAATCAAGGTTCATGTTGTAAAGGAAGAAGCATTTGTGCTCTATAGGCCAGCATCAAATGGTTTATAGATTAAAATTTCAATTTACAAGTAAGCTCATTTTGATTCAAAATAATTTAAGGAATGCATTTTTTGGTTAACTGAATATTGTTTCATGTATCATGCATCGATTACCAGTTTTGAAAGAATCAAAATATACTTAAGAACTAAAATTACACAAAATACAATTTAATCAGATACTTAAAGATCATATAGTGCCTAAGAACGTCATTTCATTTGTTGGATGACTGCTAAATCTGTGCAATCTCTGGGCTGGCCTTTCTAGTAAATTAAACTATGGTCCCCGTTTAAAACAATTTTCACATCTAAATTGTGTAATAATCTTGAGTGAAAAAAAATCTCCACTCTAAAAAGAGAATGTCCAATTGCCCCCTAAAATACACTGGATAATATAGGCTTAATCTGAAGAACTTTGATTAGACATAAAGAGTAAAGGAGTAGAACCAAAGCATTTGTGCATGCTTTGAAGTAAACACAAGTAATTCTTGAACATGTTGCTGACTATTAGAAGCATTTAAGCCTTCCCTATAAAACACGCAGTTAAATCACAAAATAAACATCCATGTACCTTGAAGAGTGGAATTCTATGGAATTTTTAAAAACAAAAAAAAAATAAAATTTTACTAGAATTTTAAATATATTTTTAATGAAGTCATTTTTAAAATGTCCCTTGAAACTGAATTTGCCCTTCACAACTGATGCTGCTAGGGTCCCTAGGCTGCCCACGTTGCTCACCTCTAAAGGAACTATTATTAAGTATGCAGACTAGCCTGTGACAAAGACCGTGGCTTTGCCTTTAATGTGACATTGAAAAGGCATCGCATAAAATCTGCGTTATTACTAATTCGCGGCGTGCTGCTATTGGACAGAAAGAAGCTATTAAATGATATTTCACAGTTATAAAAGAGCCGAGAAAGAAAAGTGAGGCGCTTTCCCATAAAATGCAGCGGACGGGCAAAACCACAGCAAAGCGAAGGACACACAAAACAGCCAGGACGGCTCAGGGAAGGAAGTTAGAGTGATGGACCAGGCTCGAGTCACGGACATTTCTCTACGAGCGCTGGGGCTCGTCTTCTGCACTGAGGGTTTTCTAAGAAGGCGCCGCCCACATTGTCTGTTACTTGTCAATATCACTTTATGAAATGTCCATTAGACAAAACACACATAAAGTACAGAGAAAATGTGAACTGGAAATTTGGCTAACGTGTTTAAAATGTCCTCATACAAAGACACACATCTAGGTGTCCCCAGTTACACTTTGGCCCGGATGACGTCTAGCATATTTTAATAACCGTATAAGATGGCTGGCCCGACTCTGCCAGGCTTCCTTCTCCTTGGCCTGAAGCCTGCCCCTCCCCCTCAGGCAGAGCGCGAAGGCGGGGCTGGGGCCGGGTCGCGGGAACGCTCGTTGACGTTGACTGACGTTGACGTGCTTTACTCTCTGCTCCCCTCCCTCCTCCCCCTCCCTAGCCCGTGAGGAGGGTGGCGGTCGCCTCCTGCGTTAGAGTCCGAGCCTCGAAAGGGTTGCCCTAGGGTGGGGAGGGGTCCCGAGGGCCGGAGCGCGCTACTGGCCTCCTTCGGGGCATCGAACCGCTCTCCAGTTCGGCCCCCGGGGCTGGGGGCAGCGAGGCTGGGGCTCCCCTCCCCCACCCTCGCGGGCCTCGGCCTCCCCCTGTGGCACTGAACTAATAAGTCTCCTCCCCGCGGTGTCCGAAAAGTCAGGCCGCTCGGCTTATTATAAGAGCCCTCCTCAGCAATGGCCCCGAGGAGGACAGAGCCCCCCGAGCTGGTTCTGCCCTGCGAGTGGGACGGCTGCGCGGTGGTGCGAACGCACATGGAGGACTTTTGTGATCACGTGGCCGGGCACGTGGGAGAGCGCCCGAGCGACTCCCGGGACCGACTAGGTAACAGGCCCGATGCGCGGCCCCGCGGCTAGCTTGCTAGACTGGCCGGAACGGACGCGGGTGAAGCTGCGTGGGGCCTGGTTGGGAGGGACCTCAGAGTACGTGGTTCCAGCCTCGTGGGCCGGCCGGATAAATGAGTGTCGAGATCCCCTAACTTGTCGCCGCGCTGGCGTTTAGAACAAAGCCGTGGCGAGGGTCTGACGCAATTGTTTAAGGAGGCGAACGCTTCTGCTGAGCCCTTCGGTTCAGTTAATCCAGACCCTTGTCACACTTGGCATGGTTTTGGAGAAACTTCTTTGGACGGTGATTAAAACTGTTTCCAGTTCCTTTGATACAACTAAAGTGCTCCCTTGTCATTCCCTCTTCTGAATTGAGGGGAGAGGGATTAGATTTTTAAAAATTGAGCATCCTTCATTTTGAAATGTTAGGACTTGTGAGAACGTCGATCTAAGGCTTTCGTGCCAGCTCGGTTACTATTAGAATTGCAGATGAAGACTATAGACGGGTTTAGATAAACAAATGTTGGATGATGGATTTAAATTAAAGTTCTTTTCATCTGGATTTCGGGGATAGTTGTGCGTGCAAAGGCAATCCCCAGTCTTTCCCAACATTGGCGCGGTTTAAGGTGCTACAGAAATCAAGGCCGACATGTTTAATGGACATTTTTCAAGTGCTTGGTGGGTCAGGGATTCATCGAGGAGTTGGCAGGGGCTTGTCATCTACTTGAGGCAGGACAGGCCTAGCTGGAAAAATAGCGAGAGGAATGCTGTTTAGAGGCAATGGGAGTGGGTGACCGGCCAGCCGAAGAGAGGGGCTGAATGGTGGCTAAGCCGTGGGTGAGGAAGAGCGGGGGAGCGAGCCTAGGAACGCAGAGTCAGCCGGCATGACCGCGGGTGGGGGTAGGGGGTGCTCCAAGACGCGCTTCGGGCGCTAGGCAGCGGAGGGTGGTCAGGCAGGTCCGGGAGGCCGACCTCGTCCTGAAGGTGCTGGGCAGCCCTTGGAGCTCTTCTCTGATCTCGGGGTTAGATGATGGGGTGTTTTCGGGCCACGTTTATTGGAGACGCTAGATGTGCTCTGATGGTGCAGAATGTCGGACAGCAGCAAGGCAGTAAAGCCTCTAATTAGGCCCTGCTGTGTTGGAGGCGCCGCGCTACGAAGGCAGAGACGGCCCACCTGCCCTTAGGGAGATCACTGGCTGAAGGTGCGGGGGCTGCGACACACGGGCGCAGCATCGCCAACAGTATCCACAAACAAGCGACGCACAGAGTAAATAAGAAATAATCATCGAGGCGGGGCTGGGTGGTGCAGTGAGCAGAGCACCCGCCCAGGAGACGGGAGGACCTGAGTTCAAATCCTGCCTCAGACACTTAACACTTACTAGCGAGGTGACCCTGGGCAAGTCACCTAATTGCCCTGCCCCCCCCCCCTCCAAAAAGCAACAAAAAAAGAAAAAACCCGAAATAATCCTCAGAGGGAAGGCACTGGAAGATGAGGAAGGAGGGCTTTTTAGGTCCGTGCTGTCCCCTCTCGGACGCACGGCAAGGAGGCCGCTGTCTGTGGCCCTCGGAGTGTGTGGGGTTCTAGAAGATGAGGAAGGAGAGTGGAGAGGCCTGGGAGAGGAAGGACATTATATCTGACCCTAGAGGCGAGAGGGAACCCCTGGAGCTCAGGGAGCAGGGAGGGGAGGGGCGATGAGGCTCGATCTGCGCTTTAGCGGAATGGAGGGTGCACCGAGGCAGAGGAAGCCCAGGAGGGGGCCCGCGCCAGAGCGGTGACGGGGCCAGATGTAGCCGAGCATGGAGGGTGAGAGACGGTGGAGAGTCTGCGCCGGGAGGAGGGCGGTGCCCTTGGCGTGATGGGGGAGTCTGTCCGCCCGACCCCCGGTGTGCCGCGTTCTGTGGGTACCTGGAGACGGGAAGCGAGGCCAGCACAGTGAGGTGTCGGCAGGGCCTGCCCTGCTGTTCTTGCCCCGCTACTTTTATGGCATCGGGCACCTTCTCAGCTCAGACGCCGTGGTTATGAGGCCAGGGAGAAGAGCGCTGAGGTGACCAGATTTGAATCGTGAAAGGCGACTGTGGCCGGAGCATTGGCAGCGGACCCCAAGAGGGATGAGAATGCAGCAGTTACTCACTGTCTGCAACAGTTAGTTAAGCCTCACACTTGATACGTGTGCGCGTCACCTCCGACAAGAGGTGAAGCCTTTGTGTTCCTGGTACAGATCGCAGGCCTGGCACCCGATGCTCAACACGGGTGGGCATTTGGATGTCACTGCACAAGTTCAGGGTGAAAAAAAGGAATTAAAGAGATATTGCAGTTGCCCAGGTCACCCAGGTGACTGCTAATGGAGCTGTCATTAAAGTCTAGTCCCTGAGCCAGCCCCTCAAATCGTGACTTTACGGACCCCTAAGTTACCTGCTGTTTTAAAGTGCTGATCCGGAGTGGTTGGTGAGCAAAGGGGGCGGGGAGAGGTAAGAAAGGAGGAGGCTGTTAATTAATTAAGGGGGAAAAACAAATGGGTCAGAAAATGGCTGAATCTGGTTTTGTTGAGTGGCAGAAGAAAAACTAATTCACTCAACCTGATGCGCTAAGGAGGTAGTTCTTGCTATTTCCAGTACATTCTGTCATGCTTTTTATAAGCGCTGAAAAAGCTTTCAGCTGACCTAAAAAAGTGAAGTGCAAATCATAGATTCGAAGCTGTATGGGTGCTGGAGAATATCAGACCCACCTCCCTCACTTTTATGGGAACAAATGAAGTGATTTATCCAAGGAAGAATTAGTATCTGAATTCTTGAAGATGTAAGAACTCTTCTGAAGTCCTGTGACTTCAGAGAGATTTCCCCACCATGCTGCTTCAGAATTGTGGCTTTGGGAGTCATGCCATGATGGCAATAAGCAGGACAGGCACTGAACCTGAACAACGAAGAATGGACTTGGCGGCCTTTGTTTAGTCATTAAAATGCATGAGGTGTGCGTTGTCCTTTTTCTCAAGAAACTTAAAATGGAGACGTACATAAATACAGAATAGCGCGTGTTGTGTGGAAAAGGTGCAACGTGCTGTAGTCTTGAGGAAATGAGATTATTCGACTGGAGTGTTCAGGGAAGGGTATGTAGAAGCAACATGAGTTGAACTTTGTAAAATGAAATTCCATCTTGACTGAGATACACGGATTTCTGGGGATAAGGTAATTTGAAGAAGAAAGTACTAAGGACTCAGAGGGGTCATGGAAGTTGGGAAGTCTGGAGAGCAATTTGTTTTGGGGAAAGAGGATATTTTCTATTTGGGACATGTTGAGATGTCGACAAGGTATTCAAGTGAAGATGTTCAATAGGCAATGGATAATAAAAGCCTGGAATAATTCAGAAGAGAGATTAAAATAGGATAGGTAATTTGGGGGAACATTTGAATGGAGTTGATAATTGAAACCATGGGAAGCTAGTGAAATCACTGAGAAAGGTGAATGAGAGGCTAAGAAAGAGCTAGGGTGAATATCCCAGATAAAGAGGATCATCCAGGAAAGAAGAATTTATAATATTGGTACCAGGAACAGCATGAGAGGGCAAAGTCAAGGAAGCCACGGGAGGGAAGAGCAAAGAGTAGAAGAGGGTGATCAAGGAGGAAGGACAAAGAAAGGACTTGGACTTGGCAATTGATATGTCATTTGGAAAGAGAAATCTCCTTCGAGTGGTAGTGCCACCCAGATTGCAAGGGAACTGAGAAGTGAACAAGTTGTGAGGAATTGAAGGCAATGAGTGTAGTCTTTTTTTTTTTAATCCCCTCCTCCCCCCTTCTTCTTGGGAGCTGGGCAGTAAAAGTGAGGAGGTAAATGAGGCATAATAGCTTGAAGGAATGGCCCCATCTTGTGAAAACTTAGTTTCCCACACTGCTTAGAGCCAAGGAAACTTTTTTTTGATTGAGAAAAATTCTCAAAAATATGTTTCCCAAAAGACTGTGGCTTGAGCCCATATTTACCCATAGGATGCTCACTATTGCAAGAGGTTCGAAGTGCTGAATCTGTCCCTTCCCTGCTCTGTTGGAGTCACCAAGTGTTCTCAACACACAGTAAATGACAGCCATTTCTTTTTAAGTACAGAGCATGTGTGACGCCTGTTTCACTTCCTTGCCATTTAAATAAATGACTTCTTTTGAATTATTGTCATTTAACATGAACTAGAATAGATGTGATAAGGGCCTTGAGTTCTCCTGTTGAATAGATGATCACCTAAGCAGTACTTTAAACCTGGATATGTTCCTCTCTTAGGATAAGGTAGACCTGAGCAGGTTTGTATGCAAGGGAGGAGAGAAAGACTGACCAATGTGATGATCTCCCAGAGAAGATGGGTAAGAATGGGATTGTGTCCAGGTAGAGAATTTGGTCTTGGCAAAGAAAAGGGGTCACTTCTTCCTCAGAGCCTGGATTAAAGGAGGGGAGAATGGGTAAAGATATAAATGGAATTTTGAGATGTGGAATAGGAAAGACAAGTATCTCCATTTTCTTAGTAAACTGGAAAGTGAGATCATATGCTGAGAGACGTACGGAGGTAACCCATGGGGCTTGATGAGAGACTTCTGTGGGTAGTAGAGAGTCAATAGTATATAATAAAACAATTATGAATTTAAGTCTTATGATTCACTGTATTCTAGTATTAAAGATTAAAAGGTGACCATGTAGTGAAGACTGAGACATCTGTGGTCATAAGTGATGTTATGCTTATATAAATTAAGCATATAAATGAAACTGACAAATATGAAAGTGATGA
Source organism: Pseudochirops cupreus (assembly GCA_028627135.1). Lineage (NCBI taxonomy): Eukaryota > Metazoa > Chordata > Mammalia > Diprotodontia > Pseudocheiridae > Pseudochirops > Pseudochirops cupreus. The sequence goes on from CM053580.1 coordinate 213,404,938, forward strand.
TTTGTGATTATAGACCTACTACAATACCCAATATGATGTGCCTAAACTTTTACCTCAGATAAAAGCAGTTGAAAATAAAATTCCTAAACCATGCATAACCTCCAAAAAAGGAAGATAGGTGAGACAGCTTACTTAAGGTTTCATAGATAACTACGGAACCAGGACTAGAGCTTGTCTCTTGGCTTCTAGTTCAATATACTTTGCACAACACCCCAAGTAAACAGTACTAAGAATTTGTTGAATATCAATTTGAAGTGTATATTTTTCCTTATTTAAGAAAAAGGAGCTAGAGCTCTAGACAGTAAAAAAAAATTTGTATTTGATGAGATGAAGGGTAAAGAGGTGCTGAAATACCAGTGGAGAAATGTGTTGCTAGTAAATGATAGAATTAAAACAACCATATTAACACTTCAAATAAGTATCATAAATGTGAATTACATAGGGTTAAATACTGTCCCATGAAATTGTATTTTACACTTGTCGAATTTCTTGTCTTCTCTTTGTATTTAGGACAGCATCGATGTCTGTGGAGAAGTTGTGAATTTTGTGCCATTGGTCCCAATGAACTGACCCATGTGAATTTCATAGTTATCACACTAAACTGAAGTACTTAGGCTCTCAAATAAGAGCATCCCATCAGGATTTGCCAGAATGTTCACAGAGTAATCACTGCCAAAATTTGGTACCAGAGATGACAGATACTTTTGTTTGCTATTGGGAGCATTGTGATGTAAGTAAAGCAGTTGTCATGGTAATCCTTTTTTCATTTTTTGTTCAATTTTTGCCTATTTCTCCCTGCTGGGAAAGGTTTAATTTTAGTATAGATAAATGTATTTTATTAATTGCCAACAATATTCTGTATTATTACAAATAGCTTTTTAAAAGGACATATAAAATATTTTAGCAGATTCACTATACATGCATATTAGTCCTTCCACTCCAAAGTCCTAGCCAAAATTGAGATGGTGATCTTGGGTTCTCTGCTGGCAATTCGCAAGCCTTGCCAAGTCATATTAAACTGGAAAAGCTTCTAATTAAGTCCTCAGTGACAGACCATAGATATTGACTTAGGACCCCCATATGGTTAAATTTGAAGAAACTCTTTGCCAGGTTTGCCAAAGGAAAATGCTATAGTTATTCTCAAATTCCAAATGCTAATTTGCAGAGAGTTTCTCATTTATATTGGAAATAAAAATCCATACTAATGAAGCTATAGGTTCTTAAAGTGTTTGTATGTACATTTTTTTCATGTTATGTAGCAAAAAAGTTAAATTTTTGGAACATTTCCTTTTGTTGGTAGGGGGAAATGACAGTTTTATGAGTATTCTGTATTTTTCTTAATTGTAAAAGCTTTTATGACTATATAGAGTAGATATGTTCTAAGATAATGAAATGTCTGGAACTTCTTATAGAAGAAAGCAGTTAAGGTAATTTCCGCCCAGCATTACCTAAGCAAAAAAACAAGAGAATATTTGTGAATATTACACATTTTTGCAACTGGTAATTTTAAAGCACTGTTTTTTAAAAACTAGATGGTTTGTCTGTTAGTAAGGAAGTGAGAAGTTTTTATAGTCAACAGTTTAATATGTTTTTAGTATTTAATGTCCATTTAGTGTATATCTCCTTCCAAATGATGTTTTCTCCAAAATTTGAATAGGAATAAGATAGTATGTATCTTTATTTGTTTTTTCAATTCAGGAAAAATGCTAAATAGTAATATTTAATATAGGACGATACCGTGATAGGCAATAATGACCTCATTTAATCCCTTTTGTCAGAATTTGCATTGTAATCTTTGTGCCATTTTTCTTCTGTTTGCATTCATGAATTATTATTTATGCAATGTTTTCAATAATCCAGAAGGGTTTTATCAGCATGTTACCATGCATGCTTACTGTGCTGAAAAAGAAAGTCTCCTCAACAATAAAAAACCCATCTTCTGTCGCTGGAAAGGTAGTGTACAGATTTTTTTTTTAAACCAAAATGTTCCTGTTATTTCTTCATGTAGATTAGTGTAGTGTGTTGGCATAGAATGTTTGCTTATGTATATGAACGTACCACATGACTTGAAAATATTAAGTTTGTAGGAAACCTTAAGAAGGCATCCAGCCCAGAGGAGTGGGGCCTTCTGTTTATTTAGACCCAGAAAATGTTATTGGTGTAATATTGGCCAAGCCTATTGCCCACAGTGTCAACAACTTTTGAGAAGATGGCTGTCAAGTTCTAACGCTGTGCTTCTACTTGCTTCAGCAGGAAAACTCTAACAGCCTATATGGGTCTTTCAGTTGATTCCTGAGTGGCCCCCAAGTTGTAATGTTCCTCAGAAATTTTGGGTGGGAGCTAGAGATTAGAATAATATATGTGACATGACTGTGACAGAGGCTGTTCCATGGCTTCTCTGAAGTCAGCACTTGCCCTTCCCTGTCTAAAAAGCTGTTTTCTTGTTGGACATTTCAAACTGGTTGTTTGACGTTTGAACATGTCCAGCACTGAACTCATTATCTTTGTTGCAAACCTTCCCCCTCCCAAATTAGCCTTACTTTGTTGAAGGTACAACCATTCTTCTAGGTTGTCATGTTCCTAGTGTTGGGAGTTACCCTCAACTTTTCACCCTCCCTCACCCCGCAAAAACAATCAGTTGCCAAATATTGCCTTTTCTACTGCTGCGATATCTCTGATATGGTATCCCTTCTTTGTACTTACATAAGTGATGCCTTAGTTCAGGCTTTTGTTAACCTTTCCCCCACTTACTGCAGCTCTTTCTAATTGGTCTCCCTGCATCAAAACTCTTCCTGATCTAGTCCATCTTATGCACTGATGCCAAAGGAATTTTTCTTAATTGTAGCTCTTACCATGTCGCTCCCTGACATAGTAAGTTCAATAGTTTCCTGTTTCTTCTAGAATAAATTGTAAAACTCTTGTGTTTAGCTTTTAAGGCCCTACAAAGCCTTGCTGCAGTTCATCTTTTCCAATGTCATTGGCTATCACTTCCCTTCCCAAACTCTGAAGTACAGCCGATTTGGCCTTTTCTGTGTTCTCACACACACAAAATCCTATCTCTTATATTTATACCTTTGTAGTAGCTCTCATGGCTCTCCACTCTTTCTTCAACTCTTCTTTGTAGAATATCTCTTCTTTCAAGATGCAGCTCAAAACTGTTATCTAGTCTTTCCTGATCCCTTTCAATTGCTAGTGCTCTCCCCAAACTCCCTTGCATTTAACTACTTTGTTTATATTTACATATACATATGTGTGTACAAATAAGTATAAATTATATATATATGTATATATATGTGCTTGTTGTCTTACACATTAGAATATAAGCTCCTTTCAAGTAGGTATTAATTTATATATTATATATGTATCTTCAGTGTTTAGCACAATACCTAGCACATAAGAAGTGACTGATAAATACTTGACTGATTAGATTTATTATTGTAAATCACTAAGGTAGGTTATGTATTCAGATCTCCCGACTTAAGATCTGGTACTCTTATCTTTTACATAGCCACCTTGACAACTTTTATAGTAAAGAAAAAAAAATGAGTCCATTTCCTCATATACTTTTTTCAGTTAAAGTGGGTATCAACCAGCTATACCCATATATATATATTGTGTATATGTATGTATGTGTGTGTTTGTATGTATGTAGAGAGAGAGAGAGAGTCAGCTATTAATGAGTTCATTCTAAGAAGGACAAACAAAATTAGTCTGCATGTGCGTGTTTATTTTTCTTAAAGCTTGAGGAACACACATATAGAGATATGCATGGAAGTTCATTGTGGAAAACGAGCCCAAAGACAGATAGAAGATATCTTCAGAGTCATTACCTCCCATCCCTCTCTCCCTTCCTGGCTCAGGACGCCTATGTCAGTCAAAATTATAGTCTTTCATGTGTGTTAACCATAATATGAGACAAGAATTTCTTAACTGGATAGATTGTAAATACAATAGAATAAGAAAATGCCATGGTGTCAATTGGAATTATAGCTCCGGGATGTCTGTGTTTCTTTTATCTTTAACATGACTATACACACACACACAAACACATATACACACATATATGTATATGTGTATATATATGTTTTTTATATATATATATATACACATATGTGTATATATATATATATATATATAGAGAGAGAGAGAGAGAGAGAGAGAGAGAGAGAGAGTGAGAGAGAATAACATAGCATAACGTGTCAATAAAATACCAAGATAAGAAAAAGTCCCCATTATTCAAGATAGTGTCTGGTTCAAGGCGTCCTGCTCTGGACAGTCACAAACGAAAGAATGCTCTTGATCAGCTTCATCTGTCTTTTAGTTGCTGACACAGGAAGGGGAATTTGGGGTTCACTCAGAGAGCAAAGTATAACATGTCTGTTATGCCAGAACATGCAAAGTATTGTGGTAGGTTAAGCTCCAAGTGGGCCAAAATGCCTTTCTCTTGATTGGCCTGTCCAGCTTTTAGCCCTTTCTCAGGTGTTGGGGGTTCAAAATGGTTTGAGGGGGGTTTTCTCTCTCCCTCCCTCTCTTTTTCTCTCTCTCTTTATATGAGGTTGTATGTGTGGGTATGTGTATGTATGTGTAAAACAGCCTTTAAGATATTTAAAAATCAGTGTTTCCTTTTATAATTTTCTTCTTTTTGGTAAAGATTTCTATTCTTTTAGCTTTTCAATTGTTTCCAAATATTTTAGTCCTTTAAATCTTTTAAATTCAAAATCTTATTTGTGCTATAGATTATCATACTAGAAACAGTATTTCAGGAAAAGTCTGATCAGTGCTAAGTGTAATTGGGAGGTTACTTTGCAGTTGTGGTGAATTATCCACGCTGGGATTCCAGCAGCTAAACATTCAGTTCTCTTTTCTTAGTAACTACGTCCATTTGAACACTGTATTTCAAAGGGTGCGTAAACAAGGCCTGACAAATTGCTAATTATTTTGTAACCTCTGCTTTGCCTTTCTCGCTAGCAAAGCGTTCCTGGGATCTTGAAACCATTGTGATAGATCAGAAAAACTAATGTTGTAGAAATCATGTATCAGGATCTGTATCCAGGCGTTTGATAAAATCTCTTAATATTCGTGGCCGAGATGAAAATATGGATTAAATAATAATGCTGTTCAGTGGATTCAGTATCAAATAGCAGCTCAGCTAGTACTGGAAGAAACTTACTAGCGTAAAGAGTGCCTAAAGCTATGTCATCAGCCAGTTTTGTACAATTAAAAGTCTTTTTTTGCCAGTATCATGAATGAAGTAAAGAATGTTATGCTTATGTGGACGAAAGATGGAGGCTGGACCTATGATTTCATTGATACGGGAACTTCCAGATGAAGAAATTCTCAACCAATGCAGGTAGTTACTTTATCTGTAATTTATAACATGATACGATTTAATACAAAGAAATTTGGAGTCTGAATGAAACTTTGGTTAAAAAAATCAACTATTAGTTCAGTTCTGGGGAGGTGTGCATAGCTGAGGGAAACAGTTCATGTAAGGGAAAAAAAGCTAATAGTTTTCACGAATAGCAAACCCAATATAAGTCAGCCTCATAAGAAAGTTTAAAAAAAGTTAATCTGTTATTTAACTGCATAAATAAAAATCTCCAGAAAAACAGAGGAAATGGATGTCAAACACTAAAGAAGTTATAAATGCAGGCCTCTTGACTCCAGATGTAGCTGTCTTAACTTTTACACAGTACTGCCTTGACAGCTGCACAGTAAAGAAAATCTGTTGTGTTCTCCTCTGGTTAAAATACCTCTAAAGTGTTGTGTTCATATTCGCCCCCAACATTTTAGAGGAGACAGTGACAAACTAGAGCGTGTAAAAATGAGGGTGACCAGCATGGTGAGGCAGCCCAAAACAATGGTGCTTAGAATGAGGGAAACCTATTAACTATCTTAAACTCTTTGAAGGGCTTTCTTGTGGAAGAAGCGTTAAACCTGTATCACTTGGCTCCAGAGGGCAGAACCGAAAACACAAAGTAAAAGTTGTTGAAAGGCAGATTTGAGCTGAAGGTAAGGAAAAATTTCCTAAGAGTTCACACTGTCCCAAATTGTAATGGGGCTCCTCTAGAGGCAGTCTGTTCTCTGTTACTGTAAGTCTTTTAACTGAATCTAGGTGACCAGTTATCAGGGGACATTGTAGATGACAGTGCTACTTGTGGTAGTGGTTAGTTTAAGTAACCTTCAAGGTCATTTTCAGCTCAAAGATTCTCCGATTCTCTGAATGACACACTGGAGGACTTCCCTGGGGGTTGGTGATATAAACTGCCTTGATGGTGCCTCACCCACCTCGCCATCCTCTAGGTAAATTCAGAACAGCCTGTTGAAATGAGGCTAGGTCAGCGAGATGGTATGTGCACGTGTGCTGAATGAAGTGCAAACTATGAAGAGATATTGCCTGGCTGAGAAACCCAGGCTGCATAAAGAACTTTGCTAAACAATAAAAATCACTGTATAGGAATTTATCATGTATAATCATTGTACAGTAATGTATAAAAATTGCTGCCAATTAATAAGGATACCCCTGTATAACCTCATGCATTCTGTGTTATGCTACTGTATGTATTCTTTTTTAAAAATCAGAATATTGACAACAATCAGCACCTTATTCACTTTGAACCTTAATTCTTTTCAATAAGTAATACTTCTACAGAGATAGCATAATACTTTCAGTTTTTAATGTGTATAGTTTTGTTTTTGTTTTTGCTGCTAGGTGGAGCAGTGGATAGAGTGCAGGGCCTGGAGTCAGGAAGACTGGAGTTCAAAATCCAGCCTTACTAGCTGTGTGACTCTGGACAAGTCACTTAACCCTGTTTGCCTCAGTTTCCTCATCTGTAAAACGAACTGGAGAAGGAAATGGCAAACCATTCCAATATGTTTGCCAAGAAAACCCCAAATGAAATCACAGTCAGTCACAACTGAAACAACTGAACAACAACAAAGTTGTACTGTTGTGTTTCCATTGAATTCCATCTCTTTGGTGGCTATCATTTTTCTAATTTAACAACTCACTTTAAATTTCCTATTTTCTCCTTGAAGATGCTATTTCCTTCAACTTCTTGACTTATCCATCAACTTTTGGGCATGTATTTTATTATGCAGGTGATGAAAGTGTTCAGTGTTATTAGGCTCTATGTACATGTGTGAAGTGACTTTTCTCTGGTCACTCACCTCCCTTTATGTTTTGAAGATTTTTATTTTGGTTTGATTTTTTTTAATATCATGAAATAAATATAACAAACCAGTTGATTAAAAGATTGCCAATATGTAGCTTTTCATTCTTTTATATAGCTTTTAATTCACATTGTAAAAGGCTTATGTAGATAGAAGTATGCTATCTTTATTTTTTCTCTACCAAGTTCTGTAGTAGTTCTCCTTTATTAAGTATAATTAAAGCTAATATTTCTTTTTCTAATTCACAAGCACTTCATTGAAGTCTAAGAAAACCTTGTTTAGTTGATGCTATTTTTATATTAACCAAATATGGCATCTCTCTTTAGATTGTGATGGCACATGTAAGAGTCGGCACAAATTAAGAGAGCACTTAAGAACGCATACTCAGGAAAAAGTAGTGGCCTGTCCCTCTTGTGGAGGGATGTTCTCCAACAATACCAAGTTTTTTGATCATGCCAAACGACAGATTTCAGAGGATAGTAAGTAGATTTGTTATGCCCAACCCTACCCCTCCTCCCACCCCCCACCCTGCCCCCAACCATCTTTAACAGAATTCCCTGTGCTTGGGTCACGTATGAGGACGCTTTGGTGCATGAAGCATTTTTCCTTTGGTTGAATCTGTTGATTTCATCGGTATGGAGCTCTCCCTGTGTGGAACTTCCTCTACCAGGGCAGATTATCAACTTCTCAGACACTTATAGTATTAGGAAGTTGTGGGGGAAGGGCGGGGGGGGGGGGCAGGGAAAGGGTGAGGCGTGCCATGCTGAAGGAATAAGTATCTTGTCCAGTATTGTACCACTAGTATACAAGGCAAATTTGGCCACAGGTTCTCTGCCTTAGAAGCCAGGTTCTTCATTCACAATGCAGTACTTACATTCCATTCCCAGTTTGTCCTGCCAAATTGTACAGTATCAGACATGAAAAATGGATAGGAAGGTAGAATACAATAAGGCAGTATTTTCCATTGATTCTTCCTTCTGAAACAATGATAATCCTAAATGGAAGAAAAGTGTCCATATTTAACATCTTAATTTTGCAAGCTGTATTGGGAACAATGGTGGCCTCCAAGTCTGGAAGATCTGGGGATTAAGTCTTTCTTCTGGCACATACTAGCTATGTGACCCTTGGGAAAGTCACTTAGCCTTTCAGTGTCCTAGGAAACTCCACAAGACTAAATTTCAGCAAAGATTTCAGTCAGCATTGGTAGAGGAAATTATTTACAGGGAGCTGGTAATGCTGAAGAAAAATTGGTTTATTCCAAAAAATAAATAAGGGACCTGACAGTTGGTGTGATACAAACTATACCAGACCCATAGCAAAATCCAGTAATTACTATTTAGAATTTTCATAAATGATAACCTTTTTCACAAGAAAGGAAAGAATATACACTAATATTAAAACTGTGAGATAAGGAATTAGGCAAATCAGTCTATCAGCAAGCATTAAGCACCAGATGTTTATGATGTCTGGGTATTGGGGATAAAAAAAAAAGAAAATGAAATGAAGCAGTTAACTGCCCTTAATGAGTTTATAGTCAGTGGGAGAGGAGAATGATAGACACACATATAGGAAATAGAAAATGTGCTAAGTAATTGGGGGAAGGGACAATGGGCATCTTGGAGATAAGAAAGGTCTAAGAAGTGGCACTTGAGCTGAGCTTTGAAGGGAACTAGATGGCTATTTTTCTTCCCTAAGAAGATTTCACTGTATTTGTAACTCAGTGCGTATTATACTGTATTTTTCAGTTTGAGGACCTGGAAGAAATTTAACAGATTTTGTTTTGTAGTAGAAACCCTATTTTTAGAATATGTAAAAAAATGAAAAAAAGAGGCATTCTTATTGCCTTTAAATTCTGCATATTTTACAGAGACCTAGCACAAGGCAAGTGTTCATACAGAGGTCAGACGAAGCAATAAAAACACACTCTCAAGGTCTCACGGAAGAACTTTAAAATCATTTGTGAGATATGTGAGACATGGGAAACTTTGGCACAGGGAGCCCAGCATGGTGTGCCTATATCAAAGAAGGTGCTAGACTTGCAGTAGCACAAAGGAAATCTAGACACCTCTGTCTCAGATATTTAAACTATGCCAACCTGTAGTAGAGTCTTTGGAGCTCATATTGGACTTAAAAGCCACAGTCAAATTCGCTATACCTTGACCCCAGCATCCTGATGTCACTGGTGATCTTTGAGTACAAAGGGTGAACAACAACATTGCTTTTAAATTTTGCTGTGTTTATTATATCACTTTCATGTTTATTCTATAGATCTAGAAATATTTGGAAAGTGGAGTATTTTTTTTTAAAGAAACAATCTAAAAGAACCTCTTCAAAAGTTATGCTCTGATAACTCGTAGTAGTTTGGAGGTTACATTGGATGCTTGAACACTGTGCCAAATGGACACAGGCTCTTCTATATTCTAATGACCTGGAAAAGTGTCATAGTTTATACTGTTGATAGACTATGTATGCTGTTCTTGTTAGCTATGCAGGGATTACTGATATCTCCCTATTCCTGGAAACAATGACTCCCAGATGTAGCTCAAGATCTGTTTAGCTTTTTTCCCCTCATAATTTATTCATCCATTCCTCAACTGATGATCACCCACCCTCACCCCCTCTTAATTTTCAGCACTTTGCCACTAAAAAGAGATGTTATAAACATTTTTGTAACTAAGGAGTCTTTCTTCCTTTGATCTCTTTAGTGGGTATAAGCCAGGTAGAAGTATCACCTGGTCTAAGCTATTTGCAGTTTAGTGACTATTGGGGCATAGTACCAGATTGCTTTTCTGACCAGTCCAGAACTCCACCAACAGGACATTAATGTGCCTATTTTCCTGCAACCTCTGCAACATTTGTCATGTTCCTTTCTTCTTTTTAACTTTGCCAATCTGTCGGGTGTGAGATGTAAATTCAAAGTTGTTTTAATTTGCCTTTCTCTAGTTACTAGTTGATTTGGAGCATTTTTTAAAATGACTTTTTGATATATTAGATGTCTTCCTTAGAAAACTGTCTCTTCTCATCCTTTTACCATTTATCAATTACAGAATGACTTTTATACTTACGAATTGGAATCAGCTCATTACATATTTTGGAATATGTAATACCGTAGGAAACCTTTATTACAGAAACTTTCTCCAAAGATTTTCCCTAATTACCTATATTCCTTCTAATTTTAGCAGCATTTGTTTTATTTGCATAAAAATTTGAATTTTAAGTAACTAAAACTGTCTATTTTATCTTCTGTTTTCCTTTTTTTAGATAATGAATTCTTATCAGATCGATAATTTCTTCTTTGCTCCCCTAATTTGTTTATAATCCCTTCGTTTAGGTTATGTATCCACATTAGTATATGATGTGAGATGTTTACCTAGTTGCAGTTTTCCTGACAGTTTTTTTCACATACTAAGTTCTTACCCAAATATCTGGGATCTGTGGATTTCTAAAACACCAAACTACTATATTCATTTGCTTCTGTATGTTATGTACCTAATTTGTTCCACTAACCTTCGTTATTTCTTGACCAGTAGTACCAAATAGTTTTTATGATTACTGCTATGAAGTATAGTTTGAGATCTAATACTTCAATGCCCTCTTACTTCCCACTTTTATTCATTATTTTTGTTGAGATCACTCTTGGACTTTTGTTCCTCCAGATGAATTTTGTTTTTGTTTTTCTAGCTTTATAAAGTAATCTTTGGTGTTTTCATTAATATGGCACCAAATTAATTAATTAATTCAGGTAACATTATCATTTTTATTATATTGACTTTGTCTATGAGTAATATTTCTCTGGTTATTTAAGTCTATTTGTATTTCTGTAAAGTGTTTTGTAGTTAGTTGTATTCAGATAGTTCCTATGTGTGTCATGGTGTGGGTATTTTATACATTTTTCTGTCTCTTCCTGCTGGCTTTTGGTGATAATATATGGAAATGTTGGAGATTTATGTGGATTTATTTTGTATCCTGCTACTTTGCTGAAATTATTGCTTCAAATAGTTGATTCTTTAGGATAATCTAAGTAAACCATTGTATCAACAAAAAGCAACATTTTTTCCTCTTTGCCTAAGCATATTCCTTCACTTTCTCTTTATTGTCTTACTACCCTGACACATTTCTAGCAATTATATCAAATAGTGACAATAAGGATATCCTTATTTCATTGCTGATCTTATTGGAAAAGCCCCTAGTTTAACCCCATTACATACAATAGTGGCTTTTGGGTTTTGCTAGCTTCTACATGCCATTAAAAGGAAAGGTTCATTTATTTCTGTTTCATGTATTTGTGCATGTACACATATGTGTATGTTTTAAAAAGAAATGAGTATTTATTTTGTAAAAAGTTTTTCCCCCTGTATCTGTTGGTGATTCTGGTTGTTCTTATTATTATTATAATCTATTCGTCAATAGTTTTCCTAATATCAAACCAATCCCACATTCCCATTAATAATCCAACCTTGTCAAAGATTATAATCCTCTTTGCTAATTTTTTAAAGTTTATTAGGAAACTAGGTTTATAGTTTTCTTTTTCTGTCTTGACTCTTCCTGGTTTAGATATCAAGACCATGTCTGTCTTATAGAAGGAGTTTGGTGTAAGATCCCTTTTTTCCTATTTTGGCACACTTTTTTTTTTGCAATAAATAATAATTAGGAATTAATTTTGTTGAATGTTTGATAAAATTCACTTATAAATCCATCTATTTCTTGAGGTTTTTTTCTTTCCTTTGGAAATTTATTTATGGCTTGCTCAATTATTTTTATGGGATTGGATTATTTAAATTCTCTTCTATTATTAACTTGTACATTTTATATTTTCATAATTATTCATTTCATTTAAGTTGTTGGTGTTTTTGGGGGGAGGGGAATTTGTTGGGTAAAATACCTTTAATTAGTGCTCTTTATTCTCCCTTTTCAGTTTTTAGACTTATTGGCAAAAAATTTAACTGTTGGTACTACCTATACGAGTTTTGTCCAGTGACAAAGTTAAATATTACTGAAATAGTAACCTGCATCCATGTTGACTTTCACTCCATAAATGAAAACCAACAGGAATAAAGAAGATTCAGCTAATTAGAAAGCCAGAACCCACAAGAGACAAATAATTAGCAGAATTCGTTTCCTTGGTATCCAGGGGCAACAGTGATCTGGCGCCTAGTAAATGCTTAATAAATGTTTGTTGATGGGTTGACTGTTTGAAATATGATTTCATTGGACACCTGATATCTAGATGCTACCAGAGTTTGGAGGGCCATTGCTATTGGCACAGGGGCTCAAGTTGGATTGGATATATTTTCTAGATAATACCCTCAAGAATTATGAATGCGAATCTCTTGTAAGGCAGTACTTTTGGGCCCGTGGGCAGTAACTATATAACAACTTGAATTTTCCATGTTAGAAAGTTTTGAGGTCTTTTCTGATGTTGGGAACCAGATTCTTTGCTTCTATGTGTGGCGTCAGGGTAATTCAGATTGTGAACAGAGAGGCCAGTGGTATATCTAGGGCCATGTCATAACTGAGTTGTCAAAGTACAGTAAAATGTATTGTGGGCAAAACATAATTTTTGGATACTGACCTTCCAGGAATGGAATGTGTTTTGTGGAAGAAAAAGTGACAGGAACTAGGAAATAATATGTATAGTGTTTTGAGGGCTTTCCAGGTTTTCAGTTTTTAAAATTTCAGAACTAATCTTTATCTTCTTGTATATAAAATTGATTTTTGTTTGCGGATACTAAGTATTGACTGCCAGTAAAAACCAGTCTTAACAGAAATATCTACTAAATGTTCATATTTGCTTATTTAATGTCATATATTAAATTATTCATTTTGTGGTGAATTACTATTTATACAAAGGTATGCTACTTTTAATTTTGTCATTATTGAGTTTTCCTAATGAAAAACCTTCTAAGATATGTTGAACTGATGAATTTATGTCTCTTTCAGAACAAAGATTTATATGTCAGTATTGTAGCAAGCATTTTGCCAGTGAGAGACTTCTGTGGGATCATGTTAGAATACATGGTAAGTCAAACTTTTTAATTCTTCCTGCAAAATTGTTATGTCTAGTCATGTTTTTTATTTAATCTTTTTTTAATTAACAAAGATATATTTTCTTTCCCTCTCACCTTTTCTATAGGAAAGAAAAAGGAAATCCATGTAATTAGTGTGCATAATCAAGAAAACAAATTTTTCACTGGCCACGTCCAAAAAGTACATGCATTTTGCACTTTGAATCTCATTAGGTTTTAAATCTATATATACAAGTATACTTCATTTTACATAATAAATTTACCTTTTAAAAAGTGTGAAAATTGGATTTTTGCAATTTAAACCATATTTTAAATGTGTTGTAATAACTGATTATTTAGAGCTGTGGTTCTCAAAGTTCCTAATGCCATGATTCTTTAATACTCATATATGGGTATATCTGCATGTGGGTGGACCTGCCTGGAGACAGATAGAGGAGCAGTGTCTCGGTTCCTAAGACCATCGGAAATATGTGTTTTTCGATGGTCTTAGGTGACCCCTGTGAAAAGGTCATTTCACCCCCAAAGGGGTCGTGACCCACAGGTTGAGAACCACTGATTTAGAGGAAACCTATACGAAAGCCATTTCAAAAGTGAAATATTTTCATTGTTTTGTTGCAAGTTGGGATTTTTATATATTGGGTTTTCTTAAAGTGAGGTTTTAAAAAGTATAAATACATTTTAAAAAGAAGTTAGAAATTATTATTAAGATATTTGTTGAAGATAATTTCTTTGTTTTTAATGATATTCTATTTTCATATCACCGTCATTTCTAAATATATTCCTCTCCCCTCCTCCACTTCAGTCATCCTTTGTGACAAAAAAATAGAGAAAAAAATTTTAATTTCAGAATATTAGAAATTATACTACTGAAAACAATAACAATATGGGGATAGTTTACTAGAGGGTTTTTTAAAAATTAGAGTTTAAAAAAACTTGAAAAAATCCCAAATTTTATTGTCTCCAATTTTATATTCATTTATTTTTAGTCAGCCATCTTAACTGTCCACTTTGTGGTATGGTATGTACAAACTTTTCATCTCTGAAAACACGTATCATATTCCAACACTGTGATGAACGTCCTTTCCTTTGTGATTTCTGTGATAGCAGGTAAGAACCAAGGACAGAAGAGCAAAACAAACTAGTAGAAATAATTTAGTTTTGGTCATGAAGCATTTCACTTTGTTCTTTTTAAAACTTTCTTGTTAGTTTCCAAATACATACAGATATCCCCTCCATATCAAGGCGGGTAAGGGTATGGTGCCCCATCTGGAAAATCTGCAGAACATTTTTGGCCCTCCCTTTTACTAGAAAAGAAGTCTGAAATTTTTTTTCTTTTATGGGGTGTTTACAGTAACTTATTGTAAAATTTGGGTTAAGTATTTGGTTGTGGGCCTTGTGTCATCTACTGGCCTTCTCTGTCATGTGTAGCTTCTGCAAAATTCCCTCAGAATTCCCTTTTAATTTCTTATGCTGATGTGTGATATATTGAAATCAGGATGGGGAAAGTTCCTATGTGGAAGGGATAACTGCATGTGTGCACACGTGTGGGTGTGTATATACACACATATGTGCATATGTGCATGTAGACACATGTGCCTATAGACAGGCTCGTATGTGTATACATACACACATCTATTTAAAATAAATATATGATAAATATATATATAATGCTTTAAATATCTCAAAAAAGATAAATGAGTAATAGTTTTATGTAAAAGAAGCGTGGAAAAAATAAAAATCTAATACAGAAAGGAGAGCAGCTGACCCTGGAGTCCAAAAAGCAATACATATCACAGAATTTATTAAATCACTGTTCTCATGTAGACACCTACCCTGTAATGGAATACATCCTGTCAGAGACATGGAATGCAGCATTCTACTCTCAAATGCTCTCCTTTTTTTTGGTGAGGCTTTCACTGAATTTCATCTGGATATGGTTAGTTTGAGAACATCATTTATTTTCAGAAACATAAAAGTCTTAATTTATATGAAAAGACGTAGGAAGTTTGCATCTGGTGTTAGAGGCAGAGCAGTAGTAGGCCATTGTTCTTCTTTTCATATATTCTGAATGATCTTGGTGATTCACTTCTCAAACGTATACCAAACTTTTATATTTTTCAAAAGCAGGCAAAAAGAAAGCAACATATTCAGATACAACTGAGAACGATTCTGTAAAAATAACTTTGAATTTTTCCATATACTCTTAAAGTCGTGGATACACATGGATACACCGAATGTATCCTATAATTGAGGCATTTTCTTACAAATAAATGTGAATTTTCTACCAATCATTCTAATAATACTGTAAGTTTTTTTAAGCATTAAATTATAAAACAATGATCCCCTTAAAACTGCATATTAACTAATATTTCTTTTTATCTGAATTCTCAGCTTCAAGAATACATATGATCTACACAAACACATTGAAATACACAATGACTCTTCTGCCTACTGTTGTGATGTGAGTGGGTGTGATTTCGCTGCTCGGACCTTACAGACATTGAGACAGCAGTACAGAAGAGTGCATGAAGTAAGTAAATAAAAGCAAAAGCTTTTTTTTTTTTGAAAAAAGTCATCTTGGACCTTTTTTTTTTATCTCAACCTCTAGGTTACATATGCATGTAACAAGGGGAAAAAACATTTCATAAAATACTTTCCCTATAGATCTTTAAAAAAATTTTAGTATTAAAAACCATGAATTTGTCAAATGTTTTACATGTGTCTTTGCTACGATGGCAGCAAAGAGAATGGAGCCAGGCATGGGATTGGGAGATAGGGAGATTGGTCCCGAGTAAAGAAGACCCGAGTGCAAGTCCCCCCCTCCAACACATACTAGCTGTTCTGGGCAAGTCATTCCACATCTCAGTGACCCTGGCAGTCCTTGTGACTGTACGTACTTGTACTGTACAAGTGCTGGCTGTGAACTTTGTGTTATTATAAAAAAGTATGTATATGTGTGATGAATAAATAGGAAAAAGAAACATTTTTACTTAAAACAAATATACACCAAAAAAGTTTACATTGTGAAGAATAGCATTAGTAACAATAATTAAGGCTTCCCAATTATAAATCCTACCTTTTTTAAGTCTTATTTTTCTTTAATTTTGTCACAATTTCTTCATTTGCAGAGTAATGGTACCATAAAATGCAAATGCCATATCTGTCAGAAGTGTTTTTCCTGGTGCTACACTTTGACTTTACATCTCCGGAAGATGCATCAGCTCAGTTGCCATTCTCGCTTCAGGTGCTTATTTTGAGTTTTTTATAAGCATATTCTTTGTTGAAATAAATTTCAATTTATATCTTTTGTTTTTACATAACTTACAGTTCCCAAAATATTTCTTTCCTCTCCTCTTATAATGAAGCATTAAAAAGAGGGGAAAAAATTTCAGTTGAACTAGCCAACGTCAAAAAAGTCTGACATGATCAGTTTTTCACACCCGTTGCCCTGCCCACCTCTGCAAAGGAGCAAGAGGAGGTGCCTTCTCCTGTCTCTTCTTTGGTGTGGAGCTTGGTCATTATAACTCCACAGAATCCAGTTTTGATTGTTGTGTTGTTGTCCTTTCTTCGTATATTGCCGTGGTCATGTGTATTGTTCTCTTGGTTCTACTGAATTCGTTCTGCATTAGCTTCTATGCCCTGCCATGCAGATAAGTAATTCTATCTTATTTTTCTTACCTATTCCATTACTATTCCATCCATGTACTATAATTCGTTAAGTGAGTCTCCAATCAAGCACTCGTTTTTTAGTTCATTTTTACCATTTAAAAATGTTGTAATTAATTTTAGTGTAGGGGGGGCAGAGCCAAGATGGTGGCGTAGCAGCAGCAACATATCGCAGCTCTCATATAGCCACCCCAAAATACCCATAAAATAGGACTCTAAACCAATCCTAGAACTCCAAAACGCACACAAAGATACTTCTCACTAAAGT
>CM053580.1:213422570-213443338 GCA_028627135.1 Pseudochirops cupreus
ATTATTGACTATATCCAACTGGAACTTGAGATACACAGGCACTGCAGTTGGGCGATCCATCCTGCCCTACCAAAAAGTGACATAGGAGAGAATAGACTGGGGGAGGGGGGAAACACTGGGATGGCTGTTTTGGGGTGGTGGGCGGGGGAAAGATGGGGAGAAAATATGTAACTCAAAAAAAATTAAAAAAAAAATTTAGTGTATATGAGGCCTTGGTATTCAGTTTATTCTTTCCTGTTGAAATGGGAATTCTACCACAGATTCAACTTATAAAACCTTTTGAAGACCTCACAGAAAGTAATAATTATTCTTTAGTGTTAATTTGAATTAGACAGCATTTCCAGTACAAATACATGTTAGGTATGAGTATGTCCATAGATTTAGATGTACTCATATCCATTTATCTATAAATAAATGTCTAGATCTATAATTGCAGAGATCTAGATCTACAAAAGACTTAATCATTGTCAAGGACTACATTAGGGAAGAATACCTAATTCTTAAATTCTAGTTCCTGTCTGTTCTTTGGTTCTTAAGGTTGATTTGTTCAAATAATGCTTTTGGCCTTAATTATACCTAGCATCATGGATCTATAACTAGAAGGAACTTTGGACCTCATATAATCCAACTGCCTCATTTTAGAGACGAGATAAACTGGGAAGAGAATTTCTCAAAGTCACACGTAGTAAGTAGCAGAGCTAGGATTTAAACTAAGGTCATGTGACTCCAAAGTCAGGGCTCTCTGCACTGCATCTTACTGTTAAAAATGGTTTCCACTACAAATGTAAATTCATGTTGAGGAATATGATTCTTCAGCATCATATTGGGGAATAACAGTGGTCAGTGATTATAGCAGAGGAGAACAGGTTCAAAAATGCTGCTTATTTCCTTTTTTTTTTATTTTTAAAGCTCATTTGTTCTAGTAATGCTTTTGACCTTGATTATATCTATTACTTAACAATGTTTGGCTCTTAGTTATACAAGAGAGAGGTGTTAAAATTCACAAATATTTATGAGAATTCCAACATTTGAAATACAGTTTACTAAATTAACAAATATATATTATTTATTTATTATGAGAAAGGCACTAAGATAGGACTTCTTATTTAATGGTTAGTTTGGGGAATAGAAATAAAAACAGACAATTCATGAATTTACTAATTTTTTTCCTTATGGGTATTGACTCTATACTCCTCGTCACTTTATTAGTCATAATAAGGACATGTAAATGTATTTTTATTAGATTCTTTGCATTCTCATATATTCTGATAGGTACAAAGAAGATGAAGATGGTTACTGGACTTTGAATATAGATAATTTTAAAACTGCTGTGGAATTAAATTATGATTTTGTTTGCAAGAAGCCTCCCCAAAAGACTTCTGGAACCCAAAATTGTACTAGAAATAATAGCAATGCTTCCTCCAAAGGATTTTCCACAGGATTGCATGCTTCACAGTTTCAGCCACTATTGGGATCTCCAGTAGAAAAATCTGTGTTAGAAGTGGATGTCTCTTTAAAAGAGTCTGTATATTATGAACTTCAGAGTGTTCCGCTCTCATTTGAAAATCCTCCAAATGAATTTAATGAAAATGTGGCACTAAATGCAGTAGTGAAATGAAAAATAAAGATCATGTCTTTATTGTCAAAATGGCTCTATAGAAATATGAAAATGTTTCTGAATTTTTAGAAAGGACTGTTTAGTAATCATTTTTATGACAACATTGGATGAGGTGCTGCCAGATATAAGAAATTCGGTGCAAAAAATTAGGCACTTTCTGTTAGTAAGCAGAAATTCCAAGCTTTAAAAAAAAAAGATCTATAGATAAAAGTATTAAGGAGGAGGGAGGATTGGAAGTTTTCTTAGTCTGTTCTCTAACGCCTTTATCTTTTTTTTTTTTCCCACAATAGCCTCACAAATTTGCAAAGGTGGGGGCTGGAGGTGCGGAGTAAATGGGCAAGTTGGTAGAGAATTATACCAGTTAATCTTAGACAAGTAAATTCAGAAGTAATTTTCATAAGGTGACTGAAGTAACCATTTAAATTCTTTATAAATATCACCATAGCTTATTGAAAGAGTTAAATTTATTTCCATAGGAAGTTACCTTCAAGGTATTAGCTAGGCAGAAATTGCCTTATTATGTTAAAAGGAATATAAACTATTCTGGTTTACGGGAGAGTTTGAAACGTTTAAATATGTTCAAGTGTGACTTGTAAAATATTATTTGATTATACTGGAGTATTCAGAAAGTTTTTTAAATACAGAGTTACTGTAGTCAAAATACATGCTTTTTAAAAATTCTTGAAGATTAATTTATGCTATTATGTACAGTGACCTTAAATGCTCTTCTTTTAGGCATTTGTCTGTGTGAGTCCATTTGAGGTTTAGGACAAAATGGACATAAGTTATAGAGATGAGCAACTTTTAAAGTATAATAAAATGGAATTCTGGTCATATTTTGTGTTTTAGTGTATTTCTTTGACATAAAAATACAGGATTTTGGGACGGCTAAGTGGCACAGTGAATAGAGCACCAGCCCTGAAGTCAGGAGGACCCGAGTTCAAATCCAGCCTCAGACACTTAACACTTACTGGCTGTGTGACCTTGGGATAGTCACTTAACTAGCCCCAACTGCCCCGTCTTCCCCCCTCCAAAAAGCAAAAAAATAAAAATACGGGATTTAAAAAATGTAATCTTAAATTACTATGTATTTCCGATAAGGTAGATAATGTAAAATTATTCCTAATTCAAGATGAACACAAGTTCTACTTG
The DNA here is from genome assembly GCA_028627135.1 of Pseudochirops cupreus. Classification (NCBI taxonomy): domain Eukaryota; kingdom Metazoa; phylum Chordata; class Mammalia; order Diprotodontia; family Pseudocheiridae; genus Pseudochirops; species Pseudochirops cupreus. The sequence goes on from CM053580.1 coordinate 213,425,341, forward strand.
TAGTTTGTTTAAAATATAGAATGCCATCTTTCTTCATTTTTCTCTTCTCAGTATTGTCACATTAAAAAAATCATTGAAAGTAAAAAAAAATTGCTTTTAAAATATTTTAAAGGTTTCAATTTATAACTTGCTTTTAATTTTTTATGTAAGTGGAATCATACTCTCCACAAGTCTTTATGCCTCATCATAGTACGTAGTTAATCCTGGTTTCCTGAAGACCATGCCAGAGAAATACAAGTTCTGTTAGGTTCTATCATGTTTGTAAGGCTTTGAGTATGGTCATGGCAGAATAGCGTGTCTGTTATTTGAGAATTAACCAAGCTTAATAGAGAGGCTCATCGTCAGTCATATGTCTATTATATGTTATTGACTTTAAATGTTTTATTCCTAGGAATTGTGTCCTTTTTATTCTTTTTTTTTTAGTAAAGTAATTTTTATTGTGTTTTGTGATGACAAATGTCTCATTGCACAAGTCTGAATTTCTGACCCAGAATATTTGGTTTGGCCACTAGATGTTGTTTAACATGACTCCATGGTTAAATTCTATTCTTTTTTTAAATTAAAACCAGATATGGGACTTTGAAATCCTATGGCCAAAGCACTGTTTGGGGTGTGTGTGTGTGTGTGTACATATGTATACACACACACATATATAGACTGTGTGGTCCTAAATTGTCCAACTCATAATAGAAGAAAGTGAGACAGAGCCCTGAGCCAATGGTACTTTATTAAAGGGTTCATAGCCTTCTCTAATGAAATGGACCTCAGATCTTCCTCATGATTTCAGGTGCTCCCTTCCTCCAGGGCCTTAGATTTATAATGTTTGATATCCAGATGATACAGAAGAGGCACAGAAAAATGCAGAGCTTCATTGGCTGATCTTTACCTTGAGCCTTCAAGAGGGTCTTCACAAAATACAAAATCCCAGTGGTTAACAAGTGAACTGATAAGCAGACCGTAACAGATCTATCCTACCTAACTGATGAGCTGACCCATGGGCTGGGCTAATAAACAGATGAAGCATCTATGTGGGCTAATGGGATGGTAGAAAAGCAGGCCACAGGCCAGCAAACATGGTCACTTATTCTCTAACTGCTCCTGGCCATACCCCCATGTGGGGCAATAGAAGAATGATGGCGAACAGAGGGGCAACAAAAATACCAGGGGGATTTTCCATATCACCTCCATCGTGCTGGGCTTAGTCACCATAACAAGGCAAACACCAGGGTGGAGGTCTTCTAGTTATCTTCTTAGGACTAAGCAAGTGAATTTACAATCTGCAGTTCACAGCTCTGGGGCCTAATATACAGAACTTATAACCACTATCCCTTTGGAATCCTATCAAACTGACTAGCACTGATTGGAGTAAATTAGGGTCTAACTGGTCATCTGTCACATATATATAAACTATGGATGTGTGTATGTATACACACATACCCCCTTTACCCCAAAACAAACATATATGTATATGTGTAGTAGATGAATGACTCAAGAGTTTTTGATAGTTGCAGAGTTCTGTTGGATTAGAGAGCGTATACATTTTATTCTTACAAATTCAGAGTGTGTGTGTGTGTGTGTGTATGAATATATGTGTATATATATATATATGTATATATATATATGTAGCTATATGTGTGTGTTCATGTATATATGTAGTGTATGTATAACTAAAAAATTTTTGACAGTTGCAGAGTTCCATTGGCTTAGAAATGTTAAAAAAGTTATATTCTTACAAATAAATTCTGCCAAACCAATTAGAAACCCCAGAGGAGGGTCCTTTTGTCCCTTTCTATTGCCTAAAATGGGAAATTTTGTGTACTTATCCTCAGGATAATTCTTTTTCTAGCCAGTTTACTATTGGAGTACAAGACAAAGCAATTTTTTTTCTTTTTTTTGCTGAGACCTAAATTGAGATTTGCAACTGGCAGAGGTCAGGCCAGGGGGTGTAAAAACACAAGATTTGTAGGGAAGCATACTAACCTGTGAGCTACACCATTGTAAATAGGCTGATCTCTTCTGCCTTGATATGCCAATTATAGGACACAGACATTCCTTGAGAGAATACTGAGATATTGAAGAAAGATGCCAGCTTGCTAGAAAATAGTTTTTTATTTGGACTAATTGGGGGAATGTACTCTCAAGACCCAGTTCTTGGTGACAGGAAGACAGAATGGTATAATGGATCCCCATATCAAGCCCAAGCCAGGTCAGATATTATAGAGAAGCAGAAAAAAGAAGGCATAGTGCCAGGGATTGCCCAAGGTCATGTGCAAGTGCTTCCATGAGATAGTTGGAGTTTCTTTTGTCTTTTACATTTACTTAAGGTAGTTTACATTAACTGTGAGACTCTTGGTCACATTCCCACTCTGGCTCTCACCACACAGAGGACAACAATAAGATTTTGCTGTGGATCACATAAATTTGGGAGCACTGAAGACTAGCAAGTCCCTACCTGTTTCTGAGATACTGAAATGATAGCAGTACCAGGATTAGCCTTCTAGAACTGCAGATCTCAGCCTGACATCAGAAAATATCCTGGAAGAATATGAAAAAAAAAATCATAAAAAACTATCATGGTGACAGGGATGCCTGAAAAACCAAATCCAAAAGAAGAAAGTGACTCTAAAACATCTAAAATCAGAGTCTAGGAGAAGAACTTAGGTTAGGTCCAAATTCAAGTAGAATTCCTGAAAGAGATAAAGCAAAGTTGTTGGTTTTTTTAAAAGAATTAAGCAGTTTTAATTTTTTTCTTTCATCTTATTCTATTTTTCTTAAATGTAAGAAAAATTTTAACATTCATTTTTGAAAGTTTTTGAGTTCCAAATTCTCTTCCTCTCCCTCTTTGAGAAGGCAACAATTTTATACAGATCACACATATGAAATTATGTAATACATTTTTACATATTAGCCGGGTTGCAAAAGAAAACATAAACCAAAAAAAAAAAGAAATAGCACAAGAAAAATAAAGTTTAAAATGTGTTTCTGGGGCAGCTAGGTGGCGCAGTGAATAGAGCACCAGCCCTCGAGTCAGGAGGACCTGAGTTCAAATTCGCCCTCAGACACTTAACACTAGCCACGTGACTTTGGGCAAGTCACTTAACCCCAATTGCCCTGCCTTCCCCCCTCCAAAAAGAAAAAAAAATATAAAAAAATGTATGTTTCTATCTGCATTCAGACTGCATCAGTTCTTTCTCTGGGAGTAGATAGCATTTTTCATAAGTCCATCAGAATGGTATTGGATAATTGTATTGCTTAGAATAATTATGTCATTCACAGTCGATCATTGTACAATATTGATGTTGATGTTTACAATATTCTCCTGGTTCCCCTCACTTCACTTTGCGCCAGTTCATATAAGTCTGCCCAGGTTTTTCTGAAACCACCCTGCTTATCATTTCTTATAGCACACTAGCATTCCATCACAATCACATACCTCAGCTTGTTCAGTCATTCCCCAACTGATTGACATCCCTGAAGTTTCTAGTTCTTTTCCACCACAAAAAAGAACTGCCATAAATATTTTTGCACATGCAGTTCTTTTTCATTTTTTAAAAAGTATCTTTGAGTTATAGACCTACCAGTGGTATTGCTGGGTCAAAGGGTTTTATGGTCATTTGAGCATATTTCCAAATTGCTCTCCAAAGTGATCAGATCAATTCACAACTCTACCAACTGTGCATTAGTGTCCCAATTTTTCCACATCCCCTCCAGCATTTCTAATTTTCCTTTTCTGTCATATTAACCAATCTGATAAGTGTGAGGTGTTATCTCAGTTTTAATTTGCATTTCTCTAATTAATACTGATTTAGAGCATTTTTTCATGTTATTAATGATAGCTTTAATTTCTTCTGAAAAGTGCCTGTTCAAAAACCCTTTGACCATTTATCATTTGGGGGATGTAATGGTAATTAATTTAAATTTGAAGACCCCTTTTTGTTATGTCAGGTAAGCAGGTACTTAGCCCTTAGTAGCTAATCAAATGTCTGTGAAAGAAACAGAAGGTATGAGCTCTGTCTCCTGTTGCTGACATAACAGGAAGGGGGTGGCTGAAAAAGGAAGTGTGTGTGTGTGTGTGTGTGTGTGTGTGTGTGTGTGTGTGTGTATGTGTGTAAGAAAAGCCCCAGAGAGGCACATTCAGAATTTTCTCCTGACAAGATCCTGGTGGAGGAAGCTGTTCTGCTGAGAGATCTGGTGAAGGCTGCAGTTGCTGCCAGGAAGGCTGCCTGGATGGCTGTCTGCAAGGCCAGTGTTGCTGCTGCCACCTGGAAGACTGAGATTTCTTCTGGGTCCTAGGGCCGGCCAAACTGCCAGAGGACTGAGGAAGCATGACCAGGATGTTAACACTTTGTTTGTGGCTTGGTTGAGCCTTGAATTCCCAGGAACAGAAATCGTGAAGGTTTTGAGATGTGCTGGACCCTGTGAACCTCAGTATGTAGCAGGAACTTCCTGGAGGATTGGACAAGGACCTGGGAGCTGTCAGCCTCTGAATCCAGGTGACTGGTGGATTCAGGTAGGATCTGGGACCGTGGAAGGGGACCCAGGGAATCTGAGAGACCACTCTGAGTCAAGATGAAGAAAAGGCCTGTCCTTGGATATTGAATGCTGTGATGGTAACATGGTTTACTATTGACCTAGGAGTGGGGGGTTTGTGTATTTTCTAATGATTGTATTTAGTGATTAGCGATGCTTAGTAACTGATTCCTAACTAAGTGACTGATTAAGTTAACCTAGTTGCCCCATGAGTGGAAGACTGACTTGTATGAGATGATTGAATGACTAAGTAAGGAGGCAAACCTCCACTTTGGTGAAAATTACATGGCCATTTTAATGATAAACTGTTGTGAACACTATATTGTGATTTTCTGTGATACGATATAATGTTGTGAATACTGCATGGTGATTTGTTGTGAATGTTTTCCTTTGATTTGTTCTTGAATAAATAGAGTGATTACTATACTGTGTAATCAGAACCTTAAAAAGCTGTTCACAGTGTCATTCTTTTGGGAAGCTGCTCCTGCATGGCAGGGAATGACTCATATTCTTAATTAAGTTTATTTATTTTCCCCACCACTTAAATGTTAAAACAATTTTTTTTTAAGTTTTGAGTTCCACATTCTGTCCCATCCTCCCTCTCCCACAACCCCCCCAGACAGTAGGCAATCAGATATAGATTATATATATGCAATCATGTAAAACATTTCCATATCAATCATTTTGTACAAGAAAACTTGAATAAAAGAAAAAGAAGGAAAGAAAGTGAAAAATAGCACACTTAAGACTGTGTTCAAACAGTATCATTTCTTTCTCTGGAGGAGGATAGTATACTTCATCATTAGTCCTTTGGGATTGTCTTGAAAGATTGTATTGCAGAGAATAGCTAAGTCATTCACAGTTCTTCATTGTACAGTTCTTCATTGTTGTTACTGTGCACAATGTTCTCCTGATTCTGTGCACTTTACTTTGCATCAGTTCATGTATGTCTTTCCAGGTTTTTCTGAAGCCACCCTGCTTGTCATTTCTTAAAGCATAGTAATATTCCATCACAGTCATATACCACAATTTGTTTAGCCATTCCCCAATTGATGGGTATCCCTTTGATTTCCAATTCTTAGCCACCACAAAATGAGCTGCTATAAATATTTTTCTACAAATAGGTCCTTTTCCCTTTTTTTGAATGACTAATATTCTTATGAATTTGATTCAGTTCTTTATATATTTGAAATGATGCTTTTATCAGAGAAATTTGCTGTAAAAATATTTTTTCCTGGTTTTCTGCTTTCATTCTGGACTGCATTGATTTTGTTTGTGCAAAATCTTTTTAAATTCCTGTGATCAAAATAATACATTTTACATCTCATAGCATGCTCTTTATTCTTCCCTTCTCCATAGATCTAACAGGTAAAATTTTCACTGCTCTAAATCATGTGCCCATTTTGACTTTATCTTGGTATGTGGCATGAGATGTTGAACTATATCTAGTTTCTGTAAAAACCATTTTACAATTTTTGTTAAATAGTAGAAGCTGAAGTCTTTGGATTTACCAAACATTAGATTATTACGGTCATTTATTACAGTGTCTTGTGTACCTACTCTATTCCACTGATTCCCCACTCTATTTCTTCGGCGTTCCCAGATAGTTTTGATGATTACCACTTCATAATACACTTTGAGATCTGGTCCTGCAAAACCACCTTCCTTCACCTTTTTCCTTCATTTATTTCCTTCATATTCTTGACCTTTTGCTCTTCCAGATGAATTTTGTTACTTTTTCTAGTTTTATGAAATAATTTTTTTGTAGTTTGTTTATTAGCATGGCACAGAATAAATAAATTTATTTAGGTAGAATTGTCATTTTTATCATTTTCTTGGCCAACCCATGAGCAATTAATTTCTCCACTTGTTCAGATCTGACTTTATTTGTCCAGAAAATGTCTTGAAATTGTCTACATATAGTTCCTGGGTTTGTGTCAGCAAGTAGACTCCCAAGTATTTTATATTGTCTGAAGTTATTTCAAATGGAATTTCCTGCTGAACTTTGTTGGTGGTTGTCATTTCAGTAGTATTGGATTCTTTATGACCCCATTTTTGGGGTTTTCTTTGCAAAGATACTGGTGTGTTTTGCCATTTTCTTTTCCAGTTCATTTTACAGATGAGGAAACTGAGGCAAACAGAGTTAAGTGACTCGCTTAGGATCATGCAGCTCATAAGCATCTAAGAGCAGATTTGAATTCAGGTTTTCCTGAATCCAGTCCCAGTGCTTTATTCATTGCATCTCCTGGCTGCCTAGACTTTGTTGGTAATATGTAAAAATGTTGATGATTTATGTGGGTTTATTTTATATCCTGCAAATTTGCTAAAGTGGTTAATTATTTTACCTAGTTTTTTAGTTGATTCTCTAGGATTCTCTAAGCATATTATCAGATTATCTGCAAAGGGTAATAGTTTTGTTTCCTGATTGCCTAATCTAATTCCTTCCATTTCTTTTTTTCTCTTATTACTATAACTAGCACTTCTAGAACATTATTCAATAATAGTGATGATAATGGGCATCCTTGCTTCACCCGGATCTTATTTGAAAAGCTTCTAGCTTATCTCTACTAGATATAATACTTGTAGATGATTTTGGATGGATGCCACTTATCATTTTGAGGAAAGCTTCATTTATTCCTGTGCTTTCTAGTGCTTTTAATAGGAACAAGTGTATTTTCTCAAAAAATTTTCCTGCATCTATTAAGATAATCATATGATTTCTGTTGGTTTTATTATTGATGTGGTCAATTATACTGATAGTTTTCCTAATATTGAACCCTCTGCATTCCTGGTATAAATCCCACTTGGTCATAATATATAATTTTTTGTGATATATTACTGTAATCTCTTTGATAGTATTTTATTCAAATTTTTTACATCAGTATATATTAGGGAAATTGCCCTGTAGTTTTCCTTCTCTGTTTTTGTTCTTTCTGATTTATGTATCAACACCATATTTGTATCATAAAAGGAATTTGATAGGTTTTCTTCTTTGCCTATTTTTCCAGATAGTTTATATAGTATTGGAATGAATTGTTCTTTAAATATTTGATGGAATTCACTTGCAAATCCGTCTGGTCCTAGGGATTTTTTCTTAGAGAGCTCATTTATGGATTGTTCAATTTCTTTTTCTAAGATAGGGTTATTTAAGTATTCTTTTTCTGTTAATCTGGGCAATTTATATATATATACATATATATATACATATATACATTTATATATTTTAGCTATTCATCCATTTCATTTAGATCATTCGCTTTATTGGCATACAGTTGGGCAAAATAACTCATAATTGCTTTGATTTCCTTTTTATTGGTGGTGAATTCATCTTTTTTCATTTTTGATACTATCATTTTGTTTTTGTTTTTTATTTTTTAAAATTAAATTAACCAAAAGTTCATCTGTTTTACCCTCAGGCCTAAACCAAGACCTCCAGCCTCCTGTAAGTGCCCATAGTCAGCCATGTCCCTGCCCCGCTGCTTCTTCAATCGCTGGTTGTGTGCTGATTCCTTCTCATTCCTGCCACATCTCTGCAGCGCAGCTGGGTCTTGTGTTCCTTGTCAGCAGAGGTTCCCTCGATCTTACTCAGCTCAGATGCCCAACTCCCCTTACTGTCCTAGAGGTAAAAGTTCCTGTAGCTGGGACCTGGGCAGCTTCCCAACCCAGCTAACCCCAGGGCTTGTTGTTTAAGTGGACCCTATCCTGGAGTGTTTACTCTTCCCTGGGACTAAACCTCATCCTGGGATTTTTTTCTTCAGATCTTCTCTGATTATCCCAAGATGACCTCTGTTCTGCCCCTACTCTTATTTATTTTTACCACTCTATGTTCACCCTGAGGTGCTGTTTTATCTCTTGTGGGGGAAAATCTTGAGAGCTTGGAATTTTTTGACCTACTCCATTATCTTCCCAAAATCCTCTCCATATCTCACTTTTCTAAAATTCTATTCATCTCCTTAACTTCTTGTTTATTTTATGGTTAGATTTATCTCGTTCATAAAGGAGAAAGTTGAAACCCTTCACTGGTATAGTTTTATTGTCTATTTCCTTCTCTAATTCATTTAACTTTTGCTTTAAGAATTTTGTGCCTATGTGTTTGGTATTGATGTTACTTCATTTTCTATGGTATCTTTTAGCAAAATGTAGTTTTCCTGCTTATCTCTTTCAGTTAGGTCTATTTTTATATATATTTATATATTTTTTATTCATTCATTCATTCATTTATTCATTTATTTTCACTGAGATCATTTGTAAGTTTTCAGTGCTTCCAAGGTGGTATGATTTTAGGAAAGGTATGGTCACTGCTTTCCTAGACTGTGCTCTAGTCGTTACCTAGAATGGTCCTTGTTACCCTGAAACTGGAAGTGGTGATGTTCCTCTTGGTCCTCGGACATGATCAGGTCCTCTACTCTCCTACAACAACTAAGAGTAGCTATTCTTTCTGCCTTGGAACTGTGGCTAGGGACCCTGCTTTCCTGTGCACTCTGTTTCTCTTTGCACCTGAGCTGTGATCCAGAACTGGATCTGGGCAATGCAACAGGGTCCTGAATCCAGGGTCAGAAAAGGGTCCCTTTTAATCTCTTTTTGACCTGTTGACTGACCACCCCTTTACTGTCTGTGTGCTGAAAGCTCCTGAAAGTGCTGCTGCTATTGGCATTGCAGCCACCTCCAAGGCTTGCCCTGTGTTCCAGGCCAAACTACCACTTCTGTGGGACAGATCTTTCCTGCCAACCTCCTAAGTTGTCTTGGGTTGGAAAGCTGTTTCACCCCAACCTTTTATTGGCTGTGTTCTCCAGAAGTTGATTTCCTTACCATCTGTGTGCTGAGATCTCCTGAAGCTGTAGTTGTAGTTGCCTCCAAGGCTTGCGCTGTGCTTTGGACTGACCACCATCTTGATGTGATGCATATTTTCTGCTGACCTCCTAAGTTGACCTGAGCTGGAAAGTTGTTTACCCCAACCTTTTATTGGCTGTGTTTTCCAGAATTCTATTTGAGGTGATACTGTTGTTTGGTGGGGAGTTTGGAAGAGTTCAGATGATTTCCTGCCTCTACTCTGCCATCTTGACTCTGAACAATGTTTTTATGAATGAAATGAAAATATTTGAAGAAAGAATTAGAAAAGAAATGAGAGCCATGGAAGAAAGAATTGGAAAGGGAAATGATAACTTGACAGTAGAGGTACAAATCCTTGCCCAAGCAATAAACTTGAAAATTAGAATAAACCAAATAAAAGCCAATAACTCAATAAAACAACAGGAAATTAAAAACAAATTAAAAATAACAGAAAGAAATGGAAGAAAATTTAAATTATGTCATAGCAAAGCCAAATTAGAATACAGATTGAGGAGAAAAAATTTAGGAGTCATTGAACTATCTGAATTTCTTAACAATGAAGAAAAGAGCCTAGATATATTACCAGATATTTTAAAAGAAAATTGCCCATATCTCTTAGAGCCATAGAGCAACAAAAACCAAAAACATATTTACCAGTTACCTCCTGAAAGAAATTCCAAAAATAAAAACACCTAGGGACATCATAGTCAAAAGTCATTTTCTAAGGTCAAAGAAAAAGGACTGAAATCAGAATTCAAATACCAAGGAGCCACAGTCAGAATCACATGTGACTTAACAGCCAGCTTTGTAAAAAGAGGAGAAATTGAAATATGATATTCCAGAAGGTAAAGCCAAGATTAGCTTACCCAGAAAAGCAGTGTGGAAAAATGGATTTTTGATGAAATAGAGAAGTTATAAAAGTTGTTAATAAAAAGACAAGAGTTGTAGAGAAACTTTGACACTGAAACATAGGAGTTGAGAAACACAAAAAGGTAAGTACAAATGAACAATCCTAAGACTAAAGAAGTATAAATTGCTTGCATTTAAATATAGGGAGATGTTACACGTGTCTCCTCTAAACCCTATTATCATATGGGGTAATAGAGGGAGTCTAATTACACAAGGCCAGGGAGTAGTTTGGTTATGTAATGATGATCTTAAGAGAGGCATGGAAAGAAAGGGCAGGAAGAGTATATTAGAGGGGAAAGGAAAGGAAGGTAAGGGGAAATTCTCTTACATGATTATGTTGTGAAAGTAGGAAGATATAGAAGGTGACACTTGAATGTCACCTTCATCTGAACTGGTCAAAGGAGAGATGAATACACAAAGAATTGGGTACAGAAATACTTTTCTCTCATAAGGGAAATAGAAAGGGAAGAGGGAGAAGTGTGAATTAAGGGAGTTATTAGTCCTAAGCAAAACAAATGCTAAGGATGTACAAAAATATAGCTCTTTTTGAGGTGGCAAAGAATGGAGTTCATCGAGGTTATTTATAAATTGAGGAATAGTAGACCAAGTTATGGTATACAAATGTAATGGAATGCTATTGTGAGGTAAGAAATAATGATAGCAATGATTTCAGAAAAACCTGGGAGGATTTGTATGAACTGATGCAGAGTAAAGTGAACAAAATCAGGGGCACAATTTATATAATGACAACAATATGGTAAAGAAAACAGTTTTGAAAGAATAAGAACTCTGATCATCATAATGACCAATCACAATGCCAGAGGGCTAATGATAAAATATGCTTTGCCAACTCCTGATAGAGAGGTGAAGAAATCAGCGTGCAAAATGAAATATTTTTTTTCAGACATAACCGATGTGGAATTTTGTTTTGTTTGACTGTACATATTTGTAACAAGGGTTTTGTTTCTCTTTCATGATCAATTTGGGGAGGTTGGAAAGGTGAGATTTTTGCTAATTGAAAAATTGGAATTGAAAAAAATGTATTTCAGAAAAACATAGCTCAAAGGAAGAGGTAAGAAGATATCTCCCCATTTCTTTAACAGAGATGAGGGACTCCACAAATATTGCACATTGCATGTATTTTAAAATTTTTTTCAATATATTGCTCAATTATACTAATTTTTTTTTGTCTTTAAAAAATGGAATGGCTCCCTGGGAAGGAAAAAGGGAGAGGTAGTGGGTCAAACTAAGGTGACATAAAAAATGAAATATGTCAACAAAAAAATATTTAAAAAAAAACTGGAAAGTTGTTTATAATCCTGAAAGAAAAAAGGGACAATTAATTAACTTTTAGGTATTTGTGACAAAAAGATCAGATCTCATTGGAAAATTCAGTATAAAAGGTCCAGAAGAAATATAAGAAAATCATTAAAGACTAATTATGAGGCACTGATGAAAGTTAAGATTTTTTTGAGGATGGGGGGGAAGACATGGCCCATTTGTAAGGAGTAGGGAAGCAGCCAATGGGCAGAAATTGATAATCAGTGAAAGCATGGAGAATTGAGAGGTTGGGAGAAAGGGGAACCCTGAGAGATTTGAGGAGATATGAAAAGGTTTAGAAAAGCCATTGTAGTAAATGGGATACTGAATCAGGAAGGAATGAAAGGATTGCCTTTCCACAGTGAAAGCCCAATTTGTGTAATTTAAATTTGTAGTGGAGACAGTTAACACAGTTTGTTATTTTCTCCAGCTTTGTTCAATAGCATATGAGTAGCAGTAATGGCAAGGACTAAGGCCAGGGGAAAATGAATTCCCTAATATGAGAGAAAGAGACAGCATTGAAGTCCAGCCCTTATGTGATATGCCACTCTAGTAGGAAGAATCAAAAAATGTGAAATTCTTACACTAATAAGAAAAATAGACTGAAATGATGAAAGATCTCAGGTGGAAGAAAATTCAGTTATAAACCTTGCACGTAAATAGATCAATGAATATAGAATTTATTAAAACAGAAGAGAAGATGGCCACCAAGAAATTGAAAGAAGAACAAACATCTCTAAATAATTATTGCAAGATAAAGGAAATTGAACTAATACCAGATGAAACTGAGGTCTCCACAGATTCCCAAGAGACCATAGAACCACAGCAGGGGGTTCCTAAATGTGACAAGTGACATAAAAGAATAATGAAAGCAGAATCCATGACCTGGAAAGCAGAAATAATTACCAGTCTCTCCAGAGAAGCAAAATGGAGAGCAACTGATTGAAAGTTCAAATATAATGAAGAACAATATAGAAAAGAATGTCAGTCATGAGAATGAACCTCCAGATTGCAATAGTTTTAGAAATTTGGCCATTTGATAGTTGAGAAAAGCAGGAAGGAGGCTCCCTTCTCTATTCCTGGTGAGGTTTACATTGCATAGGTTTTCAAGAAGAGTACTTTCAAGGAACCACAAGTACTGTGTAGCTGTTTTGGAGAGAGGGAAGTTCCTGGGCTAGGTTCATAGGAATATATATCAGAAAGCCTGAATGTTCAAATTAAGGTCCTCAGAGATGTAAGCATAAACATTCAAAGTTTTGGAGTTGGATGAACACTTGGGCAAGATCCAAGCATTCCCTACAGCCATCTATCTGACTTCCCCAGCATCATCTGAGGTCAGCCCAAACTATAGTAAGGTTTCGGGTTAGACAATTTCTAGCCACATAAATTAGGTTGAAACAATATTAATAAAATTTTTCTGAACAATAAATTTTCTTAATAAAAAAGCAAAATTCAAAAACATTTAGAAGCACACATGATTTTTGTAAGCATAACATTAATTTAGAAGTCAGGATGTACAGAGACAACTTAACGATCAAAGATCTCTCAGAAGAACACAAGTCAAGAAACTTGAACATAATGCAAGAAACAATAGAAGAATACCCACAATTTCTGAAGATATAAAACAAAATGCCCATGAGAAGAATCCAATGTCACCTTTAAACAGATTAAAAAACAAAACAAAACCTGGGGGCAGGTAGGTGGTGCAGTGAGCAGAGCACTGGTCCTGGAGTCAGGAGGACCTGAGTTCAAAAGTGACCTCCGATTCTTAACACTTACTAGCTGTGTGTCCTTGGGCAAGTCACTTAATCCCAATTGCCCTGCCTTCCCTCCTCCAAAAAGACGAAAAACAAACAAACAAAAGAAACTATTGCAAACACAAAGACACAGTAGTTAAATATAATCATTTCAGCAAGAAATAAGAGATTCTACAAAAATCGCCTGGAGATTTTCAAATATAAAAGGAGGGAAATTTGAATAATAAAAATAGTCTTTATTCACCTGAAACTGCAGAAGGATGTGCAAAAATGGATTCAGAAGAGAAGCAAACTCAAGAGGGAAAGCAAATAATAGCCATTAAAAAAAAAGTGAGCAGATTATTTGCTTTGTAAACATTCCAAACAACAGAAACAGAAAGCTAAATAAATATAGCTCCTAGGAAAACACAAATACCTAACTAAATGAACAAATCTCTATACTCAATTAAAAGAAGGGGAAAAAAATAGAAAAAAACACCTACTAGATTAAAAACAACAAATTAAAAGCAGAAGGACCATTAAGAGATTTTTTTTTCCAAAAAGAAGGGGAGGGGTTTAAATAACAGAGACAGGAATCTCCAGGAATGTACAGCCTCTGGAATCTATTACACAAATTGTTTTGCTTAATACTTGAAAGTCTGTGTGGAAATTTGGGAGTGGGTGTGGTGGCATCTGGTCAAAACAGCAGGCTGGAGCTCCACGTAGAAACTAGGGTGGAGTCAAGACTCTGGGTCTGTTGGGATAAAAGTTAGGTAACTCCTTTTGATGTCTGCTTTCAACTATAGTAATACAATAGTTTCAGGAGATTTTGAGTAAAAGGAAAACATAGAAATGAACAAATTGTTGAAGAAATTAAAGCTTAAAGACAACATATTTTCTAATTGGGAATGCTAAAAAATCTAAATATTTCACAGCTCCACAAGGAACTTTTACAAAAACTAACCATGTATTTGGGCACAGAGATTGTGAAGGGGTGAGCAATAAAACACTTGGCAAACCATAATATAATTTTAAAAATGTAATCAGTATAGGGAGCACACACAAAAGAGATTCAAAGGGAGACAACAGTGAAATCCTAAATAATAAGTGGATCAAAGAACATATAATAGAAATAATGACTAATGATGAGAAAGAAAGTGATACTATTAAATAATATATCAAAATTTCTGAGATTCAGCTTATGCAGTCTGAAGGGAAAAAAATTATACCCTTATGAACGTACCAAAACAAAATTGAAAAACAGGGAATTAACTGAATATACATTTTTTAAAAATAGAAAGCCAACAAATAAAGAAACCCAAAGTAATCATGAAAGAAGAGATTAAAAACTAAAAACAGATCAAATGGAAACCCTCCTAAGACCTAAGAAATGATTAACAAAACTAAAATTTGTCTCTTCAGAAAGACAAAAAATTGTTAAACCTTTAATGAATCTGATTAGAAAGAAGAGGGCAGAAAAATCAAACCAACAAAATAGTAAATGAAGGTGGTGAAGTCCCAATGAAATATAAAAGATATAAAAAGGATTATCAGAATCTATTATCTTCAGTTATTATTCTGACAACTGAGAACACAAAAGAAATAGGGGGATGTATACCTTCAAAAATATAAACTACCTAGTGTAACAGAAGAATAAATGGAGGTCTTGAATAATTTAATCTAAAAAAAAAAAAGGAAATATAACTGCGTATAAAAGAACTACCTGAAAGTCTGTGCAGAACCTAGAGCCTTCCAACCTCTTGTAATCTAACTTTTCATCTCTAGGTTATACAGTAATATACTATAACTGACTTTTTCACAAGGTGTGCACTGGCATGGGGCAGTGAGGTGGCTCAATGGATAGAATGTAGTGAGGAAAACTCATCTTCCTGATTTCAAATCTAGGGTCAGACACTTACTAGCTGTGTGACCCTGGGCAAGTCACTTAACTCTGCTTTGGTTCTTCATCCATAAAATGTGCTGAAGAAAGAAATGGCAAACTACTCCAGTATTTTTGCTAAGAAAACCCCCAAAATGGGGGCAGGAAGAGTTGGACACAATTGGGAAAAAACGTACAGGTATTTCCATCCAAGAACCAGAAAAGTGCCATGGCTGCCACAGTGGGAGAAGAATTTCACAGGATAGGTCAGACACTTTGAAATCAGAGTTCTCAGAGAGATGTTAGCTTTACCTGGTATCAAGAAGTATTAAGCAGCACCTTGCTGCCTCAAGGGGACCCCAAAATTGAACATTTCAGTTGTAAACTGATGAACATGTTAGGGACAATGAAACCAGATTAAAAAAAAATCTTATTGGATCCAATATGTGGCCTTCCTATTATTAGGAATGATGCCACTGGCTTTATATCCTATCAACTGATATTTGGGTGTATCTGCCTAATAACTTATGCTTGGAGGTCCTTGAGGATGGAAAGATTGAAGACACTCACTACCTATATGTATTTTGGCTGAGAGAGAAAGTGCCCCTGCAATGACAGCTTAGGTCCAGGAGAAGGCTGACAAAAACAAGCAATAGGTGATGTCTGATACTGTTGTGGAGACCTTCAGTAAAGTCACACTTCTGTAGAGAAATCCTGGTATTCTTGGGACCAACAAGTTAGCAAATCAGTTAGAAACCTATTTCATAGTCATTGAGGTTAGCAGTTAGAGACTAATGGACATGCAGTGGACTCAGAGCAAAAGGAATGCTTTGTCAGTCATGAAAAAATTGCCTGACCCTGACTCATAAACAGATGTTGAAAGGGAGGAAGACTGTGCACCACCATCCAGTAGTCTGTTCTAATAATGGGAGAGGATTAAATCCAGAAACAATACATTTGCTCCCTAGTTGCTCAGCAGACTCCTTGGTTATAAACACACCCAACAACGTGTAGTGTACTAATACTGTGACCCAATGTGAAGCCTATAGGATTTCAAGTCTAAAGGTAAAATTATTGTTGTGATAAGAATAATTACCAGCCCATATAGTCAACTAGCTCAGTTATAGGAGCAGTCTACAGAGGAGCTTCATTCTAACTGGAGAGTAACTATCTTATGATGTCCTAGGGGAACCTGGTCAAACCTGGTACATGTAGTAAAGTAATAATGTAATGCTAATGTGTATCTATGTAATAACTACCATGCATGTAACTACATATGTATGTTGATGTATATGTTGATTAAAGAATATTTTTAGTATACACATGTTTTATGACTTGCTTTGGTACTAGTATCAATTATACACTGTAGCTCCATTACTCTTAACTCTGCATAGTTTTGTTCTTTATTTGTGTGTATTTTGCTGTTTCTTCGTATTTTGTTATTTTGTATGTGTATCCACTTCCATCTCCTCTCTTACTCAGTTCTTGGTATGGCTCTAGGGCCTGACCAAATTATGCATACAAATAGAAACCCATACAATTGCTTTTCATAAACTAACAAATATATCATTTTCATCTACTTTTTTTTTCTAGTATGAATGTTTAGACTAATCCTTTTTTCCAAGGCTCAGCTCAATAACGTACTGTTGTGATACTTCAGGCCATATTACCAAAATGATGAAGGACCATACCTTTTCTTTGATTCTTATTACCTCTCATATCTCTCCAAAACAGGAACTATGGACAAGAAATAAAACAGTTTTAGCTTTCTTTATAATCTAGGACACCAAGAACCCTAATCAGATAAATTCAGTCTGTAACCCCTAAAGCAAATTTACTGAGCATCCCCCCACCAACCATCATGTTCCAGTAGCAGGTCTGCATAAGAGGTACAAATAGTAAATAATTCATTGGTAGACTCTTATGCAATAAAAGTAGTAATCAGTTCAGGGATTATACAAAAAAGACATAGACCCAAATGGAGACTTAACAGCACAATCCTAAATAATGAGTAGGTTAAAGAACAAATCATAGAAACGATCAATAATTATGTGAAAGAAAGCAGAAATGATAAAACAACACACCAGAATTTCTAAGATGCACTAAAGCTGTGCTTGGGAAATATGTCCCTATAAACATATGCTAACAAAATAGGGGGAAGAAAGAGAAATAATGAATTGAATGTGCATTTTTTTAAAAATTAGAAAAATAAAAACTAAGAAACTAAAAAAAACAAGAAAGCAGGAAGCCTTATGGAAATGATAAATAAAATTAAAAGCTATCTCTTAAAATACTAATAAGAGAAATAAACTTTTATCCACTCTGGTTAAAATGAATATGGGAGAAATATCAAATCAACCAAACAGCAGCTAAACAACACGAAATCCCAACAAAACCAGAAGAAATGAAAAGAAATACCAGAACCCACGACGCGTTGTTATATGCTATCAAAACTGAGAACACAAAAGAAATAGAGGAGTGAATACCTTAAAAAATATAAAATACCTGAGCTAACGGAAGAACAAATAGAGATCTTTAATTATCCAATCTCAGAAAAAGAAACCGTATTAGCTGTAATGGAATTTCCAAAGTGGGGTAGGGTGAGGAAGAAACTCCTAGACCTGATGGATTGATTCACAGGAGAATTCTATTCAGCTTTTAAAGGACAATTAGTATCAACACTACACAAATTATTCTGTTTTTATTTCTTTCTAATATGAGATTCTTTATTAAATTTTTTTGAGTTACATATTTTCTCCCCGTCTTTCCCCCGCCCACCACCCCAAAACAGCCA
>CM053580.1:213443838-213489731 GCA_028627135.1 Pseudochirops cupreus
ATATACACTCAGATATGTGCTTGTTTGCATATGAAAACCCTCTTATATAAATTTATATGCATGTATATGCATATATACATTCGTATTCCCTTGCCCTATCCTCATATTGAAAAAAAAGTTTCAACGGTCACAATTGTCACTTTTCCATAAAATTGCTATTTTTAAAAAAAGCTGCTCAGACATCCACGGGCTGCTAAATCCCATGACTGTTTCATTCCAGGGAGAAGATGACCCTATGGCCTGGGTCACCTGTGTGCAGTGTTGTGACTACAGCTTCCAGTATATCCTCTTCTCCTGCTTTGTCACTTGCCTATTGCCACAGGATTTTGAGGTAAGTAAAAATGGAAAAATGTTATGGGTGATGTCTTTTGACTCATGCATAAATTGTATTTAAGTGATGCAGAATTGCACAAAGTTATTGGCCCCACCTCTCTTCCAGAGTGATCAGAATCTAGTGGCAAGACAAAATTAAGGATGACTGGTGATGCCCTGGGATGCAGCGGATGATCTTTGTGCCTTTGATGTCTAACCAAGCTCTAAGAACTCCATAGCACCTGCTGCAGACAACTTCATAGCCATGGGAACAAATTGCTCTCATCTGCTCATTCTACAAGGGAAATTATTCATATGCTTGGACTAGACACCCTCCTAACTCACCAAAGGGTTTGAGACCCCTTATTTACCCTCATCCTGGTTTAACCCAACTGGCCAAATGGTTCACCGGAATGTGGCTCCTAGGCATGCTACTGCTTCCTGGAGCCACAGGTGAGAGTTGGGTTAATCAGGTGGACACCAAAAGTTGAAAGCAACCCTGAAAAGGACTCAGTAGCCCTTATAGCAGTGGTATTAGTCTTCCCTGAACAAAACTTAAATAACACCATAAAAAACAGAATAAGAAAAATGTTGTTTTTTTTTTTAAAGATACAAAAATTCACTGAAGAAAAGAACTCCTTAAAATGTAGAATTGGTCAAATGGAAAAGCAGATTTAATGAAGAAAATGATTCTTTAAAAATCAAAATTGAATGAGTGTGCCAATGACTCCATGCAATACCAAAAAGTAATAAAACATAATCAAAAGAACAAAAAAATAGGAGAAAATGTGAACTATCTCTTTGGAAAAACAGCTGACCTGGAAAACAGATCTTGGGGAGGTAATTTAAGAATTACTGTGGGGCAGTTAGGTGGCACAGTGGATAGAGCACTGGCTCTGAAGTCAAGAGGATCTGAGTTCAAATCTGTTCTCAGACACTTGACACTTAATTAGCTATATGACCTTGGGAAAGTCACTTAACCTCAATTGCCTTGCCTTCCCTCTTCCCAAAAAAAACAAAAAAAGAATTACTAGATTGCCTACAAATCATGATGAAAAGAAAAGCCTAGACATCATCTTTAAAGAAATTATCAAGGAAAACTGCCCTGATATTCTAGAACTAGGGGGTAAAATAGAAATTTTAAAAAGCTACCAATCACCGTCTGAAAGAGATCCCCAAATGAAAACTCCCAGGAATATTATAGCCAAATTTCAGAGATCCCAGGTCAAGGAGAAAATAATACAAGCAGCCAGACAGAAACAAGTCAAATATCATGGAGCAACAGTCAAGATAGCACAAGATTTAGCATTAAAGGAATAGAGGGCTTGGAATACGATATTCTGGAGGGCATAAGAGCTAGGATTAAAACCAAGAATCGCCTACTCAGCAAAATTGAGTATAATTCCTTCATGGGGAAAAAAAACAGATACTCAAGGAAATAGAGGATTTCAAGCATTCCTGATGAAAAGTCCAGAGCCTAACAAAAAATTTGACTTTTAAATACAAAACTCAAGGGATGTATAAAATGGTAAACAGGAAAGAGTAATCATAAGGAATTCAATAAGGTTAAATGTTTATATCTGTACATGGGAAGATTCTCCTTGTAACTCCTAAGAACTTTCTCATTATTAGGGCAGTTAGATGGAGTATTACATAGATGGAGGGCACTGGTGTGAGTTGATTAAGATGGGATGATTTCCAAAAATATAAAATTAAGGAGTGAGAAAGAATACTGTGAACACTGGAAGAGAAGGAGAGAGGTAGGATGGGGTAAATTGTCTCCCATAAAAGAGGCATGGAAGAGCTTTTACGTTGGAAAGGTAGATGAGGGAGGTGGGCAGGAGTGCTTTGACCCTTATGCTCATCAGAGCTGGTACTAAGAAAAAGTAACGTACACTCAGTTGAGTAATCTATCTTAACTAACAGGAAAGTAGGGGGGAAGAGGATAAGAGAAATGGGGATGGGGGGGTGATAGAAGAGAGGTTGATAGAAGAGATGTGCAAATTTCCCAATTGGGGAATGGCTGAACAAGCTGTGGTATGTAATTATGGGATGCTCTCAGAAACACCTGGGAAGACTTGCATGAGCTGATGCAAAGTGAAATGTACCAAGTACAAAGTAACAGCAACATTGTAAGATGATCAGCTGTGAATGACTTAGCTCTTCTCAGCAATACAATCATCCAAGACAACTCTGAAGGACTTGTGATGAAAATGCTCTCCGTCCCCAGAGAAAGAACTGATGGTGTCTGAATACAGATGGAAGTATATTTTTTTAAACGTTATTTTTCTTGAGTTTTTTTTTCTTCTCTATGTTTTCTTTTACATATTATGGGTATATTTTGCATGGCTAACCATGTATAACCTATATTGAATTGCTTGCCTTCTCAATGGGTATGGGGTGGGGTAGAGAGGGAGGGAGAGAATTTGGAACTCAAAGTTTTTATTTTTTTTCATTGACTTGTTTATTTACTTTTAGTTTACAAGGTTCAGTTCCACAATCCTTTGAGTTTCCGATTTTCTCCCCTCCCTTCCCCCCCCTCCCCCACCATGGTGGCATGCAATCAAGTATAGGATCTGCAAATACTTTCACACTGGACGTTAGTCTGGTTGTATGGAAGGGTTGTAACCAATGGAATGAACAATGGGAAAAAAGAAAGAAAACCAAACATGAAAGAGAATGATAACATGTAGATTGCTTCAGTCTCCATTTAAACTCTAGTCTTTCTAGATCTTTCTCTGAATGTAGATATCTCCTTCCATCCTGAGACTTGTAGAGTTGTCTTATAACTGTGTGTTGCTGAGAAGAGTCCAGTTTATCAAAGTTGGTTGTTACACATACGATGTGTCTGTGATTGTGTACACATTTTTCCTGGTTCTGCTCTTCAACTTAGCATCAATTTGTATAAGCCTTTTCTGGTACATATGAAGTCTATCTCCTTCCCATTTCTTATAGCACAATAGTATTCCATTACATTCATATACCACGACTTGTTCAGCCATTCCCCAATTGATGGGCATCCCCTTAATTTCCAGTTTTTTGACACCACAAAGAGAGCTGCAATAAATATTTTTGTACATATGGGTCTTTTCCCCACTTCTATGATCTCTTTGGGATATAACTCCCAAAGTGGTATTGCTGGGTCAAAGGATATGCAGTTATTTATAGCCCTTTGGGCATAGGAACTCAAAGTTTTTAAAAAATGTTAAAAAAATGTTTTCACATGTGACTGAAGAAAAATAAAATTCTAAAGAAGTAGAAGAAAGGACAGATGGGGGAGGTGGTAGTCAGAAGTAAAATACTTTTGAAGATGGACAGGGTGACAGGAGAAAGAGAGAGAGAGAGAGAGAGAGAGAGAGAGAGAGAGAGAGAGAGAGAGAGAGAGAGAGAAAGAGAGAGAGAGGGAGAGAGAAATTGAGTAGGATAAACAGAAGTGAAATAGGATGTTGGAAATAAAGTTAGTAATCATAACTGTGAAAAAAATTTATAGCAGTTACCTCTGATAAAGGTTTTATTTCTAAAATATAAAGAGACCTAATCAGATTTATAAAAATAAGAGCCATTCTCCAATTGCAAATGGCAAAGGATATAAACAGGCAGTTTTCAGACAAAGTAATCAAAGCTATCTATTGTCATATGTAAAAATGCTCTAAATCATTATCGATTAAAGAAATGCAAATTAAAACTCTGAAGTACCACCCCTCACTTATCAGAGTGGCTGATATGACAGAAAAGGAAAATGACAAATGTTGGGAGGGGATGTAGGGAAATTGAGACACTATTGCCCTGTTGGAGTTGTAAATAGATTCACCCACTTTTTATAGCAATTTGGAACTATGCCCAAAGGGCTATAAGACCATGCAATACCCTCTGACTCAGCTATCACTATTAGGTCTGTATCCCAAAAAGATTTAAACCAAAAAGGAAAAGGACCCTTATGTGCAAAAATATTTATAGCAGATCTTTTAGAGGTGGCAAAAAATTGGGAGATTGGAGGGATGCATATCAGTTGGAGAACGGCTGAACAAGTTGTGGCAAATGATTGGGATGGAATACTACTGTTCTATTTTAAGAAATGTTGAGCGGGATGCTCTCAGAAAAACCTAGAAAGACTTACATGAAGTGATGCAAAGGGAAGTGAGCAGAACCGGAAAAGTACACAGTAACAGCAATTGTGTGCAATCATCAGCTGTGAATGACTCGGCTATTCTCAGCAATACAACGATCTGAGACAGTTGTGAAGCACTTATGATGGGAAATGCCATCCATCCCCAGAGAAATAACAAAGGAATCTGAATGTGGATTGAAACATACTTTTAAAACTTTGTTTCTCTTAGGTGTGTGTGTGTGTGTGTGTGTGGTGTGTGTATGTGTGTATGTGTGTGTCTGTGTGTGTATATGTGTGTGTATGTGTGTATATATGTGTGTGTGTGTGTTTTCTTTCACAACATGACTAATACAGAAATATGCTTTGTATCACTGCACCTGTACAACCTATATCAAATTACTTGCCTTCATGTAATTGGGGTAAAAAAAAATAATAAAAAAAGGAGAAAATACCTTCTAGTCCTGGTCCATAGAGTAGGGACCATCGTACTTTTGTACTGTATCCTCGGTGCTTAGCATAGATTGTAGCACATAATAAGCAATATTATGAATTAATTATTCATTCACCAAAGCCACACATGCCTCCCTTCAGCTTAAGTATTAATTACTCTTTGTACAGGGGGAAAAAGAACTATCTTTGACTGCACACAATTGCCTTAAAATGGAACAAATAAAAATCACCTTTATTTAAGATTTATTTTCTGTAAAATGGTCCCATCCTCAAAGGGGCAAGACCACAGCTATAGCTTAATGATATATATAAAGAAGTCTATTATGCCAAATATTATTTCAATGTTCTTTATAATTAGTTTATTCTAGAACATCAGATGTTCAAATGTAGTATCTTTTGCTCTGCCAAAGCCAGCCCTATTGGGCTAGGGTGACTTTACATTCAGTATCTTTGTTTTGGGCGTTGGAAATCAAAATGTCATGCTGTTGCCTCAGCTAATGTTTTCGTTCAGGTTTTAATCTTGGACTGCACTTGTCTATGTTCTTTTCCTCTCCAGGCTTCCTCTAGCATCCTGACTGAAACCTCTCTCAAGCCCTAGAGCTGACACCCTGGAAGTACTCTTTGCCATGGGGGCGTCTCCGTCTGATGGGATGTTTTGCCCAGAGCCTCCATGAAAGGGCAGCACGTGTGGAGGCAGCTTCTGGGCTACTTCTGCTTCTGCTGGGTTTTCTTCTCCTGCCCCCATTGGGTAGCTTTGTTCCCCCCTCCTCCTTTAACCATCCTTTTATTAAATAGGAGTCTTTTCCCATTAGAATGCAAGCTCCTTGAGGGAAAGGACTGTCTTTCTTTCTACTTGTGTTCTCAGCAGTTGGCAAAGTGCCTGGCACGTAAGTAAATGCTTAGAAAGTACCAGCTGACCGACTAGCTGTATTGTGTAGTTTTCATGACCAAATCAAACACGTTGTGGAGTCTCATCTGTGTAATGAGTGATCAGATCAGATGACCTCTAAGGTCCCTATGAACCCATTCTTCACTCTAAACTGTCACCGAAAGTTCAATGGAACAATTGAACAGTAACATTTTGAAGAGAAGTGAATGTTAAGACATCTTATTTGAGGATGGACAATAGCTATGTCAGTAGGGAGCACGTTACCTTGAAAGCTTGGCCGACTTTGGGGATCATCCTGCCAGCATTTCTGCATGAGTCTAATCAAGTTGTTACAGGCCCGAGGTCTCGATTTGGAAATTGGGGGTAGCTCCAGGCGATGGCCTTTTACTACTTTTACCATAATATGCAGAATATTCTTCTCATCTGAAAAGTAAAGGCAAACAAGTTACAGCAGATCTAATTAAATGAAAGGGGAATTTTTTTAATCTCTAGGGAAAAAGCACAGAGACCACTCAAATTTAGATTACTGAGTTGTTAACAGAATTGTCATGGAAATAAAATTTTCCATAGTGTTGCATATATCTCTGTTTAACCTCTTTTTAATGTTATGCCCCTCTTCTTTCTCCACTGGGCAGATCCTCCCTTAACTTTCTTCTAGATGTCTTTTCCAGGCCTCCTTAATCTTAGGGCCTTCCCTTGGATATCATCTCTAATTTACCCTGTGAATGTACGGTCTACACAGTTACTGGAATGTTGTCTCCTCCATTAGACTGTGGAGTCTTTGAGATCAGGGCCTTTTGTTTTGTCTTTCTTTTTATCCCAGCACTTAGCAAAATGCCTGCCAGAAAGTAGGCATTTAACCAATTATTAATTTAACCACCTGAAGATGGGCTTTAGGAGTTGGGACAAAAAATTATTTGTCAGCCAGTGGTCAAGCAGTTGGTGATGGCTCGCTGTGAATTTACTCACACTAGTTCTCCAATGATAGTCACAATTGGTTACTAGGACAATATTTGAAGCCTTTACCCCTTGACAGGATCTGCCAGAACATAGCTTTTAAAAAACTCCAAGATTATGTCCATACCACAATGAAGTGGAGAAGAATGATTTTAATGGAAGTGATATTATATGCAATTCAACTCAACAAATCCTCCTCTTTCCTCATAGTCTCTGATAATGTGGTGGCTCTCCAGCTTGCCAAGGACACACACTGGAGATATTTCTTTGATCTCATTTCTTCTCTTTTTCTCCAACATATTAATAGCCTACATCATCATCCACACACACACTCACTCTCTAGTCATCAGTCTCTCCTCATCTACTGATGCATTCCCTATTGCCTGCAAATGTGGTCAAGTCTCTACCATCCTTAAAAATAAAAGATCCCTCACTAGAGCCTACTGTATTTGCTAGCTACTAATTTATATCTTGACTTCCCTTATTAAACTACTTTTTAACACTCATCTACATTCAGTATCTCCACTTCTCTTACCCTTTACTAAACTCTCTGTAATCTGGCTTTCAAGCTCATGATTCAAAGGAAAGTGCTTTCCTCAAACTTACCAATGATTTCTTAATTGCTGGCTCAATGTCCATCTTTCTTGATTTCAGTATTTCACACTGTTGACCACCTTTTTCTTTTGGATACTATTTCCTTTTTGGGTTTTCTATTCTCTTTTGGTTCCCTTTCCACCTGTCTTCTGTAGTAGATCCTTACCCATGCCATGCCCATTACTTGCAGGTATCCCAAAGCTTGGTGCAGGGCCCTCTTCTGTTTTTTTCTCAGTACTCTCACACTTGGGGATCTCATTAGCTCTGATGGATGTGAGTATCATCCCTATTTAAAAGATTCCATGATCTACGTATCTTTTCTCCTTAATTTCAGTCCTGCATTACCAACTGCCTATTGAACATTTCAGACTGGCTGTTCTGTAGACATCTCAAATTTAACATGTCCAAAACAGAATTATGATCAATCTTAACTTCAGAAGAGATAATGAACTAAAAGTTCAGAATGAAACATAGTGAGAAGTGACAGTGGTAATGGAAAAAAAAAATCAATAAAACTTTTTTTTTAAAAGACACATGAAGGAAGTAATGCAGACTAAATCTGGAGAGGCAGTTGGAGGCAGACTAGAGAGCCTTAAATGCCAGGGTGCAGAGTTTACATCTTATTCTAGGGAATCCATAATGGTTTCGGGGCAAGGAAATAGCTTGGTAAAGCCTTTGCTTTAGGAAGATTATTTTGGCAGTTGTGTAGAGAATAGATTGGAGAGTAGAAGGCCTGGAATCAGAGATAAATGGCAAGATTTTTTTAAAAGGAATTACATTTAATAGTTTTGTATTTTCAGTGAGCTGGGCAGTGAGACATATAAAAATGTAAGAAGATATTTCCTCTCCTTCCTCTCCATGTCACTGGTTAGCTGAGCAGTTAATCAGCATCCACCAAGTTCAGGGATTTTTAATCTTTTTGGTGTCATGGACTCCTTTGGCAGTCTGGTCAAGCTTATGGGACCCCACTTCTCAGAATGTTTGTTGTCTACAGTCATAACTGAAAGAAATGCTAAATTTCAGTTTCAGTCTAGTGAAAATAAAGTTGTAATTTTTGTTCCATCCAAGTTTATGGACTCCCTGAAATCTATCCATAGATTTCACGTTAAGAACTCCCGATCTAATCAGTTATAATCGTTGCATAGTCGCTGACTATTGCCCATCAGTGACAAGGGACACAAATGCAGGAAATCCTACAACAAGGCTCATTCTTCTTTATCAAATCAGTAAGAGAAAGAAGTCTTAAGTTAGTAATCTGAGAATGAAAAGTACCCATAGATACCCTGTAAATATTATTCCATTGGATGCCATAGGATTCTGATTGCAAATGTTATGCTATAAAAGGGGCACTGAATTCAAAGTCAGAGAACTTGTATATGAATTTCTGTCTACTACTTTCCACAATGTATGACCATCAGGAAGTCATTTTACCTCTCTCTCTCTGATCCCTCAACTATAAAATGAGACCGGCAGAGAAGCAGAATTCTAGAATTTACAAGTTTGTTTGTGGGGAGGGGAGGGTAAGCACTAGAAGAGACAGCTTTCAAGTTGGGGAAAGGGTATCCCTAGTGTGATTCTAGTCTTGATGTCTTTGTGACTAGAATTATAATTAACACAAAGAAGCAGATTTTGACAGGGTAGTATATTATTTAAAGCCCAAGGTGAGCCCTTTGAAAAAGCCATAAAAGTACCTCATTGCAGATGTGGATTATTTGTTCAGTTTAAACTCTGTGGGGGTATTATCTCATTAGTACTTCATTCAGCTTCATACAGAATTGTGTGTAATTTCAACCTTTAAAAGCATATCTTTACTATTTTATTGATTGCTAAAATCTCCAAGTTCTAACATTTGAGATGTCTTCTAAATTATGTTGCTAGGGAACACAAAAACACCAAACATTTCCAACTGGATTGCCAGATAAAATCTCAGTTTTCTGCTGTGGTATCTTCACAGCAATCGAACACAAAGGCCTTTTATTCTTGACATTTACACCCATGTACCTGGAACTTCAGCTGTCATCTACAGAGGACATAAAAAGATTGTCATTCTGCCATCCAAAACCATGTGACTATATTGATTGTAGTCTAAAACAAGGGGGATTGGGAAAGAAACCTATAAAGGATGAATGATGATTGGTGATGGGAAGGTGAATGATTGTTTTCTTGTTTAAACAAAAGCCTTAGAAGTCATGCCCTTTCTATTTGTAGTAATAACTGGCAAAATGATCCATAACTTGCAGTACTCAGGAAGACTTTCTTTCTCCCTCATTTATTTTAAATACTGATTCCTAGGATGCTAGTTAGGTAAGAAAGAGGACATTAAAACAATGAGCTACAGAATGATTGATCCATATTTCTTCTCTATCTAATAAATAGGATTTATATTTTATCAAATAATTCCTTATATAGAAATGAAAAGTTCTGCAGAATTGGGAAAAAAATTAAGTTTCTTTCTTTAGCACACTCAAAATTCTCTAGATTTTTATAATCAATTACTGGACTGGTAGGTGGGTCAGAGGCCCCAGAAGAGACAAAGCTGACATAAATTAACCTGTCTTCTATGTTCACTGTCCCTTTCAAGGAACTTGCAAAGCTCAAGATATTCATAGATACTTTGTATGTATTATTCCATAATGGAGGAAGCGTATTAATCTGAAAAATCACTTTAAAATGTCCAAGTATGGGATGGCTAGGTGGCGCAGTGAATAGAGCACCAGCCCTGGAATCAGGAGGACCTGAGTTCAAATGCGGCCTCAGACACTTGAGACTTACTAGCTGTGTGACCTTGGCCAAGTCACTTAACCCCAATTGCCCTCCAAAAAAAAGGCAAAAAAAATGTACTTACCTTCTTTCATAAAATGTCCAAGTATATGTACTAAACAATATGTACAATTATGTACAATATGTACTAAACAAATATATATACTGAACCCAAACATAAAGAGAAAATTTCATTTACCTGCGAAGGGTTTCTTCTGTGTGAGTACTCCCCAGATAACAATGGCAAAACTGAAAAAGAAAAATATGGTCATCAGCTGCCCACCTCATTAGTTTAGTCTTTGTTGAATATGCTCAGTAACTATGTCACACGGGTAAAAACATGTTCAGAAAAAATAAATCTAGAGTCTGAAAAAAAAAGGGGAGCTTTGTCCATAATAAATTTAATTGAAGAAAGTTAACTTGGAATGCATTTAGTTCACAATCAACTTTTTAAAAATTAATAAAAGTCATTTAAATCAAAGGCTCATCAAATGTGCATTAAAATGAATCAAAAGTCTAAGCATGGATTGAGCTGATAATAAATACTGAAGTGAGGCTCATCACTTTAGTTGTTAGAGAGTATCTCATTGGAACTTGAGAAGAATTTGAGAGAATACTTGGGGTATAGGAATTTGACATTTGTAAGCTCAAAAGTTAAATTACAAAATTTTTGAAAAAATACAGAAAATCCTTTTCTCCCCAAATTCTATAAGCTGTAACTAATTCCAAAAGTCTAATTCATCAACAGAAGTACAACTAAAAAGTATAGCTAAAAAGACACAGACGCACATGTAAGCAAACACACACACACACACACACACACACACACACACACACACACAGAGTTGCAATAACAATTTCAAACCAGTCAATCAAGTTCTAAGAATCAATAGTTCTCAAAAAGTTTCCACAATGATTGGTGGAAAAGTAAAAAGTGAAAGTCAATCGGTCCTTTGCTAAGGATCAAAACATTGATAAAATACTTAGGTCTCTCTTTTGATCTTCCCTTTCCTAAGAGAAGTACAAGATAATTAAGACCATCAGGTTTTGAGAAAGGAAAAGGGCCAGATATCAGCTATAAAATTCTACTGAATTTATACACACACATACATTCCCACATCTATTTATCTAGAATACCTGTACAAGGTATTATTAGATATGAAGAACAACAACACTAGACAGAAGGAACATGTCCTGGAAATGTAGGCATATGCATGAACACTTAAAGCTACTAATTTCCACAAACACTCAAAAATAAAACCTGTGGTTTGCAAAAATGCCAGACAAAAAAAAATGCCATAATGTGTCAGCCCAGTAACAGAAGTGACTCTAATTGGCACTTCTGCAAATCATTGAATATTTTTTACCTAGAACTAAGAAGCATTTGAAATGCAAAAAGAGAAAAAATCTTCCATGCCCTTCCAAGTTAGTCACAATTAAAAAAAAAAACCCTCCACAAAAGTTGAGCAGACATGACTTATTGAGATCCATGAAGCAATTACATAATTATTTAGCATGAGTAAAGGACCAAGCCTTTGATTTGGAAGTTCTTCCAGATATTTACTCCAAAGGAACTTGTTAAGTTTTGGAAGAATTTCTCAACTAGTTGTCCCAAACAATGAGATTGCCCCTACAAAGGAAGTTTTTGCACCAACCTGTACACATCATGCTTGATATCAAAGAATCTGCTCTTCTCTTTTATACGTTCTGGAGGTAAGTAAGCAATTGTACCAAAAAGTCCATCAATGCTGAGATCCTGGGAGTGAGATAGGCCATTACATTTGGCTAGTCCAAAATCTGAAATCTGAAAAGCAAACAGACAAAAAAGTGAACTAATTCAACTCCAAAGAGAGTATGTTTGAATGCTTAATAAAGTAATGAGTGACAACACTTATGTTATGTTAAACACAAATTAGACAATACCTCCATTCTGTAGCATCCAAGTACTTCTAGAACATATAAGTTGGAACCATCTTTCCCTTTTGAAGTTCTGTAAAATAATTGTCACCTAAGATTTGGATTGTTGGTTTTTGTTAATTTTTGAAAGGGTGTGCTTTATATTTACAGGCTTAATTCACTCCAATTCAAAATACAATTCGTTTTCCCCATGGTCAAATGCAGAAGAAAGTTACCTTATAAAGGATATAGCAAATTACTTTATTTCTACGAAGCCACATTTCTGCCATTTTGCCTGACAGAGTGGAAAATGAACAATGGAAGGATAATGACTTTCCCACCCCCCAAATTAAAGGGATGACACGAGAAATTGACAGTGTAAAATATTGTGAATCTGATTATGCAATATGGCCTATTGAAGTGAACAAACAAGTAGAAGAAAGCTTTTTGTGTGGAAACGTGTTTTCAAGTGCCTTTTAAAACACATGAAAAACTCAAACAACATCTGCCTCATATAGCCCTATAAACCAATATAATTTGTCTCAAGATCTCTTCCTCTCCTACAGGTGCTATGTGCTGTATAGATGGGTCATACAGAACTCCTTGACAGACATAAGCATAGAAATAAGGTTAATATATTTGTATTTATGTAAGAGGATTTTAGGGCCAAGCACTTTCCTGTGTAGCTTAGGTGGGGAGCTCCCACCACAGCCAGTTATGTAATTCATTACCATACTTATTCCCATCATCCTGAGGATATATGTTTAGATACTTAGATATGTTTAGATATTTCTTTATTATTTACAAGCACTGGAATACCTCATTAATTAAATAGTTCTGAGCAATCCTCCCTCCCCACTTATTAAATATTACTTATTTAAATATAAAATCCTCTAGTCTGTTAAGCTTAAAGAAGCATCGGTGCTACTAGCTAAACAACAAAACAATGCTTGTTTCAATGTTTTAGCAGGAAGATCATAGCCAGAGTCATCTCTAACCATCACTGCTACTCTTGACATCACATTTCTAGAATACAGTTCCATCATTTTGCTTTCTCAGAATACCAGCCAAAGTTTTAAGAATTTTCTTTATGTTTCTTTGCAAGGTTCAAATTAAACATAGTCCTCTCAGAAAGTAACTTTGTTTTCTCAGCATTCTCTAACTCAGTCTCTCTTCAATTATCATACGAAAGTCTCTCCAAAATGAAAGTTTGATAAGAATCTCAAGATTCCATTGGCTCTGAATAGAGGTCTGGCCCTGGTATCAGGAAGATCTCAGTTCAAGACCCATCTCTGACACATACTAGCTTATTGTATGTACATGTTACTGTAAAACTTTTTTTTTTAACTACTCCTTCCACTGTTTTCTCTGGAATACATACTCCCTAAGTAACAAACTTGATTTCATCTTAAATCTTTTCCTTCCTCTTTTCATCTTCTGGCTTAACTCTGATACAGACTCCCTTTCCAGCACTGGTGGAATTTTCAACCACTCCCCTTGGCTCACTGGTCTAGGCTGGGGAGCTGGAAGACTCGCTTGCTCTCCAACGCCATCTTCCAGCTCTTCATTACTCATTAATCTCTCCTTCCAGGTTCACTCAATCCATATTTAGCACACAATCAAAACTCTGTTAACTATTTTCTACCAACCTCCAAGACACTCTCCTTTCGTAAATGAGCATGGTAACTTGGTTCACAGTCTTTTTCTTCACCTCAACTGCCCTAATACTAGAGGACTTAAGCATATTTCGATGTCTTCCCAAGCACCCTAACTTCTGAATGCCTCAACTTGCTCATTTCTCATTATTTAGACTTCCACCATACCACAGCTACACACAGAGGCAGTCATACTCTTGATCTTGCCATCACTCACAAATGCACTATGATTTATATGATTATGAACTCTGAAATTCCTTTACCTTGTCAAAAACTATAGTTATTTGATTCTCCCTCTGCCTTTCAATGCTAAACTCTGTTCCTTGTCCTTACCTCAACCACCAATCCCTCCACCCCTCAGTTCTTTCCCAGGCCCACCTTCCCTACAGTGACTACACTCTCTTCCTTTCCCCATCTTGACCCCTCAGTGAATGAGTTTAACTCTGCCCACTCCTCTTCTCTGAAGTCCCTTACTGCCTAATCCAAAGACCTTGCCCTGCTGAGCCCTTGGATTATTCTACTCATGTGCTGCTGAAATGAGTTAGAGAAAAATCATCATAATTGAGAGGACTGGGTATATTACACGTTTATGTTATGTAATCTCAAATTGGGTCCTCACTAGGGCAAGGCAATTCTTTTACAATTGCCTGATTGATTCATTATCCCACTTGGGGGCTTTTCCAAATCTTTTCATCCATTCTCAAATCTCACATAGTTCCCCCATTCCCCAAATCCTTAGCTAAGAACCTTGCCTCATAATTCACTGATAAAGTTGTGGTCATTCACCAAAAGCAACCTCTTCTCATCTCCTCCATAAGTATCTCCCAGACGCCTTCCTCCACTATCACTGCCTTTAGTCACTCCTATCTCACATTAAGAGATGGCCCTTCTCCTTACCAAGCCTAACCTACATGCAAAAATTACCACATTCTTCTCTCCCTTTTCCTTGCAGAGTTCTCCTTCCATCATTCCCACTATCATTTATGTGCACACTTCCCTTGTCTACTATTGGCTATTTCCTTACTGCATCCAAACATCAAAAACACTCTCACTTAATTCATTCATTCCCACTAACTATTATATTTCTCCACCCTCTTGGGAAGGCTGTCTACAACACATGCCTCTGCTTCCATTTGTCTCACATTCATCAAAACTACTCTTTACAAAGTTATCAATAATATCTTAATTGCCAAATCAAATGGCCTTTTCTCAACCCTCATTCTTGACCTTTCTCATCCTTTAACACTGTTGACCACCCTGTTTTCTTACTCCCTTCTTTCTACATTTTTGTGACACTGATCTCTCCTGGTTCTCCTATTTTCTTCTCGTTCTGCTTTGTTGGATCTTAGAATCAGGTCAGGCCCACAATAGATAGGTGTCCCACAGGACTCTGTCCTCTATACAGTTTCAATGGGCAATCTCATCAGGTCCCAAGGATTCAACTCTCATCTATATGCTAATACTTTTCAAATCTGCTTATCCAGCCCCAGCTTCTCTACTGACCTCCAGTCTCACATTTACCAACTGTTGCTTTTGGACATCTTGAACTGGATATCCCACAGACATCTTAAACTCAACATGTCCCAAAATGAACTCATTAGCTTTTCCCACAACCCTCCCTCTTTACTAAATTTCTTATTACTATCAAAGGTGCCACAACCTTCCCAGTTAAATAGGCTGTCACTCTTTACTCCTCACTTTCTGTTACCTCCCCCCAACCCATGCCCCCTGCCCATCCAGTGTGTTGCCAAGGCCTGTGAGCTTTACCTTTGTGACCTCTCTGCTATATTCTTTCTTTTTCCTCTAATATTGCCATTACTCTGGTGAAGACCCCTACCACCTCACACCTGGACTGTTGTAATAGCTTACCTATTGGTCTTCCTGACACAAGTCTCTGCTCACTCTAACCCATCTGCCACTCAGCTGCCAAAGTGATCTTCCTAAAGTGCAGATCTCACCATGTCACTCTACATAAACTTGCAGTGACTCTGTCTCCTTCAGGATCAAATACAAAGTCTTCCATTTGACATTCAAAGACCTTAATAACCTGCCCCACTGCACATTCCAATCTCCTTGTACCTCCCATTGTGCTCAGATCCAGTGACACTGATGTCGTTGCTTTTCCTTGCACGATAAGGCACTCTCTCTCTGCACTCTGGGCCTTTGCACTGGTGCTCTCCTATGCCTAGACTTCTTATCCTCCTCATTTCCATCTTCTGCCTTCCTGTAACTTCCCTAAAGTCTCAGCTAAAACCCCACCACTACAGGAAGCTTTCTGATTTAACCCTTTATTCTAGAGCCTCCTCTCTGATTTTAATTTCAAATTTATTCTAACATACATTGCACATGTTTGTTTGTGTTGTTTTCCCCATTTAACTGACTTCTCAAGAGCAGGGACTGTCTTCTTCCTGTCTTTGGATCCTCAGCACTTAGCCCAACACCTGGCACATAGGTCACTAGTAAATGTTTACCGACTAATTCACTGATTGACTGTCCTGCCCACTGGCCACTCCCTTATTCTTGCCTGCCACCCATCAGTCCTGCCAGTGTCTTACCCTAACACTACCCACCCTTTCCATTATATTATGCTCTTTGGAATGCCTGCTCCATAGAGAATAAATCTACTTTCATCTTAAGCCTTTTCCTTTCCTGCTTCTTCTATCCTGTTCCACTCGGTGAAACCCAGCTCCCTCCTGAGGAAATAGCCTCTCTGTCCACTCTCTCTAGTCTAGATGGCACTTTCACTTATACCTCAACAGCTCCCCTGTATCGTGGGAGTTGGGCTAAACCTTGCTCAATCAATGTTTACTCTCCAATGAAGATGCTGGTAGCTATTATCTACCACCTTTTCCTTGCCTCACCAAGTTCCATATTTGCCTAATAGCCTTTCTCGCATCCCCAAATGCTGCTCTGATATTGGGGAACTTTAACATATATATTGGCAACCCTGCAAACATTCTAACCTCCCAGTCCCTCACATTACTCGTTTCCCACAAGCTAGTTCCTCCACTCCACCACAGCCACACAGAGAAAAGTGGTCACCCGCTGATTCTAGCCGTCCCCCACGGGTGCTCGAACTTCCATTTCCACGAACTCTGAAATGACCTCATCTAATCATCGTCTCTTGTCATTCTCCTTATGCCTGCCCCTCGCCATCCCCCAAACTTAAATGTTGACACTCGTGAAGCACGAGCTCATTATATTTACTACTACACTGTATGTCTGCTGCATTCCACTGATCCACCTTTCCGTTTCTCAGCCAGCCCCAAACAGTTTGGATAATTACTGTCTTATCATACGGCTCGCCGTCTGGTGCTGCTAAACTTCCTTCCTTTACGTTTTCTTCATTCGTTCCTTTAATATTCTTGACTTTTTGTTCTTCCAAATGAATTTTATCATTATTTCTAATTCGGTAAAATAACTTTTTTTTTGGTAATTTCAGTCATTTTTCAGTTGTGTTTGAATCTTTGTGACTCCATAGGGGTTTTCTTAGCAAAGACACTCCAGTAGTTTGCCATTTACTTCTACAGTTCATTTTACAGGTGAGGAAACTGAGGCAAACAGGATTAAGTGACTTATCCAGCATCACACAGGTGGTAAATGTCTGAGACCAGATTTGAACCCAGGCACTCTAGCTATCCCTAGTGACTCCATTAAGACAGCAATAAATATTAAAACAAGGTCAAAAAAACTGAAAAAAAATGAAAAGACAATGTGAAGGATCTCATAGCAAAAGCAACCGACTTCAGAAGCTGATCCATGAGACAAAACCAGGAGCCATAGCACTACCTGAAAGAACACAGGCACCATATTCAAGAGATCACCAAAGAAAACTGCTCAGATGGCACCTCCTGAACAGGGTAAAATAAAAATCGAGAGAATCTACCAATCTACCCCTGAAAACAACCTCAAAATCAGCACTCAAAGGAATCATTACAGTAAAAATCCAGAGTTCTTAGATGAAAGAGAAACATACTTTAAGAATCTAGGAAGAAAGAATTCATGTATAGAGGGGCCACAGTCAGGATCACACAAGATTTAGCAGTCACATTACAGAAGAAAACAGAGCCAGGAATATGATATTTTAGAAGGCAACAGAATTACCTACCAAAAATAACAGACTTTTAATGAAATAAGGGACTTTCAAGTGCTCCTGATGTAAAGACCTCAGAGAAGTAGAAAATCTGGCAAACGTAGGAGTCGAGAGAAACATAAAAAGATAAACATCAAAAACAAACAAAAATCAAAAGAGACTAAACAAGGTTAAACTGTTTACATCGTTATATAGGGAGATGATACATATAGCCCCTCAGGATTTTATCATTGCTTCTCTGTCTTATCAAGGCTCATGCTGCAAAAAACCCCAATTCTACATTCTTCCTTACTGGTTACATATGGTTGAAGAAAGTCTTATGGCCACAGCAATAGGTCTACTAAAATTTATGTTCTTGAAGATAGCAGAGTGGAAACCAAAATCCAAAAAATATGTTGTTTACAAGAAACGAAGGGGAAAAAAAAACCTGACACAGAGTCAAAATAAGGTGCTGAAGTAAACTATGCTTCTACAGAAATAAAAAAGGTAAGGCTAGCAACCAAGATCTCACACAAAACAACACAAAAATGGACCAAAATGAAAGTGACAGGGAAATGAAATTTTGCTGTAAGGTAGCAGAAACAATGAAATAAAATCAGTACTAAACATACATGAACCAAATGGCATATCATCTACTTTGTCAAAGGAAAAGTTAAATGAGTTATAGGGAGGAATAGAAAATAAAGTTATAATGATGTAGGACTTCAGTTTACCCTTCTCAGACCAAAATGAATTTAATAAGATAATAAGCAAAAAATAAATGGACCTGATAAAATTTTAGAAAAGTTAGATATGATGAACCTCTGGAAGACAATGAATGGGAATATAAAGAAATATACCTGCTTTGCAGTCATGTATGATATAATCACAAACCCAGAAAAGCAAAAATACTTGATACATTTTTACTAACCATAATAAAATAAAAAAAAATCCATTCAATAAAGGAATTTGAAGCACAGATATAAAGTTAATTGTAAAATAACTTAATCCTAAAGAATAGGTAAGTAAAAGGAAAAAAAATCATAAAAACCATCAAGAATTTTATTAAAGATTCTGACAAAAATGAGACTGCATATTAAAATTTAGGGATAGAAGCAAAGAAGCACTGAATGGGATTTTTTAAAAATTTGTAAAAGCTTTCATTAATGAAAGAAAAAGCAATTTAATGAATTGGGTATGCAATTGTAAAAAAAAAAAAGAAAGAAAGCTAGAACAACAAATGAAAAACCCCAATTTAATACCAAAATAGAAATTTTTAAAAAATCAAAGAAGAGATTAACAAAAATGAAAGCAAAAACCCCATTGAATTAATAAATAATACCAAGAGCTGTTTTAAAAAAAGCAAAATTGATAAACCATTCGTTCATCTGATTAAAAATAAAGAAAACCAAATTATCAGAATCAAAAATGAAAAAAGATGAATTCATAACCTATGAAGAAGAAATAAAAGCAATCACTAAGAGTTCTTTTACATTATATATGTCAATTAAAATGACAATCTAAATAAAGTGGGAGAATATTTATGCAAAATACAAATTGCTCAGTTTAACAGAACAGGAAATAGAACATTTATCTTAAAAAAAGAAGTTGAACAAGCTTTAATAACTTCCCAGAGAAAAAACCCAGGATCATATGGATTTACCAGTCAATTATAACAAACAATTAAAGAACAATTACTGGCAGTACTATATCAACTGTTTGAAGGGAGGAAGGAAGAAAAGAAAGGGTTCTGTCCTATTTCTTCTAGGATATAAATGTGCTCTAAATACCTAAACCAGAGAGTCAAAATAGAGAAGAAAAAAATAAAACAAAACTATACATCAATATCCCAAATGAATATTAATGCAAGGATTTTAAATAAAATACCAGTAAGCAATATATATCACCTAGATTACACACCATGACCAAACTGAATTTGTAACAGAGATGTATGACTGGTCCAATATTATGAAAACTATAAATACAACCCACCATATTAATATAAACCACAAAAAACATATTATCATATCAATAGATGCAGAAAAAAAGCTTTTTGACAAGATACAACATTTATACCTGTTAAAAAAAAGTTAAAGCATAAGAATAAATGGAGCTTTCTATAAACCGATAAGCAGCATCTAAATAAAACCAAGAATCTCTATTCCATGTAATGGGGATAAGCAAAAGGCTTTTACAACAAGATCAGAAATCATCTATCATCACTACTGTTGTTCAACGTTGTACTAGAAATGCTGGCTATAGCCATCAGACAAGACAAGGAAATTAAAAGAATAAGCTCACACAAAGAAGAAAAAAAAAACTTTTTGCAGATTATGATGGTTTACTGAGAAAACTTAGATGCAGCTTAAAAACTAATTGAAACAATTAACTTCAGCAAAATTATAGGATATAAAATAAACCCATACAAACACTCAATCTTTCTGTGTATTACCAAAGAATGAGATAAGAAATTCTGTTTGAAATAACTACAGCCAGCATAAAATACTTGGGAGTCTACTTGCCAAGACACACACAGGAACTATGTGAACACAATTACAAAACACTGTTTACACAAATAGACAGATTTAAATATTTGGAGAAATATTTATTGCTTATGGGTAAACTGAGCCAGAATAATGAAAATGATAATGCTACCTAAGCTAAGTTACTTATTCAGTGCCATATCAATCAAACTACTAAAGAAGAACTCTATAGAGTTGGAAAAAAGTAACAAAATTAATCTGGAAAAACAAATGGTCAAGCATATCAAGGGAATTAATGGGGAAAAAAGTAGAAAAGGCTGTCTGGCACTACTAGATCTCAGAGTATCCTACAGCACTGCAATTGTCACAAATTGGTGCTAAAAAATAAAGGGGAGCAGATGTACAGAATATACAAAAGCAAATGAGCACATCAGCCCAGTATTTAATAAACCCAAAGATCCCAGCTAATGGGACAAGAATTCACTATTCAACAAAAACTGTTGAGAAAACCAGAAAGTAGTCTGGCAAAAAATAGATTATAGCCAAACACCTCACATTTTACACTAAAATAGTCTCCAAATGGGCACATGATTTAGACATAAAGGGTGATATCATGAACGAATTAGAGGAGAATGGAAGAAATTATCTGCTAGATCTATGGATATAGAGTTCATGACCAAACAAGTAAGAAGTTCACAGGGTGTAAAATGCTTAATTTTGGTTACATAATTGTTTTTTCCACAAAATCAATGCAGCTCAGGTTAGAAGAGAAGTGGCAAATTGGGTGTGTGTGTGTGTGTGTGTGTGTGTGTGTGTGTGTGGAACTTTACAGTAAGTTTCTCTGATAAAGGTAACTGAATCAAATTTATGTGAAGAGTCGTTCTCCAATTGATATATGGTCCAAAGATGTAAAGAGGCATTTTTCACAGGAAAAACCTCCAAACTACCAATCATCATATAAAAAATACTTTAAGCCACTGATAATTAGAGAAATGAAAATTTAAATAACCCTGAGGTACAAACGTATATCCATTAAATTGGAAAGTTGACCGAAAAAAAAAAAAAGGAAAATAAGAAATGCTGGTGACATTAT
The DNA here is from genome assembly GCA_028627135.1 of Pseudochirops cupreus. Classification (NCBI taxonomy): domain Eukaryota; kingdom Metazoa; phylum Chordata; class Mammalia; order Diprotodontia; family Pseudocheiridae; genus Pseudochirops; species Pseudochirops cupreus. The sequence continues at coordinate 213,465,108 of CM053580.1, forward strand.
GGGAAAACAAATTATTGCATTGTGGTGGAGCTGTGAACTGGTATTGACGTTTTGGAAGTATACCTTGAAAGCTATCAAGGTGCATATCCTTTGATCAACAATACCATTACTGGATCTATACCCTAGAGATTAATGAAAGAGGAAAAGGACTCCTATGTACAAAAATATTTATAGCATCTATTTTTGTGGTGGCAAAGTATTGGAAACTGAGAGGATGCCCATCAATTGAGTAATGACTGAACAAGTTATGGCATATTAGTATGATGTAATTCTATTGTACTATAAGAAGTGATGGCAGAGATGGTTTCAGAAGAACCTGGACAGACATATTAACTGATGCAAAATGAAGCAAGAGGAACCATGAAAACAATTTATACAGTAACAACAATACTGTAAAGACAATTAGCTTTGAAAGACATAGGAACTGATCAATTCAATGACCAATCACAATTCCAAAGGACTCATGATAAAAAGCACGATCTACTTCTAGAGAGAGAGCTGAGGGACTCAGTGCAGACTGAAGGATATTTTCTTTTTTCTCTTTTTGAACTTGGTTAACGTGGGAATTTATTTTTTACCTGAATATATGTATCTGCAAAGGCATTTTCCTTGCCTCCTCAGGGCAAGAGAATTCAAAACAGCATATAAAATAAAACTGAATTTAAAAATGAACTTCATGCAGTGTGGTTTCTGACCTTATCTTTCAACCAAACTGTTCTTTCTAAAGTTAACAACTGTCTCTTAATTACCAAATCTAATGATACTGAAGTAGTAAATCTGAAATGGTGGCAGGAAGAACTCTCCTAAAGCTCTTCCACATGGATAAAAAAAAATGTACCAAATTGAGTCTGGATCAAGAAATCTAAGGAAAAAAAATCATTGTGACTCAATTTTTCAAGTTTAGGTTGGGAAAAGGAGACAGATGTCTAAGGACACTGGGTACAGAATCTAGTAAGGAACAGTTACACGAAAGATTCTGATGCATGAAGAAGCTGTGTACTGGGGCAAGGAAAGGTCTCATACCCCCACAAAGAGCACTACAATGCATAAACTGGCCATTTGGACTTGCTACCCAGGTTTGGGTCACAGAAGCACAATAGATTAGGGAGAGGACACGGGTGTGAGGGTCATGGTCCATTGTGAAAATCTACTGGTCATGGCCATAGGCTGTGTGTGTATTGTACTAAGTGAGAAGCAAGTTCAGAAGCAAGGAGTGGTAGCTGGGTAGCTTTGACTCCAAAGTGGCTGCTCAGGGTCTTGGTTCCAACACACACACACACACACACATACATATATATGTATGTGTATATATTCATACATATATATTCATACTTCCTCAGACACCCTAACCTCTGAATTTCTCAATTTACTCATTTCCCATTACCTGCTTCTCTACCTGACCTTAGTTGCATGATCATATACTTGATCTTGACCCACAAGGTTTCCGGGTAACAGTTCATGAGCTCTGAAGTCTCTTTCTTTGATCCTCATCTATTGTCATTTCACTTTTCTCTCCGCCTTGAGACTTCAGTCTTTGTTCTTTGTTCTCACTCCTTTGGTCCCTCAATTCTTTTCCAGGTCATTGCTCCCATGCTGACTCTACTTTCCTCTTTCTCCATCTTGATCACTTGATGAACCAATTCTACTCTACACTGTCCTCTTCTCCTTTGGTCTTCTATCAGAGATCTTGCCTTACGAAGTCCCAGCTTTGGATTACTCTACAATCCACTGCCTTTGTCAGGATTTGTATGCTTTTGAATGATCCTGGAGCTGGTCATGATTGTACGATTCCCCAAACAAAAATTCCATCTCTTGCCTCCAGGCATTTTCCCCAACATGGCTGAAATGCTCTCCTTTCTCATCTCTGCCTCCTGGCTTCCCTGGCTTCCTTCAAGTCCCACCTACCATGTTACCATCTAAAGGAAGCCTTTCCAAGTCCCTCTAAATTCTAGTCCCTTCCCTCTGTTGATTATTTTCTATTTATCCTGTATATAGTCTACATATTGTCCCGTCCATAGGGCAGGGACTGTCTTTTTTCTTTCTTTGTGTCTCCAGTGCAGCACAGCGCCTTGCACAGAGTAGACAGAATAAATGTTTATCAATTGACTGATTCACTGAACTAGTTCAACTCTACACTGTCCTCTGCTGAACCCCCTTGCCCCGCTTTCCTATCCAATATCTTGCCCTATCAGACATCAGGCTTGTATTACTCCCAACCTCCTCCATTGCTTTCATGCTATAAAATTAAGCTGGAGCAGGCCACAGCAACTCTGCTGACTAGGTCTGCTACAAGCTTATGGGATATAATTTCAACTGGGCCCTCACCCTACCAAGACAATACTTTTACATTTCCATAGTCAACTCACTATCCCACTCACCACAGCAGCTTTTCTGAATCTCTTCATCTCTCTTCAAACGTCTCAGGGCTTCTCCTTCTCCACCCTCTTAGCTGAGAACTTGTTTCATACTTCACTGAACAAATTGAGGTCATTTGCCAAGACCTTCCTCTTCTCCCTTCTCCCTTATCTCATATTACTAAGATGAATGCCCTGACTTTCCTTCTTCACCCATTTCTTATGAAGAGATGGCTCTTTTTGCCAAGGCTAATCTCTCTACATACACAAGTGATCTCATTCTAGCCTGTCTTCTCCAGCAGAATGCTTCCTCTATGATCCTCATTTGCTCATTAATCTTCAATTTCTCACTATCTATTTTGCCTACGGCCTACAAAAATGCCCATATCTCCACTACCCTCAAAAAAGCCCCTCCCTTATCTGAGCCATTCATCCACACTAGTTAGTATCCTATATTTTTCCTCCCTTTTGTGGCTAAACTCCTTGAGAAAGACAGTCCGCAATTGGTGTCTCCACCTCCTTTCTTCTCACTCTCTAACTCTTTACAATTTAGCTTCCAACCTCCTCATTCAAATGAAACTGCTCTCTCCAAAGTTACCAATGATCCCAGTTTGCAAATCTAATGGCCTTTTTTTGACCTCATCCTCCTGGACATCTCTGAAGCTTTTACACCGCTGATCATCCCCTTCTCTTTGATCATCTGTTCTCTGTAGGTTTTTGTGACATTGATCTTTCCTGTTTCTCTTTTTCTCCCTGAGTGTTCTTTCTCTATCTCCTATACTGGATTTTTATCCATGTTACACCCACTTACTATGGATTTCACACACAGCTCTGTCCAGAACCCTCATCTCATCTCCCTCTATACTATTTCACTTGGTGATCTCATCAGTTCTCAAGGTTCCAATGATCATCTCTGTGCTTATAACTATTAGTTCTTCCAAACAAAATTCATTATCTTTTCCCTAAAATTTTCCCCTCTTCCTAATTTCTTTATTATTGTGGATGGTACCACAACACTCAATTATCCAGGCTTCCAACTCATATGTCATCCTCAACTCCTTGCCCTCTCACCCCTCCCTCCACATCTAATCAGTTCTCCTGCTTTATTGTTTATAACTTCATAATCTCTCTTCTATACTTCTCCTTGCTCCTGTGATACCACCATCACCCTGGTAGAAGCAATAATCTCACATCTGGATGTTTACCGGAACTCTCTCCTTCATCTCTGCCTTCTCCCTTCCCAGGCTTCCTTCAAATTTTCAGTAATGTCTCAGCTTCTGTCTCAGACACCTCCATAATGTTAGTGTCTTTCCTCTGCAATTACCTAACATGGATGTATTGTTTACACAGTACACATAGTGCATGTTATCTCCTTGCATCGACTGTGAGCCTCTGGAGAATAGGATTTGCCTTTCTTTTTCAGTCAATCAGTAAGCATTTATTAAGTACCTATTAGGTGCCAGTCTGTACTAAGTAGTGGGGATATAAAAATCCAACCCTACAAATCAAACCAAATCAACACATACTGTATGGCAAATTCAATGTCAAGGTAGGTAAAGATGAGGATGGGAGGAAATATATGGGAAACTATGATTAAAGAAAAAGAAATGATAGAGGCCAAAGATTTAAAAACTGTACAGGAGCTTATAGCATGAAGACTTCTTCAAAAAAAAAGGTACTGGATTTGTGGAGTTCCAAGCAACAATAAAAAGAATGAAAAAGAAATTTTAATGAATTTATTATGGCTACGGGAGCTTTCACAGAGACAACTTTGTATAATCAGATCATTGACTAGTAGATAAAATCAGAATTTATAATAAAAATAAAAGACAAGACAGTCCCTGCTTTCAAAGAGCCATCCCTAGTGTGTGGATATGGGAACCCCAAAAATCCCCTCCCCAGAAAAATTGAAAGTCTGAGGTATCTTGAGGAAGGAACAGGAAGTTTTATTCTCTTCCCCCACAGGAAGAGGGCGGCACTCTCCATGGCGGGGATCAAGGAGAGGAGGCGTGTTACACAAGATGAAACAAGAATTTATACGGTAATGCAGTCAAGTCCCCTCCACCCCGGCTGTCCCTCCTCCCATTGGCTGGGAGGCAGGCTCTCAGTCTTGGCGTGAAACTTCCCCAATGGTGAATAACAAAGAAGCCTGCCACTATCCGCTATTGGCTGGGAGGTGGGACGGGAAACCAGGGTACTGTTCATGTCCTAATCTGGCAAAGGCCGAAGTGAACGAGGGGTAGGGGCTAAAAGACTCCTAAAATTCCTGAAGGGCTTAAGGCTGATTGACAGCAAAGGAAGGTGAGGAAGGGTCCTAGGTTGTGTAATTTCTTAGGAAACCCAGGACTCAGGTCTGTCCAGTCTTACAAAAGTCTGTCTCAGGTTTCCAGATAGTTTCTCTCCCTTCTCATTCTGAGGGATCTTCATAGAGGGTGCAGAGAGTGCACCCCACTCAGTGGCCCTCAGTACAGTGCCCGGCACCCAATGGGCACTCAATAAACACATGTTGACTGAGTGACGGACAGACCCACCTTAATTTTGTCTGTGCCTTGGGCAGCTCACTTCCCCTCTCTGAGCCTCAGTTTCCTTGTCTGTAAAATGTCCATTCCAACTTACCTCAGAGTGTCATCCTGAGGACAGCACTTTACAGAAAGTAAAACACTTATTATTATACACATTGCTGTGCATCAGCACCACTTTCTGCTGGCTCCTTTACCCAAAACAATACATGGTTTGAAAGCTTGGCAAATATCTAGTCTCTGAACCTGGCACTACTAATTCTTAAAAATAAGCCATAGAATAAGGTAAATTAGATCCTTTGAAGTCATCCTGAAACACTGTGTATGAGATTCTCACAACTTATTAATGTCAGTGATAGTGGGGATAACAGACGGAAACTACAACCCTCATATTCTGCCTCAAGGGTTTGGGGATTTGGGGTAGTTTGTTTTTTTTTTAAAGTCTTTCAATTAACAGATAGGGCTCCTCCTCAAATACCCTTTCTGAGTGATAGGAAATGGAACTTAGTCACACTAATTAATTCAGTCCTTAGACTTGCTCGTATAGTGGGGATGTTGCTAACTGGCCATGGACACTATTAGCTGCACTCCGTGGTTCGGTGTGTTTATTATTGGCTTGTGCATATGTGGTTAAAGCCAGTTTGACAAGACCTAGAAACTAGCCAATAATTCATTTCTGGGTCCCTAAAGTTACTTGTTCAACTCTTGCTGACAAAACACGGCTTTCTAAACCTGGAGAGCTGGTCTTTCCAGAGCTAAAGCTTCCAGTTTAACCCTGTAATGCTTCAAAACGGCTAGAAGGCAGAACATGCTTAGGACAGCAAATAAGTTTTATGCTTTCTATCCATTTAAAAACAAGTTTCAAAATAGAAATATTTAAGTTTACTCAAAATAAAACACCCATTCAGCAGCGACTAAACAAGAACAATGCGTAAAAGATTTATGCATCTAAAAATTTCCTTTGGCCTACTTTATCATTGGGCAAACCCAGGCAGTTCAAATGCTACCTTACTCCTTAGGGACAAATAAACTCTGTTTCTATACAAGGTCTCAGTAAGTCAGACCTGAAAGGGAGATTCTCCCTTCCACTAATGATTCAAATTAACATGATCATCTCCTTCCACACACAGTAGGGGTGTGTGTGTGTGTGTGATAACAGTAGGTATTGATGTACAGGCCTCATCTCCTAGAGGAATTACCTTCATAACTTTATATACCCCAAAGACTAGTAGAACTGTTCAGAACTTTGAACCACAAATGTCTTTGCAAAAGTCCTCCTGATGCCTTATCCTGATGTGAACGTGATTCTGGACATGTATCAAGGCCATGCTGCCAGCATAAGTGGTTCAGCTGACTCTGCAATGTTGGAAAGGTTTCCAAGGGTGATGCTACTGAGAGTAAATCTGTTTTCTCAATAGCAGTCTAGCTAATCAACCAGAGGCATATCACCAGTAGACTGGTGGTGAAATTTTTTTAGCCATGACAACCAAGGAAACAAAAAGTTTTTTTTTAAATTAATTGTTCTAAGTCCTGTGTTTTGTCTTTGCAGTGATGATGGCAGAGCAGTGTGGAAAGGGGGACAAGATTGCTAAGAATCAGATTATAGACTACTGAAAAATTTTAACTTGATTGTTGGCTCAGTGTGCCAATGAAAGGCTCAAAGTGAGGCTTTCATATGATGATGAGAGTGAAAATATAGCTGGAGGAGTTGAATCCTATTATCTTTACATTATTGATACGAATGAAATCAGAAGAAGAAAGGAAGATGCACCCAAACGTAAACAGTTTATGGGTGCTCTTGTGAGAAGCAAGAAATTATTAAATGGACATTTAATAATCGTGTATTGTAATATGAATGTGGTAAATACTTATAAAAAGATCATCACCAAGGTAATTGTAGCTTCCGCATCCCTGCAGGGAACTCTGAAATCCATGAGATCACAGATTCATTTTAATATTTAATGTGAATATTTTAAATAATTTCTAAAATCTCTCTAATCATGTTAGTAACCTTTGATAAGATTATAGTGAGATAATGAGCACTTTCCTGTTTGGAGAGGGTTTTGTTGGCGGCTCAGAAAAAAATGCACCTTTTAAAAACATTTTCAAGAGCATCTTTCACAGCATAAAATAATTCCTTCATGTTATTTCTGTGACACAGCATATTTTTATAAGGTAAACATTTAAATGTAGTTTGATTTCCAGTTCAAAAATTGAAAACATCAGTGTTAGGCACTAATATATTGAACTTATAAACGAAATTTTCCATTGTTCATAATTATATGTACAAGGAAATTTAAAATACCGTTGTGAAAATACAAGCATATTTAAGGCATTACAAGGTATTGCATTCATGATTAAAATTTAATGCTTCAAATTTTTAATTGAAAAAAACACAAAAATTAGTCACAGGGGGAAGTAATAGCTCACAGTAACACAATGATTTAAGGTTTACAAAATATTTTTCCTCAACTATGAACTAAAGAAAAAGACAGAAACATTAAACATTTTTGCTCCACAAAGCCACTAAGAATCCCTGTCAGCAGCATATTGACTCAGTTTTAAAATGCAATGTTATCTATATGCTGCAATATTTATTTATTTTATTTAAGCATTTCCCAATTACATTTCATCTGGTTTGCCATGGTCAGGGTTGACACCTCTTCTTTACACCACCATGTTGGCTATTCACAAAAATAAATATTGTGATTACGTTGTGTTGCTTAAGGCTTGTTAAGAAAACCTCCTACACCTAGCCAATCAAGGAGGCGTATAAATGTTATCTCTTCTTATGTGAGGTTTAAAACACCAACATTGCCTTCAGAAAAGGAGAGGGTTGTGCAGAGTGAAGCTTTCCAAACACTCCAAACCAATCCCCTCAAATCTGAATTGAGTGCTTCCTCTCCAATGTTTTATAAAGATGATTCCTAGGAAGCATTTAGATAAATTACCTCATTTTTCAATTCCTTTAGGAATCTTCACTTAATAATAAAAAATGACCACAAAGTAGCCAGGACTTGGAACAAGGATTCTTTTAGTTGTTCATGAGGAGGCAAAAAAGTTGCATGCAGCCAATTAGGTCAAATAAGACAAAACATAACCAAGGACACTGCATTAACATTGAAAGCAAGTCTATTAATATTAGGAGAATGGCACCTCGTAAACTTTTTTTTCATTTGGATTTGTTATAGTAACTCAAGGAAACTTAGCACTGAAAGTGTTCCTGATCCCAAGGCAATGCCATCACTCAATAATATCATCACCTTATCACAAAGAGCTACATACAGTTTTGTACTGTCAGTGAGACTAGAAGCAACTTAAATGATGGAATAGGAGTCATTTTCTCATAAAAAACAGAATTGAAAATGGAAGTGAAGTACGACTTACACGATAAGTCAGTGTCAGTCAATACAAATTTATTAAGTATCTACTATGTTCCAGTGTCAATATCTGGGTAGCCAAAGAAAGATTCTCAAAGTACACAAAGTATATTATATGGAAACATGCAAACAACTGTCTGCAAGTTACATGCAGAATAAATTAGAGATAATCAACAGAGGGAAGGTCTTAGAATTAAGGTGTTAGATAAAAAAAAGACTTCCTGTAACATGTGGGATTTTAGTTGACGCCCAAAGGAAGCCAAAAAACAGGCAGTGTTCCCCAATTGACAAATGGTCAAAGGATGTGAACAGACAGAGGAAGAAATTAAAACTATCTATTGTCATATGAAAAAAATGTTCTAAATCACTACTGATTGGAGAAATGCAAAACAAAACAACTCTTAGGTACCACATCACACCTATCAGACTGGCTAACATGACAAGACAGGAAAATTATAAATGCTGGAGAATATGTGGGAAAATTGGAACACTATTGCATTGTAGGTGGAGCCGTGAAGTGATCCAACCATTCTGGAGAGCCATTTGGAACTATTCCCAAAGGGCTATAAAAATATGCATAACCTTTGACTCACTTCTAGGGCAGTACCCCAAATAGATCATAAAGTGGGGAAAGGAATCATATGTACAAAAATATTTATAGCAGTTCTTTTTGTGGTGGCCAAGAACTGAAAATTGAGAGGATGCCCATCAATTGAGGAACAGCTAAACAAGCTGTGGTATATGAATGTAATGGAATACTATTGTGCTACAAGAAATGATGAACAGGTGGACTTCAGAGAAACCTGGAAAGACTTATATGAACTGATGCTGAGTGAGAGGGAGCAGAACCAGGAGAATATTGTATACAGTAACAGCCGCAGTGTGCGAGGAATGATTTTGATAGACTTAGCCCTTCTCAGCAATGCAAGAACCTAAAACAATTCCAAAGGACACACAATGGAAAATGCCAGCCACATCCAGAGAAAGAACTATGGAGTCGGAATATCAAGGAGCAAAGAGTGATGCTGCCAAAGGCTTCAAGAAGGATGAGGATTAAGAAAAGGCCATTGGATTTAGCAGTTAAGAGATCATTGGTAACTTTGGAGAGAACATTTTTGGCTGAATGATGAGATTAGAAGCCAAACTGTAGAGAGTTAAGAGAATGAGAGGAAACAAAGTATAGGCACCAATTGTAGATGGCCTTCTCAAGAAGTCTAGCCACAAAAAGGAAAAGAGATATAAGATGGATGATAGCAAGTGAATATTTTTGAGGATGGGAAAGACATTGGACAAGTCTGTAAGCAATAAGGAAATAACCAGTAGTAGATGAGGAGAGATTGATGTGAGGAAGATGGGATAATAGAGGGGGAATCTGCTGGAGAAGGGATGGAATGGGTCTATTTGTGCAAGTAGAAGGGTTTATCTTGGCAAGGAGAAGGACCACTCCTTCATGAGATTCAGGAGTGAAGGAGATGATGTTGGGGGGGGGGGGAGTATCTAGGAGATATGAAATGAGAAGACAGAGCTCTTGGGGGTTCTCAGTTGAAGGTGAAAGAAGGGAAAACTAAGGATAAAAAGGTTTATAAAAGCCATTGTGTTAAATGAGATAGTGAGATAATTAGGGAGGTGTAAAAGGATCGACAAACTTCAGTGAGGGCCCATTTGAGGGTGATTATGTAATGTAAATGTGAAGTGGTCTTAGGACAGTTTTGGTTTTTCTCTTGCTTCATTCAGAAGCACATGAGTAAGAGCAATGGCAGGTAAGGGTGGGAGTAATCTGAGGTTGAGGACAGAAAGGGAAAGATCAATGAAACTATAATGGAAAAAGGGATTCAAGAGAAGAGGGCAATGTAAAGTTGAACTGATTTACTCTGGGTCAAGATGAGTAAGGAAGGAGAGTGTAGCCAGTACAGAGAAGTTATCCTGGGAAAGAACTAAGGGGTTGAAGTGAGGGCAAAGAATAGGGTTTGAGTTCATAAGATAGAGGGAGAAGTAGAATACTGACATAAAGGAAATTCAGAGTTTCTAAACATGGAAATGAGAGCATATATGGGTGATGGCAAGATTGAGAATGTGACCAATTCAGTATGTAGCTATACTGTAGTAGAGGAATATGTAATGGGAAATGAGTAAAGTTGAGGAATTCAGAGGTTATGGTGTTTGAGAGAGTATCTATATCTATCTATCTGTCTTCTAGGGTGCTTGAGGGAATCTCTCTCCATTTATCTGCTAGGGTGTTTGAGAGAGTATCTATCTGCCTGTCTGTCTGTCTGTCTGACTCTCTCTCTCCCTCTCTCTCTCTCTCTCTCTTTCTCCCTCTCTCTCTCTCTCTCTCTCTCTCTCTCTCTCTCTCTCTCTCTCTCTCTCTTTCTCTCTCCATTTATCCGCTAGGGTGTTTGAGAGAGTATCTATATCTATCATCTATATAGTTATCTATATAAATCTATGTCTCTGCTAGGGTATTTGAGGGAATATCTGTATCTATCTATCTTGAAGTCCCCTGATACAAGGGGAGCAGTTGAGGAAGAGAAAAACATTGTGAATTAGGCACTGAACTCATTGAGCAAGGAAAGGGAGTGTCCTGGAGGTTGATAGACCACAAGTACCAGAATTTTGATTGGTTGTTGACATGTATTAAGTGAATTTCAAAGGAGGAGGAGACCTTGGAAACAGTATGAGTAAAGAGTATGCCAACTCCCCCACCTTGATCAGTGAGTCAGGGAGAATGATTAGAAGTAAAATCATTGATGGAAAGGGTGTCCGGGAAGGCTATCATCAGGAAGGAGCTAGGTCTCAGCAAGAGTCAGAAGATGAAAAATGTGGGAAAGAAAAAGATTTAAGATGAAATTAAATTTTTTAACTGTGGAACACATTCCAAAAAGCATAGTGGAAAGGGTGGGTAGCTTTAAAATCAAACACTGGGGAAACTGGGTGAAGGGGAATGGAAGCTGTGGAGAATGGTGGAAGAGATTTTGTACAATGGCAACTGTAGGTTCAGGTTTTTTGGAATGGGGAGGCTACAACTAGGTGGAAACTTGTTAACTGTTGCAGAATGAGATGAAGAGGAAGGGTTGTGCTGTAGGATGGTATCCTCTCAGAGTGTTAGGCAGTTCAGGGAAAGTGACCAGGAAAGGAATCTGAGAATAATATTTCTCCCCTAACTATAGGCAGGCCAGGCCAGGAGATAGGTAGAGGGAACAAACAGAAAGGAATGGCATCTCTGTCCTTGCAGGCAGGAAAGATCCCCAGCAAAAAGAGACAATCCAGCCCAGGGCACTGATACACAATGAAATGGAGTCTCCACCAATTTGAGGCTGGATGCATAGTCAGTCAATAATGCTTTATTAAGGGCTTACTCTGCACCAGAAATTGTACTAAGCACCAGTCATAAAGAGTAGGTTGAAAGCTCAATGAATCAATAGGATGGAATGGCAGCCAAAAAAGCTAATGCAATCATGGACTGGATGAAGACAAACATAGCTTCCAGAAATAGGGGGACTGTAGTCTTACTATACTCTGTCCTCCTCAAAAGTTAGCTGAAATATTGTATTTAGTTCTGAGTCCCAAAGTTCAAGTATCTTGACAAACTGGACAGCATCCATAAGAATGAAAGCATGAGTGAAAGGTCTTGAGTCCTTGACGTATGAGGATAGACTAAAGGAATTAAGAATGTTTAGCTTAGAGAAAATTACTCAGAGGAGATATGATAGTTGTGTTCAGGTATTTGAAGACCTATCATATGGAGAAGGCATATGCCTTGTTTTTTGGCCTTTGAAGGTAAAATCAGGAACAGAAAGTTGTAATTTTGGCTTGATAGCGAGAAAAACTTCCTAGAAAATAGAGGTATCTAAAAGTGCTGCTTCCAGGTGGTAGATTCCCCTCACACTGCCCCTCCTCTCCCCCCCCACCTTGGAGGTCTTCTAGCAGAGACTGGATGGCCAATTATCAGATGTTTTTCCAGCAGGTGTTTCTCTGGGTTGGACTAGAGGGCTGCTGAGGTCTTTTCTGACTCAAAATTCTACAATTCTGTGAAACCCATAATGAAGTTACTGAGAAAGAGAGTATGACAAGAGAAAAGAAGACAGACCAAGAAAGAACTCTGGGGAATAGCCACAGTTGGGTTTCCACCCACAGTGGGAATATCACAGTATGATATAGGCTCTCTATCCTCTATCGGAGGATGAACCAGCAAAGAAGACTGAAGAGTAATTAAAAAGACAGGAGAACAAAGAGAATGTATCAGAAAGATTCAGAGAGGAGAGAATATCTGGTAGAAGGTACTGAAGAGTCAAATGCTACAGAGCAGCCAAGAAGGCTAAGGCTTGGAAAAAGACTGCATCAATCAGATACAACAATTAAGAGATCATTGGTAACTTTGAGATCAAAACCATATTACCATGGGTCAATGAGCTGAGCGAGAAGAGAATAAATGAAGGCATTTAGAGTAGCTCGCCTTTTCTTGAAGTTTAGCTAAGACAGGAGGACAAAATCAAGGATGATACTCTGAAGGAATGGTAGAGTCTTAGAAAATATTTTTCTTTTCTTAAAGAAAGGAAAGCACTGGTGACTGGGAGTGTATAGGTAGGCTACATACCTGAGCAAGAGTGACCTCAAATTGTCAAACCAACTGCATTCTGGGGCAATACTTGTGCAAGGTAGGCAAGACAGCACAATAGGGCAATACCTTTTCCCAAACCACATCCTTACACCTTGTCCTTGTTACCCGGTTTGTGGGCTCCCTGCTAAACCCACATATTCCCCCTAGTAACCAAAATTCCATATAACTGAAACCCACAACAACAATAATAATAATAATAATAAACTAACTTTATATAGTGCTTGTGATAGGCCAGGCACTATGCTAAGTGTTTTATCATTATTTTCTCACAACAAAGGCCCATTTTACAGATGAGGAAACTGTACCAAATGGGGTTAAGTGACTTGCCCAAGGTCACAGAGCTATATAGAGTGTCTAAGTCTGAATTTGAATTCAGGTCTTCCTGACTCAGGGCCCATCACTCTATCAAGCAAAAAGGCTTTGACTTTTTTCCAAAATTTATACCTTTTCCTTTTATATAGAATTTAAGGTTATATTCTAAAGTCGACCCTATAGAAGGTATTAAACCATGCTTCTTAAAGCTCTTAAGCAGAACAGCTCTATCCAACCTGATAATGCAGTTACCAAATTAAAAATAGTAATAGACCAAACCTTGACATGGTAATGTGCATCCAACAGTATGTTTGCAGGTTTGAGATCCAAGTGGAGAAGTGGTGGAGACATGCAGTGCAGGAAGTTCATGCCTACTGCTGTTTCATGGATGATCCGAACACGGAGTTCCCATGGTAAAGGTTCCGAGGCCAGTAATTTCTCTAATGACCCAGTTTCCATGTATTCCATGACCAATCCAACAGGTTCTCTGCAAATGCCATAAACAGGCAGGATATAGCGAAACTTGGCCATTTCCATCTTCTTGGCTTCTTCCAAAAGTTCCATACGCTCTCTGAAAAAGAAATTTGGGGCCTCAATTGAATAAAACTCAATACACATTTATTAAGAGCTTACTATATAACAAAAAAACTACAGTGAGCATTGAAAATCTCCAAACAAAAATCCACATCCCTGCCCTTCATGGAGCTTACTTGGAATTGGGAATATAACTGTGCACAAGTACATAAATTCATAGGTAAGACAAGTAATAATAACAAAAAGATTCCCTGTAAGATCTGAGCTAAATTTTGGAAAACAATCTAAGGATTTTTAGAGGCAAAAATGAGGAGAGAATGTACTCCACAGATCAGGAGAGACTACCATACAAGGGCATGGAGAGTAGACATGACGAATTTGAGACACAGCAAGCCAGTCAACTATCACCAAGCATGTGCTAAGTGCTTCCCACATGACAGGCATTTTGCAAAGCTCTGGAGACAGCAGCACTTTGGCAAAATAAAAAAAAATGTCCCCGCCTTTAATAAATTTACATTCAAATGAAGGAGACAGATATATAAATAACTAGATATACTTAAGACGTAGGATGTTGAGACATAGATGACGTAAAGACAGAGATGAAAGATAATCAGAGAGGGAAAAGATATTGGCAGCTGGGGTTCCTGGAAGGTGATTTAAGTTGAATCTTGAAGGAAGTCAGGGAAGCAGGTAGAGGTGAGGAGAAAGAGCTTTCTAGACACGGAAGAGACAGTGCAAAAGCACGGGGATGGGAGTGTGGAGTGTGGAGAATTACAAGTAGGTCAGTGCAACCAGATCAGAGTATGTAGATGAGAATAAAGTGTGAGGAGACAGGAAAAACTGATACAGATCTAGGAATAATCTACATAGACATGATTACTGAATCCGTGATCTCCCTTTACCATGCTCTAGCCCTTCTGCCTTGCGTCTCCCTCCAACCCTAGAATTCACAAGCTGACTCTGTAGCCTTTCTCTTTGATTGGATGACTTCTCCCACAACTTCCATTAAAGGGTAGTACCAGAGCAGTCATGTCTCATTCCTCTGCAGGTGACATTCTAACTTTTGTCCCCATGACCCTATGTACCTTTGTTTCCTCCTTCCCACCTTTTCTGCCTTTTTTATGTATTGTCTTCCCCCCATTAGAATGTAAGCTCCTTAAGGGCAGGGACTGTCTTTCTACTTGTATCTGTATGTTAGGTGCTTAGCCCAGTGCCTGGTGTATACTAAATGCTTAATAAATGCTTTTTGAACAGAAGAAATCCCCAACTGAGGCAGCAAAGAAAAGGAGGCCCAGCACAGACCCTTTGTGGACTCCCACAAACCAGCAAAGAAAAATCTTATGGAATGGTAGGGATGACACAAGGAAAACCAGGGGAGAGCAGTGTCACGAAAATTCAAAGAGGAGAGAATTAAATTACCTGATACCTAGTCATTTGGGAGATGGTTGTTTCATCTGAATGCTAATTTATGAAGTCAGATTGCCAAGGGCTTGGATGAAGAACCCCGGAAATATTGAGCTTTTTAGAGAAGTTTATCCGTGAAGGGGAGGAGAGATAAAGGACAATAACTACTGGGGATGGTAGGTTCTCAAGTGAGGGTTGTTTTTCTTTTTTTATGGATGGGATGTAGTTATGTTTGTGGAAATAAGGGAAGGGATCTCTACAGGGGGAGAGATTGAAGAGAGTGATCGTGATAGTTGGGAAATTTGCTAGAGAAAAAAGAAGCGGAAGAGAGAAAGGGGCCATGTAGAGAAGGAAGTTAACACTGGCAAGAAAGGCCACACCTGCGTCTAAGGCTGGACTAGGATAGCAAATAGAGCCTGGAATATAAATTATGCAAAAAGTAGGCAGCCAGACAGTGAAGGTCTTTCAGTATAAATAGCCATAGTTCGCTTTATTTTAGAAACAACTGGGAGCCTTTGAAGATTCATGAGTAAAGGGAGCGAGCTAGTCAAAACTATGCACCACAGAGATTACAAAGTGGAAAAAAAAATCTGTATTTATTGAAATTTTTTTTATAGTAGCTCTTTATGTAGTGGCAGAGAACTGGAAACTAATGGGGTGTCCATGAATTTAGGAGGTGCTGAGCAGATATATGAATGCAATGGAATATATCACAGTAAGAAATGAGAAGAACATCTGGGAAGATTTGCATCAACCACTGTAGAGTGAAGGGAGAGGAACAAATAGAGTAATCTAGGTAATACAAACATTGTTGTAAAGACAAACAACTGTAAGATGGAAGATCTCTGATTAATTGAATGAGCAACCTTGATTCCAGAGGGGAGGTGATGGAGCATGCTCCATCATCTCGGCATTTCCTCGCCTGACTGGACTCATTCAGACTTCTTTAGCTTCTCTGTCATGCCCCCAGCAAACTCATCATTGGGAAATCTCATGATCTGCCAAGGCACAATCAGCCTCGTTACTCACCGCCTCTTACAACAAGCCCTCTGCCCCTTGGACTGGAGGGTGGAGCCATAAACTCCACCATTTAAGGAGACAGGACGGGACAGACACTGCAGACATCTCTATTTCCCACCTGGCTTCAATTTATCCCTCCATGGGCCAGCTCGCTTTGCTTTTCAACTTTCTTCTGTGTGTTATCTTCCCCTATTTGATTGTATGCTCCTTGAGGGCAGGGACTGCTTTAAAAAAATGTTTGCTTAACCCAGTGCCAGGCACATACTCAGCACTCAATAAAGGACAGACTACTGACTTCTTGCCAGAGGTCACACACGTGATGCACTCAAGATGAATAAATAGACTTTTTTTTGACATTGACAATGCAAGTATTTGCTTTACGTGTTACAAATTGCTTGGACCCCCAAAATCCACCAGTGGCAGTGGGAGTGGTAGGGAGAGACTTAAAATTAGGCTCTTTTCCTCCCCTGAAAAAAAAATTTTAGAGAAGTAAGGTCCCCAAAAGTTCGAAATAAGCAGTTCAGCTTTGAAAGTAACACGGAATTTGTTACAACCGTCCCGCAACACCGGCAGGTTTCACAATTGCAGTCTGGGTTATTCCCGGATTGGCCATTGGTCATTAAATGGAAAGTTTTTGGAGATTTGCGGAGTATTGTGGAAAATCACAGATGACAAGCACGGGGCCTTATGTTCATGAGTTCAAATCCTAGTGAGCTGGAGAAGGAAATGGCAAACCACTCCAGTATCTTTACCACGGAATCCCACGGAATCCCCAAATGGGGTCACGAAGAGTTGGGCATGAGTGAAAAATGCTTCAACAGCAAAAAAGCCATAAATGCATAAATACCATATATTATCGACCTATTTTATGCTATGCCATACCATACTATGAATAATACTATTAACGCTATAGTAAGACTACTAATACTATAGCATACTATTAATCTAATCTAGACTTAACTGCTACAAATACATGTACACACACTTATTATACAGCTTTATTTCACTCGAGAACTCCGGGCTTTCTCACTGTCTTTGGGAACGCCCTCCCCGCTGTTCCTTCACCATCCAGATTCAGTCATCTTATCTCCTCCCAAGTACTCTCTGTGGAAGGAAATTCTTGAAGCTATGGCTGCTGTGGGTGATGAGCTACAAAGAGCTCGAGATACTCATCTCTCCGGATTAGAAACTGCAACTTCTTATGTTGTTCTGCTTTTTCTTTTGCTAAATATGTTCAGAATTGCTAAAAAAAGAAAGGTTCCGAGGGGGGCATAGAGTTATTTGTGGTTTTTCACATCCATGGGTGTCCCGTGCCCCTAAAAGGGGTGACTGTATATGGTTAGAAAGACGTACTGTACATAACCAACACAATTTCATCTACAATCCCTTCTTTGTTCCATAACATATTTGGAAAAGTTAATTTTATTTAGTGTTAAGTTCGGAATTAAAAAAAGGAAGAACAAGATACATTAGAGAAAAGCGAGAAGAAGCTGCGATCCATCAGGAGACTCGAACCTTGATGATTAGCCAATCAGGAATGAGAAGGACTGGTCAGACAGTAGGAAGAGGATCAGGAGAAAGGGAGCCAACCAAAGGGAGAGGAAGGTGTCAACAATACCGCTTAATGTCTGGGGCAGCTAGGTGGAGCAGTGAGTACAGCAGCAGCCCTGGAGTCAGGAGGACCTGAGTTCAAATCTAGCCTCAGACACTTGACACACTAACTAGCCGTGTGACTTTAGCCAAGTCACTTAACCCCAATTGCCCTCTGCAAAAAAAAAAAATCAAAAACAAAAAACAATATCACTTAATGTTCACCTCTGGACACATACAGAGCCTCAGGTATGCTTGCCATTCAGCACAGTTTCCCAATAGGCAATGATCCTGGGTCACCATGACTAATGGTGAGTTAGTGACACATAAACAGATATCTTCTGCTTTAATTTCACATGAATAATAGTCCTTCCAAAGTCTTCAGTCCCAAGGTTCCTCCAACAGAGCTTTCCTTCCCCTCCCCCCCAGGCCGTAATGGTAAGAAGCATTAAAATTACTTTAATTAAATAGAAGCCATTGTTATCTTCTATGCTGCATCTAATATTATTTCTGGTTGAAATTGAATCCAGCATAGAAGATTACAATGACTTCTTTTTAATTAAGGGGAAAGATTGGAGTAGATTTCAAAGAAAAGCAACAACTAATCGTTGTAGGAGCCGTGATACTAATGATAACAGCATCTGCTGAAATGTAATCTCATTCTGAAATGGACAGTGTGGGTGTGTGCATGTGTGTGTGAGAGTGTGCGTGTGTGCGTGCGTGCGTGTGTGTGTGTGTGTGTGTGTGTGTGTGTGTGTGTGTGTGTGTGTCTGTGTCTGTGTGAGAGCGCGCTATGGAAGCATCCTGCCAGCTTGGTTTGTGTTCATGGATTAAGTTATTGAGGGTACAAGGTTCTTTCATACCGTCTGATTGTTAGAATAAATCTTGAGGAGTCAGCTAAGTATTATCCTCATTTTACAAAACTGAAGACCCTATGGTTCAGTTAACTACTTTATCAAGTTAAGTGACTTTCTCAAGGTCTCATAGTTAGTAAGTAGCAGAAAAGACTGAAATCCAGAAATCCTGGCTCCAACTCCAGTACTCTTTTCGTTATAACAATCCACCTTCAAAAGTCTTCAGTGAGTTTCAGTTTTATTTCAGAACCAAAAATGGAAAGAATTCTTTCCCAGATGTCATCTTGTTAAATAGATTACCTAAACTGATCTGCTCAGCATATAAAAACAGGCTTTATCCAACAAGATATAAAGTTGCTTTAAATGTCTTACGATAGTTATTCTTCGTTATTTTCTCAACATTTATGAAGTACTTACTACGTGCAAAGGCATATAAGCCATAGCTTAAATTATAATTAGATTCACTAGATAAAATTCAGATAAGGTATTTATTTAGATTAAACCTGCTTTCTGCAAGGGCCACAGTTCTGTTGGTGGTTGATATTCCTTAATAACAAGCAACATGGAAAACACTTAATGCCTGCTCCAACTTAGTACCGGTTTCAGACACTTTTTCTTATTTGTCTGATTTTCCCAGACTAGCCTAGAGCTTGACCATAAAGCCTTTTCTTTTTTCCTTTTCAAGGGAAGGACTGGGAATGAGAACGGTCAAGGGAGCGCAGGAAATTTATCCTGAATTCTGTTACCTTTCCCCAAGCTCCAAGACAAGTTTCTATTTTACTGTATCTATTTGCAGCCCACGTTACAATGTATCCCAGAGCTACAAAAAGCTAAAGAATTAGGATATTTATTCAGCACTTCAGCCTTAAATCCTTTTTTCTAAGTTACAAGTCTGGCAAAAAAAGTACTGAATTCCACTGACTTTTGAAAGAAAATACAGTTAAGAGAAATGAATCATTAAGTCAAATTACTATCTGGCTAAAATCTGATCAGCATGACTTCTTTATTCCCTCATACTTTTATGGAACTGCTGAATGGCAGATGTTTTCAATCTCTGAAAAGCAGTAATCCTCAGAAACCAAACCCTAGTGGTCTCTACCAGGATCCTGGCAGATTTTCCGTCCCTCTGTATGGAATCTGCCACTTGGATTTTTTGAAAACTTTTAAGTACATATAAATGTGAGTTATTATTTTTATCCCTTCATCCTTTTATACAACCAGTGGCTCCTGCTTCCTACTCTAGCACTTTTAAAGTGGCTGCTTACATAGATCCTTAAAAAGGGAGTGAGAGACTTAAAAAAATCAACCCCAATGTTGGCAGCCACACACATTATCCATATAGGTAACTCAAACAGCCTGCTAGATCTGAAAGATCTACCCAAACACTCTGAGCAGAATACTATGCAAGTACACAGTGCCTTTGTATCACAAGAAAAGTGGCCAAGGTTGGGTATTTCAGATGAAAACTATAAATTTCCTTAAAGCTATATTAGCTGGCATTAGGAAAAACAATACTTTCACTTTTTAAGCTTTGTTTCAAACAGAATAATCAATTAAAACAAAAAAGAAAATAATTTCTAGTAAGCTCAGTTTATTCCTTGCACTCTTGGTTTTGATGGTAAATAGTATGCCTAAAGATCTATCAAAATTCTCTACTGAAAAACTAGAACTAGTTAAAAAAAAAAACTAGTCAAATAATAAGTTAAAAGATATTTAAAACTTTTTACAAAGCATTTATATAATACAGACTCTGAGCTAGGTATTAGGGACGTAAAAGTCAAAAGGCAAAAGTTCTCTTGCCCTTTCTATTCTAATTCCTGTTATGATTGATGCTAAAATCCCACTTAAACAGTTTGCTCTTGCATTCTAGAAAAAAATGCCAGAATACCCTATTTACACATAGATTCCCTTCACTTTAAATAAGACAAGGGCTGGGCTGGCTGTGGACAGTGCTGGGCCTGGAGGCTGAAAAACTTGTCGCCTAAATTCAAATCTGGTCTTGGACATTTAGGAGCTGTGTGACCCTGGGCAAGTCAGTTAATGCTGTTGGCCTCAGCTTCCTCACCTGTAAAACGAGATGGAGAAGGAAATGGCGAACCTCTCCACTATCCACTCCAGTATCTTTGCCAAGAAAATGGAATCACAAAGCAAAACCCGAACGGAGTCACAGAGTCAGACAAACTGAAACCAATAGCGGTCCTCTAACGGTATTTCACTGACTGTTAAAGAAGTGCATTTTGAAACAACAAATGAATAAAGTATTAATGGACTAAATATAGCGGATAAATGAGATTAAATGCACAAAACAAAAAGTGCACAGGTATAATGGAAAGTATTTTTACTGAAAGTTATGCATGTGTGTGTACTCGTGCGCGTGCGCGCGCGCGTACACACACACACACACACACACACACACACACACACACGCGCGCACACACACACACACACAAAGACTCTGTTCTAAACCCCCTTACTAGTTAAATGACCTGAAGAGAATTTTTTCTTCACCATTGTCATGTTCTAAATACTTCTGAATGTTGTAATCTGAATATTAAATAATACTACTAAAAAAAACCTTCCCAGTCCACTATTTTAAATAATCCATCATTCTCAGCCACCCATTATAGATAAGGCACTAAACCTCTTCAGTTTCCTTATCTATAAAAAGATTTGAGAACGACTATCTCCTTCCCAACCATAATTTTAATTTGATTTGTTCTTAAGTGGTCAATTCATTCATTTAAACAATGTTTAAACTTCTATTGAAGAGTACAGGTTTAGCGATAAGCAAAATACAACTTTCTGACAAATTTAAAAAATAACACATAGCACTTCTAAGCTTTACAAAAAAATCTTAATCTCTTTTGAACCTGATAATAATAATAATAATAACAATAATAATCTGATGATGCTGGTGCTAAAATGAGAACCCAGATTTTTTGGTACAAAATTTTCTTTCTAAGGAAGTCTGTGTTTGGGCTCACTATATCTTTTATATTATACATTCATTATTGCTAGTAAACACACAACAGATTTACATTTTATGGATCATTAGTTTACTGTAGAGCCAAAACATATTCAGTATAGTTCTACCCCCAAAGTACTTTATCTGAAATGTTGCTCAGTTTTACTATCCAAAAGTGATAATGGTAGTCTAAGGAGCATTTAACTTGATTCATTAAACATTTATTTAAAAACTACTCAGCCAGCCTAGAACTGTTCTAGGAAATTGATAAAAGAGTATTTGGAAGAGAAACGAAACCCCCCAAACAGTTTTAAAAGCAACCATGATCACACAAACAGGTTCTATGTAGCAGAAAATAACCACAACACATAGAATTATACAATTTGGGGGGAAGTAAAGAGAGCCTTGAGAGAATCTAGACCTACTTTTTAAAAGACTAGAACTTTATTTGAAAACAAGATTTAAAAAAAAGGTCCCTCTCTTACTTAATTTAAGAAATGGTCTTTTTAAAAAGACCATCCCTGGTGGTCTAATGGTTAGGGTTCTGCACTCTCACTGCCATGCTCTGGGGAACCACGCTCTTGGTCAGGGAACCAAGGACAGCTAGGTGGTGCAGTGAATAGAAGGCAGGCCCTGGAGTCAGGAGGACGTGAATTCAAACCAGGCCTCAGTCACTTGACACTTTACTAGCATGTGACCTTGGGCAAGTCTCTTAACCCCAACTGCCTTGCCTTCCCCCCTCCATAAAAAAAAAGAACTGTTTTAAAAGTCTACTCTGTGCATTTGAGCTAGAAAGCTAGGCACTGGAAATACTAAATGATTAAGGCACAGTCCCTGTCCCCCAAGGCCTCTTTGGAAAGACAACAGGGATCCAAATAACTATGATACAACATAGAGAATGCTATTTCTATAGAACCATCAAAGAAAAGTTGGGAGAGGGAAGGATATTGTTTCTAGGATAAGGAGAAGTGGAATTAGGATAGGTTTCATAGAGCTTAATTGTACTGCTGTGGCTTGAGGGCCACTTAAAGACATTTCCTAGATTTTTCGCCAACAGGTCTAGTCTACAAAACAAATTGTTAGTTCTTGTCTCAAATAGTGCAAAATTACACTAAATTAGAGGTAACATGCACATTTTGGCAGAAGCAATTATGCAAACTTTGCTAAAAGACACTAGGAGACTTTATGTTTGTCCTTTTTTAAAAGAAGCAAATAGAAAACGCTGTCAGTTATTATGAATTTTAGTCTCTGATAGCCAAAATGCAAAATCAAGTATATTAGCAAATTTGTATTAGTTGATAATACTATAGTGCCAAATTTTCTGACCAGTATGTATCTTATTTGGGCAGACATAAATGCCATAGAACACAGAGTTTATTTATAATTGTTTCAAGCTATGTTTTGAAAGTGTGCCAATTGTTCTTAAAAAACTGTGAATTGACTTTATATAGACTGAAGTAAGTCTGGGAGTTGGACACACGACTCATGTTTGGAAGCAAAAGTTTTCCCCTCCCCCCATTTTAAGTGTAAAATGAGTCTTCTTTGTTAACAAGTGAACAGGCACAAGTATTAGCACCCATTATGAAAAGAAATGTCAGTTTTATTCGTGGTTTTAATGAAGTGTTAATATTTTAAGAAACTGGAAAGCATATGGCAGAAACTAGGTATAGATCAACACCTCAGTCCCTATACCAAGATATGGTCCCAATGGATACATAACCTAGATGTAAAGGGTGACATAGCAAAATTAGAGGACCAAGGAAGACATCACCTTTTGGATCTATGGATAGGGTAAGAATTTATGACTAATTAAGGATGAAAGGATCACGGAAGATAAAATTGACAATTTTGATTGTATAATATCGAAGTTTTGTGCAGATAAAACTGATGCAGCTAATACTAGAAGGTAACTGAAGGAAAGGAAAAAACTTTGCAGCAAGTTTCACAGTTAAGAGTATGATTTTCAGGGGCAGCTAGGTAGCACTGTGAATGGAGCACCGGTCCTGGAGTCAGGAGGACCTGAGTTCAAATTAGCCTCAGGCACTTAACACTTACTAGCTGTGTGACCTTGGGCAAGTCACTTAACCCCAATTGCCCCTCCAAAAAAAAAGAGGCATGATTTTCTAGATATATAAAGAACTAATTCAAATCTATAAGAATAAAACTCATTCCTCAATTGAAAAGTGGTCAAAGGAGAAATAGGAATAGGAATATAAGGAAGAAATTCAAGCTACCAATATGAAAAATGCTCCAAATCACTTATAATTAGAGAAATGCCAGTTACAGCAACTCTGAGGTTCCCACTGAATTACTAAAGTGAGAGAGAGAGAGAGAGAGAGAGAGAGAGAGAGAGAGAGAGAGAAAGAGAGAGAGAGAATGAGAAGGGAAAACTGTTTAGGGGATTGTGGGAAAACAGATACTTTGGAAATATGCCATAAAAGTTACTAAACTCTACATATTCTTTTGACTACCAAGCAATAAAATAATTTATACCTCAAAGAGAATGGAGAGGAAACCATCCTTTACGTACAAAATTATTTTTAGCAACTCTTTCTGTAGTGTCAAAGAACTGAATACTAAAGGGGTGCCATCAATTAGGGAATGGCTATCAAATTATGGCATGTAAATGTAACAGAATACTACTGTGCCAAAAGAAATGAAAGAAACAGTTTCAGAAAAAAATGATGAAAATTTGTATCAATTGATAGAGTGAAGTGAGAGCACCAATAATGCTGTAAAAACAAAGTAACAATCAAGTACGATTCCAGAGAACAGACGATAAAATAAGTATGTCAGCCATCCTATAGACAGAGAGCTGATGAATTCAGGGTGCAGAATGAGATCTATTATATATATTTTTTGACATGGTCAACGTGGAAATGTTTTTCTTGACTGCGTATTTGCTATAACGATCTTATTTTTCCATTCCCAATGCCCCAGTGCTGGGGGAGGAAAAGAAAAAAAAATTTTCATTGAAAAAAATCTTTTTAAAAAAAATCACTTAGCCCATACTGTTGGTGGAACTAAAGCTGTCCAATCATTCTGAACAACATCTTGGAATTACTCGCCACCCC
>CM053580.1:213489831-213604984 GCA_028627135.1 Pseudochirops cupreus
AATCCCATGAAATTATAATGACTAATCTTGGCTCATAAGAAGGCACCTCCCTAGGCTTTTTTTTTGCAGAGGTAGGGGACTGAAAGTACGGAACACTACATATAGTTAAGACTTCTTTGATATGTTGATTATTTTTACTGAAACTTTTTTCCTCTTGTTTTAAACTTTTTAAATTAGGTATTGCTCTCTGGAGAAGGAGATTGGGAAATTTAATTGACATAAATCAACAGCAATAAAATTTATTTTTTAAATATTATATATTAAGCTGATTAATATATCACTTAGTGGAGAAAAGGAAAGCATTAAACGTTTTCATTAAAAACTATCAACCTAGGAGGACCTGAGTTCAAATCCAGCCTCAGATACTTAACACTTACTAGCTGTGTGACCTTGGGCAAGTCACTTAACCTCAATAGCCCTCCAAAAATAAAAAAAAAACCAAAACCCAACAAACTATCAACCCACCTAAGTAGTTAGGGGGTATAGTGGATAGAGCAGCAATCTTTCTCAGTTCAAATCTGATCTCATTCACTTACTAGCAGCATGACCCTGGGCAAGTCACTTAACCCTGTTTTGCCTCAGTTCCTCATCTATAAAATGAGCTGGAGAAGAAAATGGCAGACCACTCCTGGCATCTTTGCCAAGAAAATCCAACATGAGGTCAAGAAGAGTTGGATTTGACCCAACACCAAATATGCCTGAAGATACTCCACAAGTGGAAAATTATTATGTCTCATTCAAAGCAAGAATGCTTATATTTCATATTCTGCCCTTGAAGTAATACTTGGTGACCCTCAGAAGTCCTACAGGGACTGCTAATGTGAGGCTTTGACTAAACCAGATGAAGAAATATCTTCTTAAATAGGATAACTTTAATGGTAAATTTCTGGTAGATCTCACATGGGATTTATGTTCAATGTGAAAATATGCAAGACTCTTATGAAAAAAACAGTAATATAACACAAGGAATCACAGAATTCTAGGACTGGAAGAGGGGCCTCTGAGGCAGTTCCTAGTTCAAATCTCTCATTTTATAGATGAAGAAATTGAGTCCCAGTGACTAACCTGCTCAAGATCACGTAAGTTAGTGGCAGCCCTAAAACGTTTTCTGATTCCTGTTTTAGTACTCAAAGAAATATCTAGGAAAGAAAAGGCAAGAAGATTTTGTTCCTAGAAAAGCTTCGTGTAACTTTTGTATTAGGCTAGGGGAAAGAATAGAATCCTGGGAGCATTGTATTATAATGATAAAACAGGAAGAGAAAAAAACAGGGTGTGTAAAACAAAGAACTATTCAGAAGGAAAAAAAAAACCCTGGGAACCACCTTTAGAACACACACATACACATACACACATACATAAATAAAAAGCTTAGATAATGCCTTTCAGCTAGAGTTTTCTGTTCCACCCCCAATCCAATTACTCTTCCCGAGCTTTCCAAAGAACCTCAAAAATGTTCCCATGACAGCTGTTTTAAAAAGGTCCAATAATGGGTTTGTCCACTTGACTACACTATAGTCACAACTCATAGTTTACTCAGGCTTGTCCTTACTAGCCAGGATTATTATACTAGACCCTTTGGCGAAGATGTAGCTAAACCATAACGTGTATTTTTTTTCCCCTTCTTACTGTTGGAGTTTCCTATTCGTGCAAATGCCCAGAATTCATCAAGAAACAATTGGATTTTACCCACTGCACCAGGTCCTGCCCTCTTGCCAACAGAATAAATCCAATCCTTCTTCCACATGGAAATGCTTCGAATACTAAAGCAGCAATCATGGTCCTCCATTCCCTAAGCCCTCTCTTCTTTGTGGATCCTTCTTTTATTTTCCCATTCATTGTCTAGACATCTAAGGTAGGCCACACCAGCAAACTGGTTGAACATGCAATCTATTCCTTTATCCAAGTTCAATTTTTTTAAACAAAAATGTTAAGTTGAACATGTTACAGATTTAAACAGCATGAGTTAATTAAAAAAAATGTTAAACAACATAGCACACATGCCTGGGGCACTGCACTGGAGACCTCACCAACAAGAGGACCAGTTCCATTAATTATGACGTACCCTGAGGTAACAGGTCAAAGCCTTATCACAGAGATGGAGGTGGTGACTAAGCCAGAGTCAATGTTGGGAAAGAGTGGGAAGCAGGGGAGCAGGAGCCTGTTTAGCAGCTATGGGAGGCCTGGTTCACTCGCTAGCCACTCTAGGGATAAGCAGCCCCGGGCAAAAGTTACCATTTTCAGCGCGGCTGTTCATTAAGGAAAACCAATGGGATCCCAGGCCCTATAGAGTTATAGTGGCCTTGGGCAGAGAAAGCAAACCAAAGCTAACCGTCTTAACGTTAAGCTAGTTGTGGATCCTGAGACTGGCCAAGCAGCTCGGGTAAATTCTGTTCCCACACCAGAGAAGCCGTGTTAAGGCACAGGCAGATGGACAGACCATACTAATGGGTATTTGTGGTTGTAATTTTCACATACTATCTAAAAATAGTGCCAGGATTAACCTATAAAACTAATAGGCACTTTAGGGATTGCTACTGAACCTGTGATTTCATTCCTAGATAACGAAAATGCCTGTGCTAGCGCAAGTCCACACTTTCTCTGTAATTTATAGGATTAAGAGGGTAGCATAGAGCACAGACCATTCAAGGCCCGGCCCAGGGGCACCAGCTAGTGTGTGTCAACAAAGGGACTTAAACCCAGTTAGTCCTTACTCCAAGGCAGGCTGCAGGCTCTCTATTCAAGTTCAGGTTTGAGAGACAGCCGTATTTACTTTATTTAGGTAAAACGAATTAACATTCCTAAGAACAGAAATATAAGGTAGATTAAGGTAATAAAGTAAATTACTTGCAAATGTTTGATTCTTTAAAAAAGAAAAAAAAAAGCCTTTGTCTTTACGGTAGATTCTACGTTCTTAAAACATAGAACCCAGCTCCATTCTGCCCCTTCCGATTTTTGCTCTTCATAAAACTGCAAGTGAAGTGATTCCTGTTTGGGGACACTTTTGACCTCTAAAGTTGCACAGCTACCTCCTACAAGTCACTCCCTGCCCAGTTTGGGAAGGGCAGGTATGACTTTCTAGCTAAAGGACAAAACATTTTTTCGAGCATGCTCGGAAGAATCCGAGGCGACTTGCCTTAAACAGGGAAGTTCTTCCTACGAGGGCACCCCAGGAAATGTAATGAACCAGGTCAGATACTCTCAAGGTCCTATTTACTCATCCTAATAAAGGATTCTGCCATAAAAATGTGGTGGCCTCTACTCAAATAAAATTGTCGTTAGAATTTTAAATTAAATTAATTCTAAATTTAAATTAAAATTTCTTTGTGAACTTAAACACAAAATGCAAATGAGAGGCTCTTACTGGAAGCTGAACTTGCTCAATCACTTTTTCTAAGTAGATCGACATAAATATACCCATGCACACTACATTCAACAAAGGAGCCACAAACATCGATCTCCTTGGGCACTCTGTTTTGTGTGCATTGAAAAGCAGGTTTAATGGGCACTTTGGGACTGACTTCTGGGCTGTCTTTCACTCTAGCTTCAGGAACGGGCCCAGAGGGGTTCGTTTCTGGGCCGTTCCGGGTGCCCGGCTGCAATACGTCCTGGGTACGGGGCCCGAGCCAGGGAACCACAGGTAGGCTGGTGCAGCCCGCCGGCCAAGGGGGCCACGGGGAGCCCCGGGAAGCCCCCAGAAGCCCCGGGGAGCCCCCAGAAGCCCCGGGGAGTCTCGGTGCAGAGACTTGAGTCTAAGGTGAGTGTGGGGCTTGGAACTGCGCTAGTTCCTCTCTCCGCTCGCGCCTTCTCCAGCGGAGAACGTGAGAGCCTCCCAAGTATGAAGGGATAAATTGGCACATTTGTGATGAGACCTTCTGAAGTGGATATTTGCGTGTAAAAGTTAACATGACTGTTAGGGGCTAAATGTCACTGGGATGCCGAAGGCCACCCCGTGCAAGCGATGGAACCACAGAGGTGCGCACTGAAGCATTTTGCAGAGTCTGGCCACGCACCCCCTTCCCCTCTGTCCCCACAAAGACATCGGAGAAGCCTGGGCGGTGAGGGAAAATCTATCTTAGCTGGCCTTCAGGCAGTGAGGGCCAGGACATTCAGTTCATGTTCCATCTCCTTCCCCGAGCAGAAGTAAGCTTCTCCCAAAGCACAGACACCTCTTCAGCAGCCCCTGGTGCCCCTCCTTCCCACAGACCCAAGAGGGTAGGAGGTAGACAATGGAGAGGACCTCCCAGATCTTCCACCATTTAAGGAGAGTGCCCCGGGAATTGACCTGATCATTTCCCATTTTGCTACTTTACTGGATCTCCAGAAACTTTTCTAGATCTCCAGAAACTCAAATTAACTCTGAAAATCTCCCCACCTCAGACCGCCCTTTCAGTTTCTTTTTCTGTCCAGTCTTCCCAAATTAGATCCTAAAAGAGATCCTTTAGCTGAATTACTCCTTTCTTTGTATCCCTAGCTCTTAGCACAGTGCTAGGCAGAGTAAGCGCTTAATAAATGTTTATGGACCTTTTGTTATTGACTAGCTAGCACTAATCCATTAATCTAGGACACTCCCCAGGAACATTCCCTTATGACAAATACATATTGTCCAACAAAACAAATCAACACATTGGTTACACCTAGAATTTATTAATAAATACAGTTCACTTCAGAAATCTAGAAAGGGCTTACTAAAAAGAAGCTCTTAACTGCCTCCTCTGGCATGGAACAAATAATAATTGAAACAACAGCAAGAGAACTGTACCTAGAGGAACTTCTCTGGATTTGGAGGCTGTAAACATGTCATTTCCTAAGCAAAGTGACTGTTCCTTGTATCCTTCACTGCACTTAGCCCAATGCCTCCACTATAGGTATCTGATAAATACTTGCCGAGTGAATAAATAAGGTTTGTAAGAGTAGCAATACAAATTAGAAGGGGAACCAGTTTATACACAGGATTTCAAGTTTCATAAGGACCTTGCCCTTCATTTTGCTTGAGTTAGAATGAAAAGCTGTTTTACTCCTTCTTTGCTTACTCAATAAGCTTTTGCTAAGTTAGTCCCTAAAGTTTTAAGACATCCTGTGTTCAAGGTTTGTGGCTAAAAGCCACAACAGGTCAGGTACAGAATCTCTCTGGGTATGAATGAAAAATTTAGAGTTCTGTGCAGTAGAAATTTTAAACATTTAACCAATATGCCTACAAAATTCATGCATTAAATTAAACCACTACTGAGCTTTTGATAAAACCACTTTTAATTGTGTCCCCTAAAACTTAGTTCAGGTACTGGAATTGATGGCTGGTGATTCAAAACCCTTTAAAAATGTCTCTTCAATTCTTAATGTGTCTGAAGTAGATTGAAGGAAGGTATTAGGTCTGTTTTAGATGGAGAAACTGGGATGCAAAGATCTTTAATGCCCTTTTTTCTTCAAAAACTCCCTCATCAACCATTCAAAATTAGCACAATTTTCTATTCAACTAGACCACCTTTTTTTAAAAGCTAAGTCAGTTTGAAGTATTTTTATGACTACATGCTACTGAGAGAAAGGTATGAAGTCTAGAATCTTGATTAGATATTGCTACAAACAAAAGCAGCCATAAATTCACAAGGAAAAATCTGCCCTCCTACTACTTCCCCCACCACAAACTTCCTCTTTTTCTCCAACCCCTCAGGACAATCATGAGGCATGGGACAGCAAACATTAAAATATCTCATTTCAAAAGAAAAGCCTACTTAATTTTAATCAAGCCTTCAGCTGCCCACATGGGTAATTTTCTTTTTATAACAATTGGCATTTAAAGAGTAAATTTAAAAGTAGCACAAAGGATTATGGATACAGTATTGCAGTAATAACCCAAAGTCCTATGTAAACTGACTGTTCAGGATGTCCAAAAACCAACATACAAAACATAAAGGATAAATAAGAAAAAAGCTTCTAAACGTTCCATTCCCAAACACACTAAGTTATTGTACTGTTTTACCCTAGCCAGAACTTGTCTTCTGAGATCATGTCCTAACACGCTGAAGATAATCATTTCATATCTGGCTGGCTTTTTTTTTTTAAGTGCTTCATATGGGCTGGGCATTATGTGTGGGGGTGTAACTGCACTTCACCAACCTGAAAATTTCATAGATCAATGTGAAAAAAATCTACACAAAAGTAATTGAAAGTCTTGAACTATGAAATTTGAGAAATAGCTAAATCCAACCACTTTTATAGTTTAGAACTACAAAAGGGTATGTTAAATTGCACAGTCTTTCTAGTTTAAGCTAAAAAAAAATCGTGCCAGGAAGCACGTTTTGGTCTAAATACACCATCGAATTAGCGAAAAATGACTGCTAACCACTTAGAGAAAGTCAAGAAGGATAGTTATTATTGACACTGAAAGAGTCCAGAAAGATTTTTACTTTTAGTCTAGCACAAACTGAAAAAAAAATTCCCTAAAGTCCAGGAAGTTGTCCTAAACACTGAAACAATCTAATTACATTGTGTGTGCTTAAAAACAATTTCTCCTTTGCAACTGATTAAAAAAACACCCTTCCTGATGGCAAAGCATCATTTTTGCAGATTTTAAGTATAAATATCACACTATAGAAGAGACAGTTGTCAGAAAAACAAGTCACTTAAAGTTACTTACTTCTCATCTACGTGAAGACTTGGAGAACATTTGATGGCTAGCCATGTTTTCCAGTGAATGTGTCGTACTTTGTAAACTTGTCCAAATCCCCCTGAACCGATCTTCTCCCAGCTAATGAATTCACTGGAGTCAAATGTTCTCAGCAACCCCATTTCCCAAGGGGAACTGTTCTCCTTTTCCATCTTTTACCAACTAAACTCTCCAAATCTGGTTTCTCTACTTTCCTTTACTTCCCAAACTTCCTGGCTGCTTTCTCCCACAGTACGGAAGGCTGTGTCTTTCCCAGCCCAGGTGACTCAGGTGTATTCATTAACCAAGCTATGACATCATTTCCTGGGCTCCAGTGGCTTGAGCCTGGTGTCTGTAACTTGAAGGGCACAATTCGATTCAAACAGGAAATACTAAAAAGTTTCCTTGTTTTTTCAGAACAAAGGTTACAGAGACTGGAGAATTTACTGTTCTCCTTCAATCCCAAATGAAATGATAAATTCATAGTACATGGCCCAATTGGAAAGTTCTCTTTATTTTAGTATTAGTGCTGTCTCAAATGAGACTCTTGAACTTTTCATTCGGAGATCATATTTAAACAGAAGGCCAGAGAATGAAAGTGACAAATGTCGAGTGTGGCTCGACAGACAGCAAGATTCAGTTCAATTCCATTCCATTTGATGTAATTCGATTCAGCACGTACTGAGTTATAGAAGTCATTGTGTTCAGTGCAAGGACAAAAAAGCACGGCATTCTTTAATTCTTTCTTCACTTAATGAAAAATGTTCTCCTCAATTTAAAATCTAAGAAGATTTTTGAAGAAGAAACAAATTAACTATATTTTTTGCCCTTTGGTGAAAAATATTCCTGGATTGAAAATACTCTGCTTTTTAAAGGTAGGCTGATGAGTGTTACATTATGAAATCAGAACAAAGAGTCAGGATCAGGACTTTGATGATCTCATAACTAGGCATCATTTCTATACCATACCAAGTCTGGCCATTAGAATTAAGGAGTAATACTTCCTGGAATTGGATAAAAATAATAAATCCACGTAGGAAAAAAAAAACAAGAATACAAAGACAAAGCTACGAAGAAAAACTTTTGAAGAAAGGCAATGTCACATCACAGACAATGATGAATTGGAGCAGTGAGCAGAATTTTTTGAAAAGTCACTTAAAACTACAAGAAAAAGTACATTCTTATTTTTTCAAGAATGTATTTGTTTTGATTATGGAGAGGCAGAATTAATTGATTCATTAATTAAATAAAAAGCATTTACTTAGTGATTACTATGCAAAAAGTACTGTCCAAAGCTCTGGGAATCCAAGTGTAAAAGCAAGACAGTCCCCACTCTCTGTATCTTCCATTCCAATTAAGGGAGACAACAAACAGATTTCAAATTAAAGGCCTTTCAAAGGCCTTCCAGCGTAGCAGTGAGGTAGGTGGTAATATATCTTCCATGGTTTCACGTCAATGAATGTTGAGCCTTTTGACAGTGAGCTTGGGTGGTAAGAACTTTCTTTTCTTCTCAGCAACTACAAACTTTTTTGCCTGGCTGTCGTTGCTGAGGAAATAGAGACTGGAGCACCTGCAAAAAGAGTCAGTTGTCTGGTTGGATCTTCCTTAGACTATGGATGTGGGGCCAGGCTGGTGCTCTGGAGGGAGGCATTTTCAGGAAATTATCTGCTCACAAATGGCATATGATGGTGTGTGTTAATGCATTTTATGCTCTATATGAACAAAACTTAGCCACTACAAGAAAAGATACTTAAATTCCCAAATAATCAACAAAATCAAAACAACTTTAAGGTACTACCTTATAGCCAATGGGATGGAATAGAATGGCCAAAATGATAAGGTTGACTGTGTGTGTGTGTGTGTGTGTGTGTGTGTGTGTGTGTGTGTGTATGGTGGAAATATAGGCAATCTATTCCAATTGTTGGTGAGATGGTGGTGTAAAGTTTGGAAAGCAATATGGCCAATGAGCAGAAGTTCCAAGACTAGTCACGCCTTACCCCCATCAGTTACATTGCTGATGCCCACCCCCGCCCCCATCAAAAACAGGAAAAAGACTTACCTGTACAGAAATGGTCATAGCTGTTGTTTGTATTGGCAAAGAAATGAAACAATCTTTATAGCCCAGTATTGGTAATTGGCTGAATACATTACGGTTTATAAATACAATGCAATATTATTCTGCTGAAGATATGATAAATATGAAGAATATAAAAAAAAAAAAAAAGGAAAGAATCTGCATTTAAGAAGGGTGCCCAGGCCAGCCCTGTCTCATTCCTTTCTAGGCTGTGCTCCAGATTTCCTCTACCACACCCTAGCTCTTCATCTAAAAACTTCACTCTAGCCCTTGAATCAACGTTTTTCCCTCTCCCTCTCTCTTTTCCTCTCTCTCCCATGTCTCCCTCCCTCTCTCTCTCTCTCTCTCTCTCTCTCTCTCTCTCTCTCTCTCTCTCTCTCTCTCCCCCTCTTTTTCTCTCTTTCTCACCCCTCCTGAGGTACTTCCTCACCTTTCCAGCTTCCTTTAATATATTATCTTCATCCCTGATACAGTAAGTTTCTCGAGGACAGGGACTGTCTTTTTTTCCCTAATTACATTTTATTCCCAGCTCTTAACCCTGTACTTTGCACCTAGGAGGTGATAAACAATGGCTATTTGACTGACTGACTTAGAAGAGGTAAGGCAGAAGTGTGTATGTGTTCTTCTTCTACCCTTAAGCATATGAAGTAGATATAATTTTTCAGATGGAGGAAGTAAAATGCAAAGATTTTAAATTGCTTTCTTCCCCACCTCACCCCTCATTAAAAATTTAGAATTAGTTTTCTTTTCAATTAGATCACCCGACCTTTAAAAAAATAAATCAATTTAAATATTTTAAGACTTCATGCCATTGAGAATGGTATCTACACACACGTATATATATATATATATACACACACATGCACATATATGTATGTAGCATATATATGTGTATATCTATATCTATATCTATCTATCTATATATGCATATGTATTTTTACATTAGGGCAGCTAGATGGTGCAGTGAATAGAGGGCTGGGCCTGAAGACAGGAAGACTCATCTTCCTGAGTTCAAATCTGGCCTCAGATACTTACTAGCTGTGTTACCCTGGGGAAGTCACTTAACTCTATTTGCCTCAGTTCCTTACCTGAAGGAAATAGCAAATCACTTCAATATTTCTGCCCAAAAAACCCCAAATGGGGTCATGAAGAGTCGGACACAATGAAAAACAATGAAACAACAACAAAAGTTTTTACATGTGTACACAGCTATTGGGTGTCGATGAGAAGAGCGATATTCAGCCGAGGACTTTACCCTTCTACTCAAAAGTGGGACCAAATCTCTGGGATCTTTGATCCCAGGCCTTGACTTTCAGGAGAATCTGTCCTTTGGCTGCCATGCCTCCTATGCATCCCCAGTCCCTTCTTTTGTGCAGGGCTGGCAAGGTGGAGGTTCTTGTTTCAGACAGGCAGTTAATAAGCATTAATTACTCTCCTAGTAAGTGACAGGCACTGTGCTGAGTACTGGGGACACTGGGAAAAGGCAAATAACTGTTCACAAGTCACAGTCTAACAGGGGACACAAAAGCAATTATAGACAAACAATAAATAGGATTATTGGAGATCATCAATAGAGGTAAGGCAGTAAGAGAGATTGGGGAAGGCTACACAGGGTGAGATTGTAACTGGAACTTGAAGGAAATTGGAAGGTAGAGACAAGAGGCAGAGAATTCTTGGCATGGGGGGACAGTCACTGAAAACACCCAGAATCAGGAGATGGAGAATCTCACTGAAGAAGCCAGTTTAATTTATTGCAGAGTTGAGGGTGAGGTGGAGGAGGAGAATATAACATGTAAGATGACCTGAAGGACAGAGACAGACTTCGAAGGACTTTGAATGCTGAATAGAAGATCTTACATTTGATTCTGGAGATGATGGGGAGGCGGTGGAGTTTATTAAGGAAGGAGTTAAGGGAGACATGGTCAGATCTGCATTTTAAGAAGATATGTTGATAGCTGATAGAGTGGAGAGACTTAAGGCAAGAACAAGGAGACCAGCCAGAAAAGTATTTGTAGTAGTTCAGCAGCTCATGAGGTGCTGAGAGCCTGCCCCAGGGTAGTGTCAGTGTCAGAGAAGAGAAGACATTATGGCATATTATGAATGACTTGACAATTAATTATATATGGTAAGTGAGAAAGTGGGGAGTTGAAGATGACACTTAGGTTGGGAGCCTGAGTGGTTTGGAATACGATAGTGCGCTTAACAATAATAGGGAAGAGGGAGAGAGTTTGGAGTGAAACGTGATGGGTTCAGTTTTTGACATTTTGAATTTAAGGTATCTACAGGACATACAATTTGAGTTATCTAATAGGCATTGGAGATGCCAGTCTGGAGGTTAGGGCTGGATAAATAGATCTTAGAACCATCATGGTGGTGATAATTATCATCATCAAGATGGCAGTCGAATCCACTGGAGTTGATGCTTTGTGGGATATCCATCTTTAGCAGGCCTGTATAAAAATCCAGCAAAGGAAACAGAAGGAGTAGTTCAGAGAGATAGGAGAAGAACTGGGATAGTGTATTGTCAAAGAAGCTTAGAAGGAGGTATAAAGGCAAAGATGATGATCAACAAATAAAAAGCCATTAGATTTAGCAATTAAGGGATCAGCAGCAGCTTTGGAGAGAGCCGTTTTGGTTGAATGACCAGGTAGGTTGGAAGCCAGATTGTAGAGAGTCAAAAACAGTGGGAAGAAAAAAAGATAGGCATCCAAAGATAGATGACCTTAAGGAGTTTAGGTACAGGGCAGAAGAGATACGGGATGATAGTGAGAGGGGATGAATGGAGAAAGGGAAAGGGGCTTTTTGAACATGGGAAAGACATGGGAATGTTTGTAGGCAACAGGGAAATAATATATAAGGGGAGACTGAAGTTAAAAAGTATTGATGATATTTTGAGAAATCTGCTGGAGAAGGATGTAACAGGATCCTTTGGACATGTAGAGGGGTCTGCCTCTACCTTTGTTTCCAAGAGTAAAAAAGGAAATAGTAGGGGAAAGTATCTAAGAAATGTGAGATGAAGAGGAGTGGAGAAGAAGGAGTTTTCATCTAATGGCCTCAGTTTTTCAGTGAAATATTACACAAGGTACTCATGTGAGAAGTTAAGGAGAGGGGAGAACAAGAGGAAGTTTGAAGAGGGATGAAAACCTTTGGAAGAGCTGCTGTGATAAATGAGATAATGAATTATTTTTAGAGGTATAAAAGGATTCCCTTGCCTTAATGAGAGCCTAGTTGGGATTATGTAACATGTTCGTAGAGGACTTATTCGTCACAATTTCATGATTTTCTCCAGCTTCATTCAGCAGAATATAAGTAGGAACAAAAACACTGGAGGATGGAAGTAATCCAAGGTTGAAGCTTGGCAGGATTATTTCAGCAACAGGGAGATGGGAGGAAGGCACTTGAGAAAAGAAGACAATGTAGATTTGAGCTAAGTTGACCAAGATAGAGAAGGGAGGAGAAAGTAGCTAGTGCAGGGATGATAGTCTGGGGAATAATGAGGAGTGAAGTGATTGGGTGTCATGGTGAGGCTAAGGAACAGGATCTGGAGTCACAGGGAGTGATAACAGATTGTGATCAGATAAGGAAATTTCAGTTATGTACATGGAAGAAGGACATTTGTGGGTGATGACCAGATCAAGGGCATAACCAACTCACTGTAGCTGAGACAGACTGGAGAAGTAGGAAATGGGAATGAATAAATTGAGGAATTAAAAAGTTAGAGTTTTTGAGGGAGTGTAAATATGTATGTTGAAGTCCCCTAATGTGAGGGCAGGAGTTGGGGAGAAAAGAAAAACCTACACCAAGCAATGGACTTATTGAGGAAAGGAGAGAGTGTGAGAGAGATCCGTAGAGAGCAGTAACAAGAATTTTGCTTGGGCTCAGTGAACCTCAAAGGAGGAGAGGTTACTGAGTGATGGTAGTAGAGGGAGTAGCTGAAAATGGCAATGGGGATCAAATTATAGTCCAACTTCCCCTTCAGTAGATGGGGTAGGGAGGGGAATGAGTGAAATTTCAACTAGTTCTGGAAAGGGTGAACAGAGTCAGTAGGAGGGAGTCAGAGTTTGGTTAGAGTCAGAAGATGAAAGCAGTAGGAAAGGAAAAGATTTAAGATGAAAGTGTGTTTATTACCTGTGGAGTAAATATTCCAGAGCATAGAGGAAAGAATGGTTTATAGTGGAACATTGTGGAGGGGGAGTGTTGGGGGTGGCCAACAAGTGTGGCCAAAGCAGATTAAACTATAATTGGGAAATATTTAACAGAATAAGTAAAAATACAATAAAATATAGATAAGGTTACATTTAAAAATTCAGTCATGATGCTGCTCAAAGGGATCCTTGTGTATAGATTAGAGGCATTATTTCCATTTGAATTTGACAGCATTGTTTTAAGTGTCACGCCTGTCACACCTGTTTGTGAATGTATGTTTATGCATATGTGAAGCCCTTAAGAGCAGTTGTGGAGTACAAGGGGAACCAGAGGATTTCTCTTTTTTTCCTCCATCTCCCATCAGCCACAGAGTCTAGCAGCAGATCAAGAGGTGTCCCATCCTTGCAGTTTCAGTTCTGGAACTCCCAAGTCTTTGCCAGTCAGAAGCTGCCTGAAAGGGTGAAAGAAGAAGTCTTTTTTTTCTCTTCTGTCTAGCACCCATCAGTTAGGAAAGTTTGTAGGGTGATTTCTAGAGGAAACACTACATCTATCAGAGAGTAGAGACATCCGCTCCAGAAGGTTATGGATGCAGAGAGGCAGTTGCAGAGGGAGGAAGCAGTTTCAAGGAACATGACCTCCTGGTGTGATAGTAGCAGTATTTCCTTCAGGCCTTTCCCAAGGCCCTACTACTCCTAGGTGATGCTAGTTTTTCCTTTAAAGGCATTGCAACTGTTGTTGAGGCTTAATTAGTGGTGAGAAGATGGTAGTATGCAATGCAGAGCAGAGATGTCAAACTCAAAGAGAAATGGGGGCCACTACACCATACATAAGGATCCCTGTAAGCCATGAATTGACTTAGTTTTAAACTGTAATATTTCTGCTTTATTGTATTTTCATTTATTTTGTTAAAAATTTCCCAATTACACTTTAATCTGGTTCAGGCCTCACTTGGAAGTGTTGCAGGCCAAGTGTCTGGCATCTCTGATGCAGAGGAATCCAGATCCCCCACAAACACTTCAGCAGGGCTTAGAAAGGTACTCTAAGCCCTTTGACCCAGCAATACCACTTTTAGGGCTGTATCCCAAAGAGATCATAAAAACAGGTAAAGGACCCACATGTACAAAAATATTTATAGCAACTCTTTTTGTAGTGGCCAAGAACTGGAAATTAAGGGAATACCCATCAGTTGGGGAATGCCTGAACAAGCTTTGGTATATGAATGTAATGGAATAGTATTGTACTATAAGAAATGATGAGCAGGTGGACTTCAGAAAAACCTGAAAAGATTTAGATGAACTGATGCTGAGTGAAATGAGCAGAACCAGGAGAACATTATACACAGTAACAGCAACATTGTGCAATGACTAACTTCGATATCTTCTCAGCAATGCAAGGGAAGACAACTACAAAAGACTCATGATGGAAATGCTACCCACATCCAGAGAAAGAACTATGGAGTCTGAATGCAGAGTGAAGCAGACTATTTGCTCTCTCTGTTTTGTTTTGCTTTTTCTTTCTTGTGATTTCTCCCATTCATTCTAATTCTTCTTTACAACATGACTAATGTGAAAATATGTTTAGTTAGAATGTATACGT
Source organism: Pseudochirops cupreus (assembly GCA_028627135.1). Lineage (NCBI taxonomy): Eukaryota > Metazoa > Chordata > Mammalia > Diprotodontia > Pseudocheiridae > Pseudochirops > Pseudochirops cupreus. The sequence continues at coordinate 213,504,288 of CM053580.1, forward strand.
TATGTCTATATCAGATCTCATGCTGTCTTGGGGAAGGGGGAGGGAAGAGAGGGCAAGAAAATTTAAAGCTCAAAATTTTGTGTAAGTGAATGTTGAAAACTAAAATTAAATAAATTAATGAAGAAAAATAAAAACACCCTAAGGAGAATCAACTGCAGGTTCCCCTGATTATCCAGGGAAACCAAAGGGAATCCTAGTAATTGCTGGAGACAAATTAGGGTGGGTGGAAAGTACAGAGCAGGCAGCTATGGGAGGCTCTGGGCAAGTCAGTTTGACAAGCCCAGCAGGGACACAAGTCCAACGTGAGCAGAGTGGTGCCTGAAGTCCCAGATCTTTGGGCAGAAGTCCAGCCTAAGAGAGGAACCTTGGGAGTTCCAAGTGGCATTCAAAGTAGAACTATTAGGGAAAGCATTGCAGAAGAAAGGCCCTAGGCAAAATCTAACATGTGATTCCTACAAGCCTGTGGTCAGAGCCCAGCACAAGAATAGCCCCTGTAACCTAACAAGGAGGAAAGATCCCAGGTAGATACTATACTAGGGAAAAGTACCAGAGGCCTATGGTAAGAGAAAGCCCTCAAGAAGAGCCCAGTCCTGAAGCAGCCTGAGTCCCTTAAAGAGGAGTCCAGTTTGGGCCACCACACCCTGGACTAGTCAGGCCCTGCCCACATTATTCAGTTATGAAATTTGACCCAAGCTCAGGTCTATTCTAACTCAGTAAGCCAAGGAAAATGCTGACTATTATGAGGAAATACTTTGGTTTGACAAATGCCCCCAGGGAATAAACCCTAAGGAGTGTAACAATCCCACCACAAGTAAAAGTAAAGTCTCAGAGAAAAAAACTATCCTGGTCACAGGCACTTCATGAGTGTCTTGGAAAGGAAACAAGAGGTGGAGAATATGAAAGCTAAGAAAGAAAGAATAACAAAGAAATGTGACACCTTAAGACAGGTAGAGAATCTCAGACAAGAGCCGAGGGCACTAAAAACCAGAACAGGCCAAACAGAAGATGACTCAGTAAGATATCAAGAAATGTTGAAGCATCATCAAAATGTTAGAAAAAACCCAGAAAGAAATGTAAGAAATATTATATCAAAAACAGGTCAAGGAGAGATCATCTTAAAACAAACAGAACATCTGAAAACCGTAATCTTTTAAATGTATGGGGAACCTGTTTAAAAATAAAATTAAATGTTAACTGCCTGCAACTCTTACAACCCAAAGGAAAAGGGGAAAATAGAAAGAAACCACTGGTTACCTTCTAAAAGAAATTGCCAAATGAAAACTAGGAACATGAAAGTTGCATTCCAGAGCTTATAGGTAAAATTTTTATAAAAACCTACAAGCAGGCAACAAGGTAATCGAGGATCCAGGAGCAACAATAAGCATCACATGTCTTTTGGAGAAAGGAGAGCTTAGAAGAAGATATTCTAAAAGGTGAAAAATAAAGCTTACAATCGAGTTTTCATGGGCCTAATATTCACCACCATTTCCTTGATTCAGTTTCCCCTCATCCTCCAAAATAGAGAGGCCTAGACATTTTCTTTAATTCTGAGGAATTAGCATTCCTCCAAAAGAGACTGCTACTGCACCCTGATGGGCCCCGGCTTCTCCATCACCTAAAGGCATAAAAAATGTCCCGTTCTGGGCAATTGGGCCCCTCAGACTTGGTGGATTTCTCAAGAACACGGGTTTCCATGTCCTTCACTATATGCTGCTGCCAGATGATTTTCCATATGGAGATAAGGGCCCATGTCTAGAGAAGCCAAGCCACAGTGTATCCATATTTACAGACTTGCTGTGTCAGAGTAAACTAAGCCCTCTTTTGTTGACTGTTCAATAATTTATGCGGGCATCATTTCATCCCAACATTAAACCTAAATATACAGAATAACCTCCAATACAAGGAAAACCTTGTGGGGGAAAATGAACTTTTAAGGGAATAGAGGAAGGCCAAACAATCCTAATGAAAAAAGCCCAATCTGAGTTGATATTCTGAAATGGACACCTAGAGAAACATAGAAAGTGCCATACTTCTTTAATTGAAGCAGACTATGTGCAGATGACTTGTTTGCATATTAATAGGGGAATAATAAACAGGTGTCTTCTCAAAGGTAAAAATGACAGAGTATCTGTGGGTGGTTTTATTCTATTTTCATGGTCTTAGAAGGAAAAAATGGGAATGATAGAGGACTCTACTGAAGAGGAAACGAAGAAGAATGGGAGGGAAATCACCATTGCAAAATTCTAAGGTGAATATGTGTGTCCCTATATGTTTTTAAATACACATATATATGTGTATGTGGGAGAGAGGAGGAAAGAGGGAGAGAGGAAGAGACAGAGATACAGAGAGAGAGAGAGAGAGAGACAGAGAGAGAGACAGAGAGAGAGAAACAAAAGCTACCTTTCTTTTAAAATGGGAGTAACACTCCTCCCAGCATGTAACTGGGGTGAATTTACCCATATCTCTAATTCCAGAAAGTTCTTAGGAATCCTGCAGAGAAGCATTGTTCTCCAAAGTGCATTTTCATGCCTTGTTTTGAAGAGGCAGAACAAAATTCTCATGGCATAATCCCAATGGCCTCTCAAATACTATACAAACAATCCCAAGAGGTTCCTTCATCACAATTTTTATATAATCCTCAAATCACTGAGTCATAGGCAGAGACTATATCCTAACAGGCTGGCTGTGCCCAAATTCTACTATATTACTTCCAGGGACAACCATACATGAGGGGTCCCAGGATGGGAGACACGCTGTTATCACACAGTATATCTGCCTTGAAACACATTTTCTTACTGTTGGGTTACATCATGCCCTCCCTAAATTGAGGATGACTTATTTAGCTGCATTTATATTTCCCAAAAGCCATTCAATAGTTGTTTCTTCATTTACACATAAATCTAATGATAAGGTCAAAAAGATTTTTAAAATTCATTTAAATTACCAAGAAACCATTTTAAATTACAGAAAGTTCTCTTAAATCCTGATGTAGCTTTATTTTGATTTTCCCTTCTTTTTACTGTCAGCTACTAGAGTCTATTTGAATATCCTCAGGGATGTGTTACATGCAGTTAACCACTTCTCCCATTTCTGCACTTTCTTGATAGCTACTATCACCTTTTTGATGTCATCTTTGGTCCAACAGCAGGTCTTAGTCCATATGAACAGACCCTGAATGAGAATTTCGTGACATTATTAGGTGACAGTCATTAGGAATATAAAACCAACTTTTTCCAGCAACATCAGGGCAGGTTTCATTCTTTAGTATTTGTCTTTTTTCTCCTAGTGAAAAACAAAAATGAAACGCCACATCCCCCAAATTCCTTAATGGTTTGAAGACAAATTGAATTCTGAAGAAATTCTTTAGAAGAACTTAGATATAGTTTATATTACCAGACTAGATAGATGAGAATTATGAATCTAGAGATTACTCTCATTCATAAATACAAAAATTGTTTACATTCAATAAGTAACAGTTTACTGCAGTTACCTTAAGGATATAGTTCTTTAAGACGAAGAACAACTTTACAACTGTCTTTAGTCACTTCATAGATACTGATGATTTAGTCTCCAAACTCCCAGAGATTCTAATCTCCCAGACCTCACAGGAAACACCATCTGCTTTATCACCAGAAGCACTAGCATACATATAAAGGTCACTCAGAGCTCACCTTCCTATGTACCATCCATCTTCCACTTCAGGAATATCATTTCATTCCAAAACTGCTGTCACCAGCTGTTGTAGTCCAGGGCTGACCAGGCTGATCTGGTACCTCAGGTACTGGAATGAAATGGAACACTTGCACAAGATCTGATATATATTTAGCCATAAGTGGGGAAAGCTATTCAATAAGGACAGTCAGAATTGATTATGTTTGAGCCAAGTTTTAAAAGCAGGGGAAACAATAGTAATGTTAGAAAAGGCAACCCTAAAAAAAGACATAGTTAAAAGAAATAAACAGGGAAAGTACATTATGCTTAAAATCACCATATGGAAGAAAATGACATCAATACTTTACACACACCCATACAATTTGTGTGTATGTATATGTTCCACTAAATGAAATACTTAAATCAAAAGAAAAAATTAATACAGTTCAAGGGATGAATAAAAAGCAAAACTACAATATTGGAGACTTCAAAGTGTACCTTTAAGACACAAACGAATCTAGTAATAATAATAAAAAAGAATTAGGAAAGAATTTAATGACCTGAATAGAATTTTAGAAAAGTTGGATATGATAGATCTCTGGTTACTTAATGGGAATGAAAAAGAAGTATCATGTTTCTCAGTTGTACATGGCAGCTTTACAAACATTGGCCAAAGAATTTTCAGTTTTCTGTCCCATTGATCAATACTTGCACTGATTTCCCTGGTGTAATACCTCACTTACCCTTCTCCTTGTCGTTATCTTCTGGGGCAGTTTAGGACCAGTGAGAAGAGTTCTTTTGTTTCTTTTTGATTTTCTTTTATTATCATTTTATCTGGGGTTCTTTTTAAAATTTTTATTTATTTATTTTTAGTTTACAACATTCAGTTCTACAAGCTTTTGAGTTTTAAGTTTTCTCCCCCTTTCTCCCCTCTCTCCTCCCCAAGATGGCATGCAGTCTGGTATAGGCTCTACATATACATTCATATTAAACATATTTTCACATTAGTCATGTTGTAAAGAAGAAATATAACCAATGGAAGGAACCATGAGAAAGAAAAAAGAAAACAAAATAAAAAAGAAAGAGAGCAAATAATATGCTTTGATCTGCATTCAGAATTCAGAATTCTTTCTCTGGATGTGGATAGCATTTTCCATCCTGACTCTCTAGGAGCTGTCTTAGAATCTTGCATTGCTGAGAAGAACCAAGTCTATTAAAGTTAGTCATTGCACAATGTTGCTGTTACTGTGTACAATGTTCTCTTGGTTCTGCTCCCCTTACTCACATCAGTTCATCTAAGTCTTTCCAGGTTTTTCTGAAGTCCACCTGCTCATCATTTGTCACAGCATAATAGTATTCCATTACATTCATATACCACAACTTGTTCAGGCATCCCCCAACTGATGGGGTTCTTTAAAGATATATGCTGGGATAGATATGGGAGAGTTTGACTCCTCATCCTTTCATGTCCACATTTTAACGAACTCAGTCCTACTAGATCCTAGTAATAGAGAAAGATAAGAAATCTAGCTCTGCTTAGCTTGATTTTACCAGTGTGACAGTGTGCCCTAGGCATCATAGGAGAACTTGTCACTTCAATGGCTTGTGGAGAAAATAGTTGCAGACGTGAATGACATGCAAATGTTGGTATATATTGATGACCTAATTTTCTTTGGAATGATATTGGAAAATAATTAGGAAAAACTGATGAAAGTGTTATGTCAGCTAGAAGCAGCTAGTCTGAGGTTATCAGTTGACCATTGCCCACTTTGTCAAAACTCTATCAAGTATGTGGCTTGCATAATATCTCAGGAAGGAGTGAGCACTTAATAGAAAGGCAGAAGTACCTCTCAGCTGGCTATATGTAAAGAACCTTTGAGAATTAAGGAATTTCAAAGGTTTCGGTAGCAATTCTAAGAAAATTTTAAGGAACTATACAGAGATTGCTAAACAACTCAGTAATCTCCTTCGTGCACAAAGTTTTAATGACCTCGTCAGGCCTGCACCAGTGTTGGCCTGTGAAGACAAAGATCCAGCTCCTTTGTGCCACTACTTATGCCAGTTTGAAAGGTTTAGTAGCAGTTCTGTAATAAGAGACTAGTGGTGACTAGAAAATTGTTGTCTTTACTAGTAGAAAAAGAGACTTGGCCTCCCACTCTCTGTGTAGAATTATGGTGCAATTGTGAATAGGTAATGAGTTGGATGATGCCTATGAGTAGTAGCACCAGCTAACACTGTGGTTGAGGAAGGCCCAAGATGAATGCAGGTGCTCTGGGCCATATACTGCATGATTACAAAGCTAGGAGGATAGCCACAGGAATAAATACTTTTTCTGACACAAACTTGGGGAACTAGGCCACAGTCAAATAAGATCTGGTAGTTTGGGATTTCCAGCAACAAATGCACCATCAGTGTATGTGAAGTTTGTTGCATTAAAAAAAAAATCCTTTCTGCCTTCAGGTTTTTTTTTTTTAATGACTGGTAGAAAGACCAGATATATGATGGAAGAACTATGAAAAATGATACTAGACAAAAAATAAGGGTCTGACCCTCAGGAACTCAATGTTTATTCTCTGGAAGGCACCTTATTTTGGGCAAAATGGCAAAAGTTGGCCACTCCAATCCGTCTTCCAATCAGACATCAAAATGATTTTCCAAGAACATAGGTCCTACCATATCATCACCCTGCTTACTAAACTCCAGTGGTTCCCTATCAGCTCTAGGATCAACATCCTCCAGTATTCAAAGCCCTTTATAACCCATCCCCCTTCTACCTATCCAGCCATGTTACATTTTACGGCTCCTCCTGTACTCTGAGTCAATGGCTTCATGAAGAAGGCAATTCACCTGTCAGCTCTGGCATTTCCTGTGGCTGCCCCCATCCCTAGAATGCTCTCCCTCCTCATCTCTGCCTAGTGGCTGTCCTGGCTTCTTTAAAGCTCCAACACAAGTGCCATCTTTTACAGGGAGCCGTTCCCAAATCCTTTTAATTCCAAGACCTTCCCTCTGTGAATTATTCCCTGTTGATCCTGCATATAGATCGTTTGTATGTGTTGTTCACTTGTTCTCTCCTTCACTAGTGTGGGAGCTCCCTGAGGGCAGGGACTGTCTTGTGACTCTTTTTCCCTCCAGCACTTGGCACAATGCCTGGCACCAGAGGAGACAGTTAATAAATGCTTATTGACTGACTGACTGCCCCAACAGGTATTAGGAAATACTTTCGCTTTCTATCCACAATTAATTCCATCTGGGCTCAACCCAGGGAAAACCAAGGAAGAAGAACAAAATCCATTATTTTCCAGGAGCGCCCCAAACAACACATACATGTTTGTCTGTTTGTTTTTAATTTAATTTTTTGGTTACATTTTAGGTTCTGAACCATCTCCCTTCCTCCCTTTTCACCCTGTACTAGAGAAGGCCACCGATTGACCCTGACACATATAATTATTATATGTAAAACCATGCTATGTATGCTTATATTTATCAATTCTTTCTCTGAAGATGGATAGTGAGGTCCTTTGTAAGTTGGTTTATGTATTTACGATACTCAGCATGACTTGGTCATTCACAATTGTTCTTAGAATATTGCTGTTACCGTATATAATGTTCTCTTGGTTCTGCTCATTTCACTCTTCATTATGTCATGCAAGTCTTCCTGTGTTTTTCGAAAGTCAACCAGCTTGTCATTTCTTATAGCACAATAGTATTCCATCACAACCATGTACTACAACTTGCTCAGCCATTCCCCAATGGAAGGACATCCCCTCCATTTCCAGTTCTCTGCCACCACAAAGAGAGCCACTGTAAATATTTTAGAATGCGTAGGTTCTTTTCCTTTTTCCCTGACCACCTTGGGAAACAGACATAATAGTGGTATTGCTGGGTCACAGTTTTGTAACTCTTTGGGCATAACCCCAGCTTGCTCTCCAAAATGGTTCTATAAATCCACAGTTCCACCAACAGTGTATCAATGTCCCAGTTTTTCTGTATCTCCTCCAACATTTGTCATTTCTTCCTGCTATCATTTTAGCCAATTTGATAGGTGAGAGAGGATATCTCACAGTTGTTTTAATTCACATTTTTCTAATCAATAATGAAATAGAGCATTTTTTCATATGATTATATATAGTCTTGATTTTTTTTATTTGAAAGCTCCTCGTTCGTATCCTTTGACCATTTGTCAATTAGAAAATGACTCATATTCTCATAAATTTAACAAAGTTCTCTACATGTTTGAAATATGAAACCTTTATCTGAGAAACTATCTATAAATTTGTTTTCTCAGTTTTCTGCTTTCCTTAGAATCTTGGCTACATTGGTTTTATTTGTACAGAAACTTTTAAATTTGATATAATAAAAATTATCCATTTTACATTTTACAATGCTTTCTGTCTTTTGTTTCTTGATTCTTCTATTCATAAGTCTGATAAGTAATATGTTTATTGTTCTTCTAATTTTCTTATAAAATTTTACTTTATAACTAGGTCATGTACCCGTTTTGACCTTATCTTGGTAGATAGTGTTAGATATTGGTCTATACCCAATTTCTGTCAGACTGTTTTCTAGTTTTCCCAACAATTTTTACCAAATGGTGTATTCTTATCCCCAAACCTTAAATCTTTACATTTGTCAAATACAAAGTTACTACAATAATTACTGTTGTGTATTGTATGTCTGATCTGCTCCACAGATCCACCTTTTTACAAATTTCTTCTCCAGTACCAGATAGTTTTGATAAGTACTGCCTTATGTTTCTTCTTTCCTGGTTATGGAAGTGAATGAACAGATGTAGCAATCAGTAGCCAGATAAAAAACAGAGTTAGTGCCTCAATCAAAAACAGAATCCAAAACCAAGAGATGTTGTCTGGAGCCAGCTTGTAGGGATAATACCGAGACAATTAGGACCTGAGGCACAGGCATAGCTAGAAAACCTAAAGTATATGTGGAGGAAATTTTCATTTAGGCTGATTTTTGTAGGTAAGCCCTAATGTGTGTTTTGATTTTAAATTTTTATGATCTTGGCTAATAATAGTGAAAAAATATCATTAAAAAATTAATTTTATGGAATTTTTTGTTTTCATATTGCTCAAATTTTCCAAAAGATTTATACCCCATTCCCTCGGGAACTATACTTCACAACAAAGAAGTAAAATGAGAAAAAAATAGTTCTGCCAAAATAATGAGTACATCAGGATTTCTGGCCCCATTTATAGTGCTCTATACCCATAGTCTCATACTCTGCAAAGAACAGGGGTGGGCAGAGGAGAGATTTATTCCAATAGTTTTCTTTGGGGTCAAAGCTGGTCATTGAATACCACAGCCTTTAGTTTTTGTTGTTTTCTTTATGTTTTTTTATGTATCTCATTTTCCTAGTTCATATTTTGCTTTCAGCAAATTTGAGTTTTTTCATTCTTCCTTGAATTCAACATATTCGTTACATTTTACAGCATAATGGTAGTCCATTGTGTTTAGGTAGTGCTTCTTTGGCTTTTCTGTAGTTGGTGGGTAACTGCATGTTTCCACTTCTTTGTCACTACAAGAAGAAATGTTATAAATATTTTAGTGTATGTATTTTTCTTTTCCTTTTGTAATTTACCTCCTTGAACATATGCCTAAAAGAGGAATTTCTGAGTGAAATGGCATAGGCATTTTAGTTACATTCTTTGGATAATTTCAATGAACTTTTTCAGAATGGTTGGGCCAAATCACATTAGTGTGCTCTTCTTTTTTAGAACTTCATCTGACGCGGACCGTTCCCATTCTCTGTCATTTTTGCCAGTTTGCTAAGTGAAAACAGAATTGTTTTGATGTATGTTTCCTTTTTTTATTAGTGAAGGTTTTTTTGAGGCAAGCAGGGTTAAGTGACTTGCTCAGGGTCACACAGCAAATAAGTGTCTGAGGTGATATTTGAATCCAGGTCCTCCTGACTCCAGAGCTGGTGCTTTATCCACTATGTCACCTACTTGCTCTTTATTAGTGATTTAGACATTCTTTCACATTATTGTTATTTAATAACGTGTATTATTATTTTTTTTAAAGAACTGTTGCTTCACATTCCATTTATTGGGAAATAGCTTTTGGTCTTAAATATTTTTGATAGTTAACTATATGGCTTCATTATCAGACTATTTTCAGAGAAATTTGATGCAAAGGTTTTTCCTAATTGAATGTTTCCTTTCTGATGTTAGTTGCATTAATTTTGTTTTTTCAAATGTTTTTCAATTTCATATAACCAAAATGGATCTTTTTGTTTTTTTTTTTTGTGTGATCACCATTCCCTTTTTAGTTTAAGCATTTGTCTCCTAGGAAAAGTGTCTGATCTAGTTTTCTTATTTTTAATGGTATGATCTCTAACATTCACATCAGATATCCATTTTGAGACTATTGTGCTATATAAAGTAATATGAAGGGGTGGCTAGGTGGTGCAGTGAATAGAGCACTGGCCCTGGAGTCAGGAAGACCTGAGTTCAAATCCAGCCTCAGGCACTTAACACAAAACTAGCCGCGTGACCTTGGATATGTCACTTAACCCAATTACCCACCTTCCCCCTCCAAGAAGCAAAAAAAAAAAAAAGTAATATGTTGACCTAAATTTTATCTTTACTAGACTGAATTCCCCACAGTTCTCGTTCATACAGAGATTTCTTCTTCAGCTAATTTATGTTTTCATGTTTATCTTTATTTCAAAGTAGTAATCATTAAAACAATTTCATAGTCCTTAAAAAAAGAAAGAAATCAGATAATTGAACATATTAGGAATATAACATATAGAAACATACAAACTTTGTATAGTATTCCAAAAAATTGAAAGACTCTACAGTTAGCAAGTTAAAATTCACTATTTGAAAAAAAGGTACACAGCAGTTTGGCAGAAATTAAGTTTAAACCAACAATACCTTACACCATATTCCAAAATAAGTTCCAAATGGATAGATAACTTTGATATGAAATGCCACATCATAAGCAAATTGTAGAAATAAGGAAAGTATTATCAGATCTATGGATAGGAGAAGAGTTCATGACTCAACAAGTGATAAAGAAGATCACACAAGATTAAATGGACAATTTTGTTAATATAAAATTTAAAAGTTTTTTGCATAGGAAAATCTAATGTAGTTAAAATTAGAGAAACAGGTAATTGGAGGGGACACTATAGCAAGTTTCTCTGATAAAGGTCTCAATCTAAGACACATCAGGAACTAATTTGAATTTATTAGACTAAGAGCTATTCCCCAATAGATAAATGATGGAAGGAAATGCAGAGCCAGTTTTCAAAGGAAGAAATTCAAGTGATCAAAACTCTCATGAAAAATACTTTAAATAAATAGTAATTAAAGACATGTAAATTAAAGCAACTTTGAGGTTCTAGCTTATATCCATCAGACAGATAACAATGAGAAAACAAAAAAAATGATGAATGTTGGAGGGTTAGTGAGAAAGGATGCACACAAGTACATTGTGAGACTCTGAACTGGTCCAGTCATTCTGGAAAACAATTGGAAATTATGACCAAAAAGTTGCTAAACTGTATATACTCTCTCCCCCTTCACTATACCACTATTAAGTCTATACCACCAAAAGAAATCAAAGATAGAAGAAAAGGTCCTATATGTAAAAAGAAAATATTTGTAGCAGCTTTTCTTCTGTTAGCCAAAAATGGAAAGGGGACTTCATCCTGGAATTTCTAAAGAAATTGTGTCAAATGAACGTAATAGAAAAATATTATACCATAGGAAATGACAAATTGAACAAGTTTCAAAGGGAATTAAGGACAGTACTGTAAACTAATGTGTGGTGAAGTAAGAACTAGCAGAACAATCTATACAATAACATTATAGAGAAAAACAACTTTGAAAGACTTTATGTTATGAACAGGCAGTTTTCCAGTGAAGAAATCAAAACAATTTATAGTCATGTGAAAAAAATGCTCTAAATCATTATTGATTTTTAAAAAAATCATTAATGCTTAGAGAAATGCACTTTAAAACAAGCTTGAGATATTTATACTGATCAGATTGGTCAAAATGATTGAAGGGGAAAGTGACAAATATTGGAGGGAATGTGGAAAATTGGGACATTAATTCATTGTTGGTGGAATTGTGAACTGATCCAACTATTTTGGAGAGCAGTCTGGAATTATGCCCAAAGAGTTATTAAACTGATTGTATACCCTTTGAATCACTGATATCACTACTAGGTCTATTTCCAAAGATGATTAGGGAAAAAAGAAAAAAACCTATATGTTCTAAAATGTTTATAGCAACTCTCTTTGTGGTGACAAAGAACTGGAAATTGCAGAGATGCCCATCAATTGATGGGAGAATGGCTGAACAATTTGTGGTATAGAATTGTGATGGAATACTATTGTGCTATAAGAAATTATGAGCTCAATGATCTTAGGAAAAGATGGAAAGACTTGCAAGAAATAATAAAGAGTGAAATGAGCAGAACCAAGAGAACATTGTCTATTGCAGTGGTTCTCAACCTGTGGGTTGTGATCCCTTTGGGGGTCGAATGGGGTCGCCTAAGACCATCAGAAAACACGTATTTCTGAAGGTCTTAGGGACCGAGACACCGTTCCTCTGTCTGTCTCTAGGTGGGTCTGCCCACATGCAGATACATCCACATATGAGCATTAAAGTGTGGTGGCATTAGGAAGGTTGGTCTATTGTAACAGCAATATTGTTTTAATAATGAAATTGAGTGGATAAGTTATTTTGACTATTATAAATGACCAAATTAACTATAAAAGACATATGAAGAAAGATACTCTTTGTATCCAGAGAAAGAACTAATAAATAGAAGTATGTATAGAATAATTTAACACACACACACACACACACACACACACACACACACACAAACCTATTTGTGTCTAATGGTAACCATCTCTAGGTAGGGGTGGGAGGAAGGTAGAAAAAAAAGAGAAAAAAAGTAATTTACATGATAATTCTGTTGTATATTTGAAAGGAATAGCAAGTTGTGCATAGCAAATTTACAATTTCATATACAATCATCTTTTTTAGTGTACTAGCTTTTTTATTTCATAAATATGTATTAATGTAATTTTAAAAAATAAAAGGGAGGAAAAAAGGAAGACTTTAGAACTCTGATTAATGCAGTAATAAACCAGGAGTTCAAAGAGTGAAGATGAAACATGCCACTCACCTCCTGTCAGAGAGATGATTGACTTAAAATGGTGAAAGAGATATACATCTGTGGCCCTGGCCAAAATGGAAATTTGCTTTGCTGGACTATGTGTGTATTTATCAAAGGCTTTATGCTTTCCCCCCTCAATTAGGGAAAGAGAGGTGGTGGTTAGGGGGAGAGACAGATTAATCAAAGTGTGGGTCACAAAATTCTAATCTGTAACAAAAGTCCCTGGGAACTCCAAGCATGACTAATTAATTTATTAGGGAATCCAGAGATCCATAATTAATTGGGCCCAAGATTTTCATCATGACCAAGGACTCCTCCCTTTGAATGTTATCTTCTTTTATATACTTGGGAGAGAATTAAGAATAGAAGGATGTGTTACAATTCACTAATTGGGGAAATCTCATGTTTGGCTAAGGGAAACGTCCAACCACTTTTACAGAGACCTTCCATAGGTCATCAACTCCAGGTCATCTCAGCAGTGGCTTTCCAAAAGTCATAAGACCCTTTCAACAATATCTCAGGATCCTACTGTTTGAGTGTCCTAGGGTCTGAGGAAGTTGGGGGCTTGAAGCAAATGTCACAGGGAGTGGACAGTAGTGATTCATAAGTATGTGGGGGTATTATACCAGCAAATGAACTTTGTTATTGCATGTTTCAGAGTGGGGGGAGGGAATAGTGTAGCAATTATATTCTTATTACATTTCTAACTAATGATATCCATCTAGCTGATAAATATAAATAATATAAAAATCCATAGTAGATTGATGAATCATAACTCTTATGCTAACAGCATTAACATATTAATTTAAACTTAATCCTGTTCTGCTTAATTCCTAATGCAATCACTGATACCCATCAAATTACAATGAACTGAGTAAATTCTGATTCATTTAAGAAGGGGGTATCAACATTGTCATTACAAAAAACAGTAAAAGATAAATGGTTAAAAAAGAATTATGATTGGCTAACATAACAAAACAGGAACATAATCAATGTGGGAGAAAATATGGGAAAGCTGGAACACTAACACATTGTGAGTGGAGTTGTGAACTGATCCAACCATTCTGGAGAATAATTTGGAACTATCCCCAAAGGGCTACAAAACTGTGGCAAAGAATGAGAAATTGAGGGGATGCCAATCAATTAGGGCTCAAAAAGTTGTGGAATGTGAATGTAGTGGAATACTATTGTTCCATAAGAAATGGTGAGCAGGCAGATTCTGGAAAAACTTGAAAGGATTTGCATGAACTGATGCTGAGTGAAGTGAGCAGAACCAGGAGAACATGGTGAATAATAACAGCAACCTTGTGTGATGCCCAGCTTTATTAGACTTTGCTCTTCTGAGCAATGCAATGATCGAAGACAGTTCAAGAAGACTCATAATGGAAAATGTTATCCATATCCAGAGTAAGAATTATGGAGTCTGAATGCAGAGCAAAGCATCCTATTTTCTCTTTTCTTGGTTGTTTTTTGTTCTTTCCTTTCTCATGGTTTTTTCCTTTTGTTCTGATTCTTCTTTCACAACACAACTAATATGGCAATATGTTTAATATGATCATACATATAAAGCCTATATCATATTGCATGCTGTTTTAGGAAGGGGGGCATGGAGGGAGAGGGGGAAATTTAAAACTCAAAGTCTTAGAAAAGCGAATGTTGAAAACTAAAAATAATTCATTAAAAAAAAGGATTGTGAACAGTAGTGTCATCAAAGTCACCCCAGTTTGAGACACTTGTATCTGATGACTAAGCCTATTCCATACATTAATATTACTACTATGCTCAGTTTGTAACCATACACATATATTTTAGATGATTTTTACAACATGTCTCAGAGTGGCTCGCATATGAATAAAATCATAACAAAAACTTGCTTCAGTAGCAATAAGTTTAAAGTCAGAAAAGTAACTCATTGCTATTTTAATTGATAAAACATTTTATATTAAAAGGCAATTTATTGGAAGTAGATATTAACAAGAACAAAATCAATAAGATTAAAAAAATCCCCAAATAACATAAATGATAGAAACTCAATGTCAGACTGTCACATATTTTCAACAAGTAGATTACAAATGTACCCAGAGTCATGTAAAGTATAAACCATAGTGAGATAGAAGAATGGCACCAAAAGTATAGGGGAAAAATCAAAAACTTAGTTCTACATTAAAGCATTTCTCTCTTCCATGATGTATATGGGTTTATTTTACAGTATGCAATTCTGAATCTTTTAAAACTAACACATCATACTAAGCACTAAGTTATGAGTGCTTAGTACTATAATTTGTTTAAGAAGACCCCCCCAAACATTTATAACAAGAGATAACGAATTCCCCATTTGCTTTTACATATAATTAATTGTAAACTATTTTTGCTATTGTAAATATTTTTTTTAAATAAGAAGGAATTATTTCCATATTAACTATCTGCATTTTTTAACAGCACTCCCAGAGAAGAGAATTTTCCATGGAGAAATACTCCCTGCCCCTCTCTCTGGTCTAGTTTCATAAGTCTCTAAGGGATGAGGCCCTTTAAAATCCCGGTCTTTATCAAAATCACTTTTCCAGCTCATGCAACTCAATTTACTTGAGGGTGGCCTCATGTTTTCTGGCAAGAAGACTTCTTGGTAAGGGATAGAATATAAATGAATGGGAATGGGGAGCTTCTTGAGAACACAGGTATTTCACTTAAGCATTTTATGAAGCAAGGTGTCTTAATACAATTTAAAAGGCTTACAGAACTAGTTACCATCTAAGTGTAAAGCATGGGATTTCAGGAATACAAACAAATACTTCTATTAACTTCAGGAAAAAAATGGGTCCCTTTTCTACAGAAATCTCTCAGGAAAGAACCTCCACTCAAAGAGTGACCTTTCCCTCCTCTTATCTCACTCATGTATTTTTCATCTATATGACAATATTCTTATAGATAGCAAAATATACAGATTATCAATCTATAAGTAGTTAAATTTTTATCTCTGCCAGTATTTATCACAACTGCTCTTTTCTCTGTTGCATTTCATAAATATTTTGGAATTAGATTTATAGTACAGTGCTTGGAATATATTAGACACTTAATAAAAATGTTATGATTGATGTGAAGGACTTGTCTTCAAGCATTAGTGGGAGAAGGGATTGATCTGTTTGGTCCCAAAGGGCAGAATAAGCAGAATAATAGATTTTAAAATACTTTTTAAAGAGTTGTACATGATAGTCATAGTTTCATGTATAATCTTTTTTTGGTGTTCTTTATATAAGGAAATATTCACGTTTGTTAATATATGTCAAGTTCATAATAATAAAAAAGAAATTTTTTTAAAAAAGAAGTTATCCCTAGAATGGGACTAAGGGGCTCTATTCCCATTGCTAATTACCTTACCCTGTTATATTCTTTTTCTGGTAAATAAATTCTATAAAGTACAACAAAGAAAAGGCCTATATTGATTACCTGATTGGTGGTTACCTAACCTGTTCCATTGAGATCCAGTGTACGCTCCTTCACTCCTTCACTCATATTTAACCCCTCATTTCTCTGAAGAGCTTTGACATTTTGTTTATCCAGTTTAATTTTTTTAATTACTTTTTCTAGTCCTACTAAATAACAAGGCCATTTGATTGGTGTTGGAATAAATCTACAAACTGATTTATATAGTATTTTAAAAAATATTGTAACAGTCCAGACATGAGAAATTTCTATTTCTCTGATGATTTAAATCTCTTTCTCTCTCTCTCTCTCTCTCTCTCTCTCTCTCTCTCTCTCTCTCTCTCTTTCTCTTTCTCTTTCTCTTTCTCTTTCTCTCTCTAATACAGGTAGTCTCTGAGCTCACTCTCTAAACCCCAGATGGCAGCCTAGGTGACAAGAGCCTTATCTCCCCTCAAGGTTCTTGTGGTTCCCCAGGGACTGTGTAGTTCTTTGGATACTTTTCTCCCACTTCCTCCCATGTGATATGTCTCCCTCATATCGGTTGCTAGTGATTACTACTCCAGTAACATCTGTCAGTGCCAGTCAGTTTCCCGTGATTTTAATCATTCTTGATATATTCAATAGACAATTAACATCAGTTAGCTTTTACAAAAGGCTATTCAGTAAAAGGTATAGCAAGAATCATAATACACAGCTATTACCCCTAGGAGGGACACTCTCACTTCCACCACCTTTGTCCCTGGACAGAGGGTAGCATAGTCAAAGTGTTTGCTACAAATATTACTCCTGGGAAGGTCACTTCTGAATGTGGCACAGCACCCTTGCTTCTAGAACACAGTCTTGGCTTCCAATTTTATTTATTGCTGGGCTAGGTTGTGCACGTTGCTTCCCAGCAGCTACACCAATTATGGTGGTGTCTGCCATGGACTCTCGTCATCGGATCTTTGGTTCTGCCAACCTTTCAAAGCTTGCAAGGTTTCTATCTTCATTACTCTCCCTAAGACCAGGAAAGAATAAACACAATGGAAACAGAAGAAATAGCTGGTGCCTGTGGCCCCCAGGGTGGGGAGTTAGTCTAAGCAACTGCCCCTCTCTTTATCCAGTTACTTAGGACAGCTCTTTCTCACTTGGAAACTGCTAGGGGGAGAGTAAGTTCTTCTATTGGAGTTTTTTGTATCCATGTGATTGGTACACAAATAAAAGACTTTTTTTCCCCCACCACCTAGTAAACAGGAAATGGTGAAAGAATACCTGGGCATGCTCTGAAGTTGAAGGTAGGGCCCTCCATTCCACATTCCTAGAAACAGGCTCATGAAGTATTCCACTGTCCCCTCAAACCATCACATTTGTATCTTGGCAGCAGACAGAACACACTGAATCCTCAAAAGTCTAAGCCCTCGTTGACTGGTCCCTCATAACACTTTCTTTCTATGGAAAGAGCTTTGTAGTAGGGTTTATATGATTTCTTTGCATGTATTGGGAAGAGGATTCCTAGTAATCCTTGACAGTAATTTTTCTTTCTGCTGGGTTTTCATGATGATGAAGAGCTGTGCTTTTTGGGGTCAATTTTATATTCTACTTCTTTACTGAACTTACTAATTGGTTCAATTTCTTTTTAATTGAATCTCTAGGATTCTTTAATTAAACCATCTTATCAGTTGCAAAAAGACAAACACTTTTTGTTTCTACTTTGCATTTCCTTGCTTCCCTCAGTTTCTTTCTAGAGGCCTATAGGTGGCACAGATGATTGAGCACTGGCCCAGAGTCAGAAAGACTTGAGTTCCAATTTGACCTCAGACATTTAATAGCTGTGTGACTCTGGGCTACTCACATAACCTCTATCTCCTTCAGTGTCCTCATTTTTAAGATGTGGAAATGACAGTGCCTGTCTCCCAGGATTGCTGTGAGGATAAAATGACATGATATTCCTAAACTGTTTTGCAAACCTTAAAGTACCATTATTTTTCTTTTCTTATTGCTATAACATTTCTAGAATTATATGAAATAATAATAGTGATATTCTTGCTTTAACTTTGATCTTATCAGATAAGCCTATAGCATTTATCCTTTAGAGACAACATTAGCACTTGGTTTTAGATAGGAATTATTTTCTATGTTAAGGGAATGTACATTTACTCCCATTAAAAATTTTTTTCTTTACGTAAATGAGTATTCAAAGGATCATGGAATCATAAAAAGATAGTGAAGGGACCTCAGAGTCCTTCTACTTCAACACCTTCACTTTTCAGATGATGAAACTGTGGCCAGGGAAGCTGCACAACTTAACCAAGGTCATGGAGACCATAAGCATAGAAAGACTTTACCCTGTAAGCAGTCTTTAAAATAGCATTTTTTCCCCAATTACATGTAAAGATATTTTTCAATATTAATTTTTATAAGATTTTGAGTTCCAAATTTTTCTCCCTCACTCCTTTTTCTTCCTCCTCCTCAAGACAGCAAGCAATCTGACATAGGTTATGCATGTGCAATCATATTAAATATAGTTCCACATTAGTCATGTTGTAAAAGAAGAAAACAGATCAAAAGGGAGAAAAGCATGAAAAAAATAAAGAAAGTGAAAATAGTATGCATTAATCAGCATTCAGACTCCATCAGGTGTTTCTCTGGATTTGGAGAGCATTTTCCTTCATGAGTCTTTTTCTTGCATTTTGTTTTATTAATTTAAAAAAAATATTTGTTTTTAATTTTCAACATTCACTTCTATACGATTTGGAGTTCTACATTTTCTTCCCCTGCTTCTGCACTGCCTCTCCCCAAAAGGACGAGCAATCTGCTGTAGGCTATATACATGTGCCATCATATTAAACATGTGTCCACATTAGTTATGTTGTAAACAAGAATTAAAACCAAAGGGAAAAATGAACAAAAAGAGAGAGAGAGAGAAGAGTACGCCTCGATCTGCACGCAGACTCCATAATTCTTTCTCTGGCTGTGGGTAGCATTTTCCATTATGCGTCTTTGGGACTTGTCTTAGATCCTTGCCATGAAGTCTATCATAGCTGATTATTGCACAATGTTGCTATTATTGAGTACAATGTTTTCCTGCTTTTGCTCACTTCATTCAGCATCAGTTCGTATAAGGCTTTCCAGGTCTTTCTGAAGTCCACCCGCTCATCATTTCTTATGGTATAATAGGATTCCATTCCATCCATATACCACAACTTGTCCAGCCATTCTCTGATTTGTGGGCATTCCCTCAATTTCCAAATCCTTGCTATCAAAAAAGAGCTACTATAAACATGTTTGTACATGCAGGTCCTTTTCCCTTTTTGTGCTTTCTTTGGGATATAGAACTAGAACTGGTGTTGTTGGATCAAAGTATATGCACGGTTTGGTTGCCCTTTGGGCAAATTGCTCTCCAGAATGGTTGGATCAGTTCACGATTCCACCAACAGTGTGTCAGTGTCTGTCCCTATTTTTCCATGTCCCCTCCAAGAGTTGTCATTTTTATTTTCTGTCATGTTCACTAGTCTGAGAGGTGTAAGGTGGAACCACAGAGTTTTTAAATGTGCATTTCTCTAATCAATAGTGATTTAGAGAATTTTTTCCTATAACAATTCCTATTCATATCTGTTGATATATGTTCCTGAAAATTGTCTGTTCGTATCTTTTGACCATTTATCCATCAGGGAATGACTTTTATTCTTTTAAATGTGACTCAGTTTCCTATATATTTGAGAAATAAGACCTTTATCAGAAATACTGGCTGTAAAAATTGTTTCCCATATAAGCAATCCTTTTTTTTGTTTCATTTATTTATTTTTAGTTTTCAACGTTCATTTCCGCACAGTTTTGAGTTACAAATTTTCTCCCCATCTTTCCTCTACCCCCACACCAGACTAGCAAGCCTGCTGAATACCTCTTCCCCCAATCTGCTCTCTCTTATATCCTCTCCCGTCCCCCTCTGACTTTCTAATAGGGCAAGATGAATTCCTATACCACAGTGCCTGCATATCTTATTTCTCAGTTGCATGTAAATTATATACATACATATGTGTGTGTGTGTATATCTATATATATCTATACATACATATATATAAACATTTGATTTTAAAATTTTGATTTTCAGATTCTTTCTCATCTTTCCTTGTCACCCACCCCTACTGGGAGAAAAAGCAATTCAATATTGGTTATGCATGTGTAGTTATGCAAAACATTTCCATTGTAGATATATCGTGAAAGAATGACTATATTTCCTTCCATCCTATCCTGCCCCCCACTTTTTCTATTTTCTCCTTTGACCCTGTCCATTTTCAAAAGTGTGTGCTTCTAACTACCCTCCCCCCAATCTGCCCTCCCTTCTATCATCTCCCCTCTTATCCCTTCCCCTCTACTTTCCTGTAAAGGGGGAATTTAGTGTGTATGTTATTCCCTCCTTAAGCCAAATTCAATGAGAGTCAGGTTGGCCCATTCCCTTTTGCCTTCCTGTTCTTCCCCTCCATTGTAACAGTTTTCTTTTGCCTCTTTTATGTGAGAGGAGTAACCCTGTTCTGTCTCTCCCTGTCTCCTCTCATTATATTCCTCTCTCACTTCTTAATTTTATTGTTTTAGATATTATCCCTTCCTATTCAACTGATCCTATGCCCTCTATCTATGTATACATGTACACATATATAAACACATGCACATATGTATTTATACATACATATATCCTCCTATATAAACATATATATGTATGTATACACACACACACACACACACACACACATATATATTTATTCCCTTCAACTGTCCTCATACTGAGAAAAGATTCATGAGTTATAATTATTGTTTTACCATGTAGGAATGTAAATAATTCAATTTTAATAAGTTCCTTATAATTTCTTTTCCCTGTTTACCTTCTCATGCTTCTCTTGTTTCTTGTATTTGAAAGTCAAATTTTCTAATCAACTTTGTTTTTTTCATCAAGAATGCTTGAAAGTCCTGTATTTTATTGAATATTTCCCCCTAAATATTTCATTGAATATTTCCCCCTGAAGCATTATACTCAGTTTTGCTGGGTAGGTAATTCTTGGTTTTAATCCTAGCTCCTTTGACCTCTGGAATATTATATTCCAAGCCCTTTGATCCCGTAATATAGAAGCTGCTAGATCTTGTGTTATCTTGGTTGTGTTTCCACAATACTCAAATTATTTCTTCCTGGCTGCTTATAATATTTTCTCCTTGATCTGGGAACTCTGGAATTTGGATATAATATTTCTAGGAGTTTTCTTTTTGGGTACTTTTTCAAGAGGTGATTGGTGAATTCTTTCAATTTCTATTTTGCCCTCTGGTTCTAAAATATCAGGGCAATTTTCCTTGAGAATTTCTTGAAGGATGATTTCTAGGTTCTTTTTTTGATCATGGCGTTCAGGTAGTCTAATAATTTTTAAATGATCTCTCCTGGATCTATTTTCCAGGCCAGTGGTTTTTCTAATGACATATTTCACATTTCCTTCTATTTTTTCATTTGTTTGGATCTGTTTTATAGTATTTTGATTTCTCATAAAGTCATTAGCTTCCATTTGCTCCAATCTGATTTTGAAGGAATTATTCTCTTCAGTGAGTTTTTGAAATTCCTTTTTCATCTGGCAAATTCAGCTTTTAAAGGCATTCTTGTCCTCATTGGCTTTTTGGGCCTCTTTTTGCCATTTGAGTTAGTCTATTTTTTAAGGTGTTATTTTCTTCAGTTAGGCTATTGAATCTCTTTTCATGATTTTCTTGCATCATTCTCATTTCTCTTCTCAGTTTTTCCTCCACTTCTCTCACTTGATTTTCAAAATCCTTCTTAAGCTCCTCCATGGTCTGTAACCAGTACATATTTTTCTTGGAAGCTTTTGATGCAGGAGTTATGACTTCATTGTCTTCCTCCTATTCTATACTTTGATCCTTTTTGTCCCCCCAAAAGGATTCTATGGTCTGTTTGTGCTTCCTCTGCTTGCTCATATTACCAGTCAATTATTTGAATTTTGAGCTCTTTGCCATGGTAGAACTCTACTTCCAGGGAGGAGAACTTTGTCTCAAATGGCTGGGGTTTTCACAATGTTGTCAGGTCTGAGGAGGGTGCCCTCTCTACAGACACCACACTAGCAAACTGGCATTTCTCACCTCAGGATCACCACCCAAGACTGTGACCCAGACCCAAGCAGGTCAAAGCAAGAGCAAATACCCTCCAAATGGTCACTTGGTCCCCCTACAGTCTGTAGGCTGGGAGCTCCTGAGGCAGCCACACAGCAGATGCTGCAGCCACTGTGCCTCTGCCCCCTCTCACACTGTGGGCAGGGGCTGAACTGTGCCCTTCCTTTCCAACAGAGTTCTCAACTGCCCTTTTACTTTCTTTTTGGCATTTATGGGTTGAAAAGTCTGGAAACTTTCCCAGGTGCTGGTGATTCACTCTCCTAAAGTCTGCTAGGGCCACTGTTGCCTCCCTGGGGCCAAAACCACGTGGCTCTCATGGGACTGTGCTCGGCTCCCAGCACGCTGCAATGAACCTTCCCTGTTGGCCTGCCAGGCTCCCTTCTGTGGGATATTTGTTTCTCTTTGTCACTTTGTGGGTTCTGTAGCTCTAAATTTGTTTAGAGTCATATTTTATAGGTATTTGAGGTGGTTGTGGGGGTAGGTCACAGAATTTCCTGCTTCTACTCCACCATCATGGCTCTGCCCCCCATATAAGTAATCTTAATAGGAGAAAGAGGACCTATGTTTATTCAGCCTGTCTTTGTTCCTGATCACAGGGGCCAGAGAAGCTTGGGGGAGAAGTTTAGTCTACCATTATCTAAATTCCCAAGTTTTGGGGTCTGCTCTGCCTTGAAAGAGATTGTGGAAAAAGAAGTGATCAGAAACAAAAATATCCATACAGGAATCATTGAAAGGAGCTCTTACAAGCTGCCAGAGGCCAAGCCAGACAAGCAGAATAAGGATACTGACTCAAGCAGCAGGGATGTTGGAGAGTGACCTGGGAGATATCTACATTGCTGAAATCATGCTTAAACTGGGGGGCAGGTGGGTGGGAAGAGATATTGTTACCTTATACTCATCCCTTCCCCACTCCTCTTTGTAGAAGGGGGTTGAATGTATCTTGGGTTATTGACTCATATTAACTTCCTACCAGGCTGCTTGAAAGGCATTAGAGAGGAGAAGAGTTGAAAATTCAATCTTTTCTTAAATGTTGGCTTTCACTAAATATGATAAAACTTTTTGGCTAGCAAAACCTTAACTTTTTTGTTGTAGCTTAATTAATGTGGGAGGTCCCTTTTAGAGATGAGAGATATTTGTCCATCAGAGCCACACTTGGGACTGGAGCTGATATAAGCAAAATGGTATGGGACTCTCATAAGTTTCTTTTTTCTTCTTTTTGGAGGGGGGAAGGCAGGGCAATTGGGATTAAGTGACTTGCCCAAAGTCATACAGCTAGTAAGTGTTGTGTCAAGGCCAGATTTGAACTCAGGTCCTCCTGACTCCAGGGCTGGTGCTCTATTCACTGTACCACCTAGTCACCCCTCTCATAAATTTCATAGAAACATTTAGGACCAATGATAGCAGATATCCCTAAGCCTGTTCTGTCCCTTTTGTGAGAGCAATCATAAACTCTGAAAGTCACCAAGCTAGGATTAAAAAGCATTGTTTAATCTCAGAGCCTTAACTGGCTTGTCATTTTCATAGAATTTTCATACAAATCCAAAAGATGGCCACTTTCCCATAGTGGTTCTCAACCTTCCTAATGCTGTGATCCTTTAATACTCGTATGTGGGCATATCTGCATGTGGGAGGACCTGCCTGGAGAATAGAGGAGCAGTGTCTTGGTTCCTAAGATCATTGTAAATATGTGTTTTCCGATGGTCTTAGGCAACCCCTGTGACTGCTGTGAAGGGATCATGACCCACAGGTTGAGAACTGCTGCATGTAGAAGCTCTGAATGCAACAAACCAGGATAGAGGGATGTAAACAATGCAGGACCTAGGCAGGAGTCAGGACCAGACCAGCAACCATCCATAGACAGGGTTCTCACTCAGACATCATTCAGACAGCCCAACATTAGCCACAACAGAGGATGGGGACAGAGCTCTTCCTGGGCAGCAGATTGCCCAGGAGCGCTCCTTCCAGAGGCACAGCAGGATATAGGATCGTACCATTGCCCTGATATCTTAACACCAAGGCCCAGGCAGCACCATTCAGACACAGGCAACAGAGGAGCAGGCAGCCTGGTGCCCAAACGACATATGCCCAAGACAAAACCAGAACTGCGGCAGGAGAAAGGGCTAGGAAAACACCTGGAAATCAAAGTGTTTGAAATCTTGTGAAAGGCCTGCATGTACGGCACTGTCTGCTAGGGGGCTGTCAGGCTTATAGAGAGCAATACAGCCAGCTCCGGATTAGAAGCTGTGTGAGGAGAAGCAGGAGTGGTCAAAGCTGAAGCCTCACTTTTAGTCATTCAGCTCTGGAGGAAGGACCCTGTAGACTTTGTTCTTCACGTTTTCCTTTGGGACTCTTTGAAAATACATCAAAAGAAGTGGGTGGAGTCAAGGGGGCGAATTAGCAGGAAGTGGTATAGGAAAAGGTTTCCCCTCTCCTGATAAGATGAAATCCTGACAAGGAAAATCCAAGAAAAGTCACACTGTATCATTTTTTTCAGCCCAGGTTAGCATCAGGACACATTAAAGTCTTGAGATACTATGGATAGATCTGGTGTGTAATATACTAGCACCTATGGAGAAGCTGTGAACTGGGGCTAGAATGGGTCCCAGATTCATATCAGGACACCTCTAGACTCCCAAGAGAACATTAAAACAGGGCCAAATGTGTAGTGGAAGTTTTGTTACCCACAACTCAGTTCCAGATCACAGATCTATGCCAGTGATGGGAAAAGCTAGCTGTCAGTGGCTGGTCTAGCAGCCACTTACTGTTACTTAGACCCAAATCCAGGTTTGGCACTTGCTCAGATCAATCACACTTCGCCCTAAATTGAACCACTGGATGTGCTGGAAGCTTGCAAGTCCCAAGCCTGAGCTGTGCTTGAGATTCTGGAACAACGCAACACTCGATATTCCAAGAAAGCAGCAACAGAACCAGCCTAGACCTTCTCTGCAGAAGTGCACAGAGCCTGTCCCTAAAACATCAAGTCCTTAGCCAGAGAAATAGGCTGGAAAAATGAACAAGTTTTAAAAAAAAACAACAAACTATTGTAGTGACACTGATGCTCAAGAGACAAACCCTGAAGAAGAAGATAATTTAAAAACATCTATAAGCAAAGAATTTAACTAGAATTCTTGTACAAGATGAAGCCAGAGTTTAATTGAATTTTTAAAAAGTTTTCACCAATGAAATGAGAGAGTCCTAGAGTGAAAAAAGTAGAAAAGAAATGAGTTCTATAAGAAAGAATTGGAAAGCGTGGCATGAGAGGAACAAAACTTTGCCCAAGCAACCAACTCCCTAAACGAACCAAATAAGGGCCAATGACTTAGTGAAACAGCAAGAAATATTAAAACAAAGCTGACAGATCTTTTTTAAAAAAATAGTTGAAAACATGTTTTAGTAAAAACGACTCATGGAAAATGGATTTAGGAGAAAAAAAATAGAATCATTAGACTACTTGAATGCCATGACTAAAATATGAGCCTAGATATCATATTTTAAGAAATCTTAAAAGAAAACTGTCTGGATTTCTTAGAACCAGAAGGTAAAGTGGAAACAGAAGGAACTCATCACTTCATGAAAGAAATCCCAAAACGATACTCCCAGGAAATGTTAGAGCCAGAATTCATAGCTGCCAGATAAAAGTGTATGCGCATGCATGTATAGCTTATTTAGTCTATATAGCTCTCTATAGTATACACATACACGCATACATGTCCAAAACTGGCATTACTGTCAGCTTCTACTGGACTAAAGTCTGAATCTGTTTTCCTCAGGACTGGCTGCAATAATAAGCTAGGTTTCTTGGAATTAGATCACCAGGGTTTGGTCATCAGGGCCAGATTAAAGACTCTACTTTTTCAGAAGCAAATGCAGCAAAGAACCATGACCACTGCTGAATTAGGGGAAACAGAGTGGCACAGTGGCTAGAGTTCCAGCCCTAGAGTCAGGAGGACCTGAGTTCAAATTCAGCCTTAGAATCATACTAGTTCTGTGCCCTTGGGCAAGCCACTTAACCCTGTTTGCCTCAGTTTCCTCCTCTGTAAAATGTTCTGGAGAAGGAAATGGCACAAACCACTCCAATATCTCTGCCAAGAAAACTCCAGATGGGGAAAGGAAGAGCTGGGCACAACTGAAACACTCAACAACAAACCTTTATTGTCTCAGTCTCCTCAACTATTAAATGGGGATAATTATAGCGCCAACTCACAGGGTTGCTGTGAGGATCAAATGAGATAAATTTGTAAAACACTTAGCACGGTGCCTAGCAAACAGTAGGTACTAAATAAATGTTTACTCTTTTCCCTTCCTCCTTCCCAAGCTCCTGGTAGCTCACGGAATGTCCAACCACGCTTCAGTCCTCTGGTCTCTCTAAGGCAGGCAGTCCCCCAGAGT
Source organism: Pseudochirops cupreus (assembly GCA_028627135.1). Taxonomy (NCBI): domain Eukaryota; kingdom Metazoa; phylum Chordata; class Mammalia; order Diprotodontia; family Pseudocheiridae; genus Pseudochirops; species Pseudochirops cupreus. The sequence goes on from CM053580.1 coordinate 213,531,045, forward strand.
CTTCCACATGGGCGATTCCATTTTGGTGATTTATTTCTTCTGTGGAAGTGAAGCCAGCATGATGCACTTGAGTGAGCATTTGGTTAGGACTTCACAGTTAAATCTTGGCTCAGTTCTTTGTTACTTGTGTGGCCTTGGACAAGCCACCTCATTTCTCTGGGTCCCATCTTCCTCATCTGTAAAATGAGGGATTTGGCCAGATGACCTCAGGAGTTCCTTCCAGTTATAAATCTAAGTCCCTCAGAAAGATGCTGCAACAGACAGTGAGGTAACTGCTTCACCATGTAGTGCTCATTAAACAGAAAGGTTGAAAATATTGTCTTTGGTAATAATGATTGCAATGTTTTTTAAGACTTTGTCAAAACTGCACAATCCTAAGTGTTTAGAAAGGGCTTTGGTTGCAAAATACACTGGAATTTCTTTTTAGTGTTCAACTTCACCTGTAACAGAGACAGAACAAATATTCTACAAAAGGTATGCACCATATAAGACTTCCTTAATGTTATCTTAGGGAAAATGCTAGTGAGTTTGCATCTCTCTTTTTAGTCAATATACAAAGGGTCATTTTTGTTTCTGTCTGTATGACCATTTCTCTTTTGTCCAAGTGGAGGTAGAAATATTCTAGATGCTTAGGTGATCTTGAGTGAATCACTGGGCACTGAGTATTTCTTTTTTCGGGGAAAAAAATCATGTGATCAGGTGACCAACAAGAAAAGGGACTAGGTATTTTCTCTAATACTCACAAACTCTGAAACTTCTTCAAAATAAGAATTATGCATAAGAAGGAAAGCAATTTCAGCTATCTAAGTGATCTAAGACAGCAAAGACCTTAACAATACAACAACCTGATAAATGGAGAAAGCTAATCCCTAATCCTTAAAGTAGTCTTTATCACTACTACCCTCCCCAACATCCCATCTCCTGGAAGCAGTTTTACAGTGCTGCCCAATGGCCCACAAAATTGTGCTCTGTGATTCATTCAGAAATTCACTTATGTTGCAATCTCTGCAAGCTACCTCTTCCCACCTCTACACCCTCTTCGCTACACCATTCTGAGACAAGATGCAATAGAACTCAACTCTGCCAACCTACTTACCCAGGCTTTGTGAAGAAGGTGAAGATACAGGAAAATGGAAATTTGCCCAGCCTGGAAGGGTGCTGTGCAGCAATTCTCCAATACAGAATTTAAGAACAATGCCCTGAGGCAGGACATTGGGTTATGTGTGGGGCTTCAGGAGGCCTGAAGGAAAAAAGAACTGGTATATAGCTGAGGACAATTGTGCCACCCTCTCCCAAAACTCACTTGAGCAGAAACTGAGGCCAGTGAAAAGTGAATTCCCCAGCAATAAAGGAATTTGAGACAACTTTGTTGTCATCAAAGGAGTCAGAAAATGACCAATAGGGTCATAAAGAAACAAGTTTCAATTTACCAACGCTCTCAGAAGGAAAGAAATTGAATTTAAAACATTGAGAACAAACAGATAAACCCAAGGAGAAGATACTAATAGGATCAAGTAAGATTTCCTCTTGAGTACAAACATCTCCGAATAAATTTTGTAAGACCAAGGAAAATGAAGTATGTGATAAGGTAGAGAACTCTATGGATTCCCAAGAAAGCATGGAACCAGTGATTGCAGAATGTCGCCAAACATTTTAAGGGAGAAATAAAAATTGCAAAAGCAAATTGTATGGTTTGCACAGCAGGACAGAATAACAAAACTGGAATCCATGGCGGCAAATCTCATGCAAGAAACAAAAGAGAGAACAACTGACTGGGAATGAAAATACAAGGAACTGAAGAATGATCTAGAAGAAGTAGGGAAAAAAAGAACCCAATAGTTTTAAAAGAAAGCTTGATCTCCATAAAAGCCAAATGTATTAATTTCAAAGATAGGATGTGTAGAGACCACTCAGTGATTATAGGTCTCATAGAAAAATGCAAGAAGTCAAAAGACCTGAACACCAGAATGTAAGAAATTATATAAGAAAACTGCCAAGAAATCTAAACATAGAAAAAAAAGGTGTCAATGGAGAGTACCTCCAGAAAAAAAAAAGACCAGTGTTGCAAACTACTCCAAAGCACATCTGGGTTACATTGAACAATTCCAGAGATAAACAACAAATTCTGCCAGTGACCAAGAGAGACATTCAAATACAAAGGAAAGGAAAATTGAATTGCACAAGTCTATTCTGCATCAAGCAGAAACCATAGACGGGAATAAAGTAATATATAAATAATATAATATATAATAACACAAAAATTAAAAAAAAAACAAATAAAACACATGTGCCAAAGGACATAGGAGCTCACAATGCAATCCAAGAGGACATACATTGAAAACCTGAACCTCAACATGAATGGAAAAGATGAATGTTCAATAAAAGAGAGGCATTTAGAGAGTAAAAAAGTGATTCAAAGAAAAACAGACACAAAAAGATTATTTGCCTTGCAAACACTCCACACCATAGAAATATGACATCCAAGTAACAAAGTAAGAAAAGAAATTACCCTAGAAAAATATTTTTAAAAATTAAAAAGAGAAAGACATCTCTGTAATTGTCAACATCAACATAGGTACAGTAAGAGATTTATTTATAAAAGTATATAAGGAGAAAAGGTTGAAAGCAGCACTTAACATGAAGAAGAGATGGTAGAAGGACAGACCTGAAATATCATGAAACAAACTTTACAACACTGCCTATAGGTGAATTAATGTTTATTTATGGAATTGAACAGCTGAAAGGAAAGCCTTGATGTTACTAGAGTTTTAGCAGAGGGAAATGGAGAGGAAGGAGGCAATGTGTAAGGACCACACAATCTTAGAGATGGAAAGTAACTCAGAAATAATTCATTGAGAGAGTGATAAAGGGGATATCTGGGATCCCCTTTGTGCTAATCATAGACTTATCCTCTTTAAGCTAAACATCCTCATTCAACAAAAACTGTGAGCCCAAGGCAAGATGACTTCCAGAAGATTCAATGGCAACAAATTAGATCACTTCTCTGAACACGAACAGTTTGTTGCTAACTTGGAGGAAAAGCTGAACCAACACATGATTGGCAACGATGGAGCAGAAAAGGATTTGGCAGCTTTCAGAGATTTGGTGTGCAGCATTGCATTTATTTATCTGGACCAGAACATTGACAAATCAAGATGGTTTTGATGAAAATGTTGGGGAAATTCAGAAGCTGCTAAGCAAAAAATGAGAACTCCACAGGGTTTATCAACAGGATAGTTCATCTTAGTTCAGTAAGAAGGCAGATAACATTCAGTTATACACTCATAGCAATCCATAGTGCTTTTCTGATGCCAAAGCCATTTATGGGACAAAGACCCATAAATGTATGCATCTCAATAGAGCTGATGGAGCCACTTGATTAGTGATATAGACATGATCCCCGAGAGATGGGCTGAACATTTCCATAGTGTTCTTAACACTATCATTAATTAATGCTGAACCATTGTTCATATACCTCAGGTTGAACTCAATCCCTCTCTGGCAGAATTTTCAACTGAAGAAGAGGTTTTGAATGCCATTAAGGGACCTTTCATATGACAAAGCCACTGGTGCTGATTCTATTCCAGCTGAGATTTATAAGGCAGAGTGTTCACTGCTCACACAAAAGCTGACTGAAATTTTCCAGCTTATGTGGCAAGAGGTTATTCCCCAGGAGCTCAAAGATGCCTCTATTATCCATCTCTATAAAAGAAAAAGAAATAGATTGTCCTGTGACAATTAAAAGGCAATTTCTCTCCTACTCATTGCTGGCAAGATTCTTGCCAGAGTCCTTCTTAATTGGCTGGTCCTTCACATGGAAGATGGTCATTTATCCAAGAGTCAGTGTGGCTTCAGAAAAGGCTGAGGAATGTTTGATATAGTGTTTGCTGCCCAACAACTCCAGGAGAAATGCCAGGAACAGAACAGAGGTCTGTACGTAATATTGATCTGACCAAAGTCTTTGATACTGTTAGTTGTGAGGGCTTGTGCAAAATCATGGTAAAATTTGGTTGCCTGGAGAAATTTATCAGTATTGTATGCCAATTTCATGATGCCATGTTTGCCTTGGTTCTGGATAATGGATGTTGCTCTTGCACTTTCCCAGTCACTAATGAAGTGAAGCAGAACTGTGGGCTTGTTCCCATGCTTTTTAGCATGATGTTTTCAGCAATGTTGTTAGATTCTTTAAATGAGGATAAAAATGGCATTAAAGACAGATATTGCACGTACAGTAATTTATTTAACTTGAAAAGACTATAAGTCAAGACTAAAATGGAAGAAAAGTTGGATCATGACTTTTTATTTGTAGATGATTGTGCACTCAATGCAGCCTCTAAGGCTGAAATGCAGCAAAATATGGATCATTTGCTGATTGTGTTAGTTTTGACCTAACAATTAACACCAAGAAAATAGAGATTCTCCACCAGCCAGCACCATCTCTATGTGGAACCATTGGTTGCAGCAAATGGAGAAATTTTGAATGCTGTGGATAAGTTCACTTACCTCGGCAGTATACTTTCCAGGGAAGGACACATAGATGATGAGGTTGATATACACATTGCCAGAGCTAGCTCAGTGTTTTGGAGGCTCTGAACGAAAGTGTGGGAAAGAAAAGATATTAGACTGTCTACCAAAGTGAAGGCATACAGAGTTGTGCTGATCTCATTGTTGTATGCCTGTGAAATCTGGAGAGCCTACCAGTACCATACCAGAAAATAAATTGCTTCCATTTGAATGGTCTTATGAAGATTCTGAAGATCATTTGAAAAGATAAAGTGCTACACACTGAGGTCCTTTCTTAAGCTGAACTGCCAAGCATTCAAACTCTATTGCAGAGAGCACAACTTTGTTGGGCTGGCCACATTGTTTGATGCCAAATGTACATTTGCCTAAAAGACTGTTTTATGAAGAACTCACACAAGGCAGGTGCTTGCATGGAGGTCAGAAGAAGTGATACAAGGACACTCTCAGTCTCTCTGAAGAATTCTGGAATCAATGGTAAGACACGGGAAAAATTGATACAGGGTTGCCTACTGTGGCATGCTTGCGTCAAAAAAGGATCCAGTAAAGCAGAATTATAGTAGCTCAAAAGAAAAATGAGATACATAAATTTAGAGCCATTTTCACTCCAAACGTTCATATGGACTATCTGTGCCCAAACTGTGGTAGAGCCTTCTGATCAGCCATGGTCAAACATACCATGCCTTGACCACAACATAATGATGTCGTTTTGGTCCTCTTTGAGAATGAAGGACAACAACCAACCATAACCAAGTCCAGGCCCTCATTGTAATTTGCCAGTCTTACTTATAAGAGCCTCCAGTTGGCCTTCCTGCATTTAGTTCTTCACTTCTCCAATCCATCTTCCACACAGATACTAAACTGATATTATAAAAGTACAGGATTGATTATGTCATTCCTTTCCTCAAGTAGCCTTAGCGGCTCTCCACTGACTTTAGGATCAAATACAAAGAAATCTGTTTGGCATTTATAGTCCTTCACATTTTCATAACAGCTTATTTTCCATGACTGATTACGTATTATTGCATTTTTCCCCCTCTTGCCCGAAATGCCCCAGTCACACTTATTGTTCTCCATTGATGATGCCTGTCTCCTTTTTCTGTCTTTGCACAGGATTTTGTCCCATTTATCTGGGACTTTCTCCTGACTTCTTTACTTTAAAGCTTAGTACCCTTCAAGTCTCATCTCAAGTGCTGCCTCCTTCAAGAAGCTTCCCTGACTCCCTCAGAATTTAGCTCTACTTCAAGTCATTGTATATATTTTTTAACATAATTTAAAGTTACCATCTAGACATCCCTAGTATGATATAAGCTCCCTGATGTCAGGGACTTTTCATTTTTGTGTTAGTATCTCCAGCACTCTTCATAGTACTTGACACATGTTGTGTCAGTTGTTCAGTCATGTCCAACTCTTCATGAACCCATGAATCATAGCCCACCAGGCTCTTTTATCCTCTTCTATCTCTTGAAGTCTGTCCAAGTTCATGTTTGTTTTTACCATGACACTATCTATTCATCTCATCCTCTGCCATCCATTCCCTTTTCCTTTTACCTTCAATCTTTCCCACATCAGGGTCTTTTCAAATGAGTTCCATCTTTTCATTATATGATCAAAGTATTTAAACTTCAGTTTAAGGATTTGACTGTCCAGTAAATAGCCTGAATTAATTTCTTTAAATATTGACTGATTTGACCTCCTTGCTGCCCAATGAACTTCCAAAAGTCTTCTCTAGCACTGCAGTTCAAAAGCGTCCATTCTACAGTGCACAGCTTTCTTTATAGTCCAACTCTCACAGCCATATATTGTCACTGGGAAAACCACAGCCTTGACTTTACAGACTCTTGTTGAAAAGTGACATCTCTGCTTTTCAGTATGCTGTCCAGATTTGCCATAGCTTTCCTTCCAAAGACCATGGCTCCCTACTTTCATGGTTGTAGTCACTATCTGCAGTGATCCAAAGATCACTGGCCTAAGAATGTAAAATCTGATACTGTTTCCATTTCTTCTCCCTCCATTTGCTAGGAGATGATGGGACCAGTTGCTAAAATCTTAGTTTTTTTGATGTTAAGCTTCAAGTCAACTTTTACATTCTCCTGCTTTACCCTCATCAAGAGGCTTCTTAATTCATCTTCACTATCATCTGCATATTTGAGATTGTTGATAGTTTTCTTGGCAAACTTAATTCCAGCTTTTATTCATCCAGCCTGGCATTTATCATGATGTGCTCTGCAAATAAGTTAAATAAATAAGGTGACAATATAGAGCCTTGTCAAACTCCTTTTCAAATCTTAAACCAATCTACCATTTCATGTTTGGTTCTAACTGTTGCTTCTTGACCCACAACAGGCTCTTAATACATGTCTATTGATTATTTATCAATACTACAAAGTAAAGATATAATTTTTGCCCTCATTGAGCTTATAAATTATAGCACATAGACAAATAACCACATTGCCAAGTGGGTTATAATGAATGCAAGATTGAGATACCAAGAGCTCAAGAGTAACTTAGGTGGGAAATAAAGCTGGGATCAAGGAAGAGGTGGCACCCAATCTGAATATTAAGGAAAAGTAGGTTTGAGACAAGGAGGGAGCACATTCCAAGTTTGGAGGACAGACTACAAATGCAGAGAGGCAGGACATAATAGATAGAGTTGGGAGAATAGGTCCTAGTCCTATCTGGCTGGAACATAATTGTATGAAATTAGTCATGCAAACAAAATGCAACAGCAGCAATAGAAATTTCAAGTAAAGTATGAGATGCAAAAGCTCAACCAAAGAAATCATCCAAAGACCCAAAAAATTATGAAAGGCAACGTGACATAACAAATGTAGAGCTGGCCCTGGATGCTGGAAAACCTGGCTTTTAAGTCCTGCCTATGACACAGCCTGAAGCTAAGTGTCCCTGAGCAAGTCAAAACATCTCAGACTTTTAGACACGTTTAATTCTATAAATTGCATGGAAGATGCAGGCTTGCATTGTTAACAAGGAATTTTCTTGATGTAGTGCAAGGACAAACAATAAATATACAGGGGCATTTAGCTTCTCCGGATATGGCCTCCCCTTATCTCTAACTTGTCTAGTCAACAGGGCAAGGTTTTGTGACTCATGTAGTTTTTAGAAATCCGAAGTCAGAAGTATTCTGTCTCCACATGGGTGAGGCTTTTTATGCCTTTAGCTGACCAGAGACAATCAAGTCCCAATCAAGTCCAATTTTCTTGCCTTTTAGGGAAAACTAAGCCTAGTTGTGGGAAATTGGGGAAACGCACACTCTCTCACGCTATCACTCTATCTCCTTTTTGATGATTTTTTCCTTGTTTTTACTTTCTGGGCAGATTTTATTATGTTTTCTGGCTTTCTGCTATAAGGTTTACACTCATTTATTATAGGAAAGTACTGATTGTTTCCAATTTAATTCTTTATTTTGTTGGGTGTTGTCCCTAAGCCTTACACAATATAAGCCCTTTTCCCATAATCTTTCTGCTGCTAACATGAAAATACCAAATGCAAAATATCTTACTGATGCCTATTAACTATTAACGAGGCATTAGGCTTATCTGGCAATGAACTGGTTTTTATTCAGTGATTATTTTTTGCATTATTATCTGTATATGTAAATACTTGAAAACAATTATTAATAGACTTTTTATAATCTTTAGTTTATTTCTGTTGCATTGCTGTTATTTTGTATCTTTTCTTATTGTCCACGTTCCACATAAAAATTGCATACAACCTAGTTTACTATGCAATTACGGTACAACCTTAAATGCTCATTACTTATTTTAATATTACTGATTTTATTCTGTATCATAGAGCAGTGTCCTAAAAAGATGGGTGCTGAATTGGTTGAAGAGTCTTAAGGTGTTATAAGTCTAGAAATCTGTGGAAGGAAATGGCAAACCGCTTTAGTATTTTTGCCAAGAAAATCCTAAGTGGTGTCACAGAGTTGGACATCATTGAAATGTCTGAACAACAAGGTAGAAAAATACATAGAGGTTCCCTGATATTAGGAATAAATAAGGATTTTAAGTCTGATGACATCATAAATGGTTGAAAAGAAGTGAAAAAACTTAAAGACTTGCCAAGTACTGTTTATTAAAGTCTTGGAAGGGCGACAATGCAGTGTTCTGTGAATTATTAGACTCATTTGATGATTCAGAGGACAATGTAGAGCTGGAGGGGATCTCAGAGATGAAGTAGTCCAACTTCTTCATTTTACAGATGAGGAAGCTGAGGCTTTGAGAAGTTAAGCAACTTGCCCAGGGGCATACAGCTAATAAGTATTGGAGTGAAATTTGAACCTGGATCTTCCTAACACCAAGACCACTGTACGATATGCACTCTCTATCACAAATTTTTAGAGCTGAAAATGTCCTTAGAAGTCATCAAATACAGCCCCTCATTTTACAGATAAGAAAACTGAGACCCAGAGAGGTTATATGATTTGTCCAGGGTCACACAGTTAGTAAGTATCTGAGACAGAATTTGACCTAGGTCCTTTCTTTTTCTAAGTTCGGTGCCCTATCCATGACACCATACCACCTCAAACATTCCTCTAGAGAGGAGAAGGTGCTTTAAAAAATAGAAACTTTCATGAGAAAAGCTGGTTTGCCCATAGAGATATTTGGAACCGTACTTTAATAAAAACATTTTCCTTTTATATAAAGCTGAGACAAGTCCTCTTATGTCAGAGAAATTTTATAAGCTTAAGTTAGAGATCATCTCAGAACTATGCCTCCAAAGAACAACCGTGGATTGTCCATGTGCCAAATACGCTGCTGTATTTGTATGCACCACTGTTAGAAAAGAAGGGTACATTTGGCTCTGATCACAGAGCCAAAAGATAGATATATAGACAAACAGATGGACAGATACAGTGTACTTTTATTAAAAACTTATTTTGTGCTTGGTTTTGTGTAAGTCCTAAAGGTCACAAAACCTGGAATGACTTGACAAGCCTATCTTGTCTAGAAATGCAGTATGGTGGTGCTGAGATTCTACAGGAAGCTTTACATTAATCACTTTTACAACACACATTGGGGCTACTAGGTGGCTCATTAAATAGAGTGCTGGACCTGGAGTCAGGCAGACTAGAGTTAAAATCCAGCCTCAGACACTCACTAGCTGTGTGATCGTGGGCAAGTCACTTAGTCTCTGTTTGCCTTAATCCACTGGAGAAGGAAGTGGCAAACCACTCCATTCTTTGCCAAGAAAACTCCATGACTGATATTAGCTTGATATGGTCCACCTTGTAATTGAATAACAATACACATCTATCACTTCTGCAATTGGGAGCAAAGGAGAATAGAGCCACCTGATTGTTTAGTCAAAGCAGATACTTGATTACAGAGACACCTAGAGGTGAATTGGCAATTGAGAAAGCAGGTAAGGTTAGAATGGAAAAAATCTGAGAAGTCGAATACACACCCTCAAGCCACACCTGCCCATCATTAGCCTTGAGTCTCAACATCTGCCACCTGTCAGCCAAGATAAGGCAAATACTGAAGAGATGGCATTTAAAAGTACCTCTGCAAAGAAGGGCTCCACCTCCACTGGCCCAAAAAACATCTTTTCAAGTATGGACACTGAAAACAAAACAAGGATCTGCACTGAAGATGCAGATTCCAAGGCAGCGACCCTAGACTGTTCAACTGAAACATAGAAGAGTGTACGAAACTGCTTTTCCCTGAAAGGTAAGAGACCAAGGGAATGGAAGTCACAGGGTTCTTATATAGCCCCCATCCAGACATAACCAGAGGAACAGATCCATTTTCTATTCAAGTTGTATATTAGATGGCTATATAGATGCTGGATGTAGTAATATAAAACAGAAAATTCAGCCTTAGTCCTGTAGAAGCTAAGGTCTCTTAAATCAACATGAGGTAAAGAATAAGGGGGTTGGGAAGGAGATCACGTTGAGGCAGTACTTATCGTGAGATTTTTCAAATTCAGGAATGGATCTTGATGTATTTGACTTCGGTAACTTCTCAGTACCAGAAGAGTATAGAGCTTGGTGGAGGCAGAAGCTCAAAAAGAATACACACATGTTCTTGCTGTATGGAAATGGAAGATACTTGAGGAGCAAGTCACAAAATCCAACTCAGTGACTCACAGCTGTTCTAAGATATTGGGAAACCATCTAAAAGAATGTTCTTTCTTTTTCTTTTTCCCCAGAATTTTATTACTTAGCTTGCTGCCTGGTGTCTTATCTTTGAGTCACGAGATCAACCACGGGTAAACCTTTAAAAAGCTATATTCTTCACTGTCTGGTTATTATAGAAAGTCTATATTACTCAACAATACCTTTTATAAGGTGTGTTGTCACATCTTCATACAGATGTTTAACCTCAATGTAGATACACTCAATGCCTGGAGACCATTTGGGTGACAAGAGTGTTTTTTTTCCTTAAAGGAACTAGATCCTCTGGCCTAATGGTTACAAATGGGCACCAACCTCTCTGGCTATTTCTCATGTACCAATTTTAACTGCTGCTAGGGCCAAGGAAGTGCTAAGCTCTTTTCCTCTCCTCTAAGGAACTTCTTTCACCAAATCTATGCTGGAGCATGTGGGTTTGGTCCTAGTCTCTACTGAGAGGTGTTAGATCCTTAAAAAAAATACTCTTTACATTTTTCCACTCATTTCTTTGGCTCTTTACATCCTCCATGCCTTGGGAGAAAATTACTTCGTTTAGGTTTGTTTCATGTCTGGGGTCCCTCCAAAAAGGGAGAGTAGAAGGCACTCAATGTACAGTGTAACTCCTGGTATGGCATACCTATTTGTTTCCTTTTTACAAGAGCTTGTATGAGGACAAATTGACAACCCTTAAGTAATCACTAGTTTATAACTTAAACATTAGAACCTGAGGCTGTGAAACTGTTGTTTGGGCACCAGTGATCTGGCAAAGAAACCCAAAGCAGTAAAAGCAGTCAGAGGCTTAGGCTCACCCAATTTAATTCAGTCTCCCTGCTCTTACTTACACACAGCCATAGGCATATTGCTGGGATAGCTTGAAGTGGTTCTATCCCAACAGAATTGACGGTATTTGGTCACTCACTGCCTTTTAAATATCCATTGAATGGGGGGGTTGTTCTTGAGATCAACTGCCACAAGAAAGGACAGCTCTACTGGTGCTTTGTTGCAGTTGTGCAAGAAAACCTTGAATGACTTTAGCTAAATTACTGAACCTGTTCCTCATTTGTAAATAAGGGGGCTTAATTAGATGATCCTGGTCAAGCCGAGACATTAACCCGAGGCTTACAAGTCTGGAACCTAACTTGAAGGGACTAGGTCCTACACTGGCAATATAACTCTAGAATTTTCATTACCAGGCTGCTCATCGGCACTTCCAAAAGTGAAGTTAGGGGAACTGAGGTAGAAAGTGGTGAGTGATTTCCCTTGGCCATAGACGGGTAGCCCTAATACGGGAGTAGTGTCTGTCCTCAGGTAAGGAAACCCTACAGTCACAAGACTTTTATTCGGGAAAGAATTCCACCATCTCCTATCCTGGTGTTCCCCTTTGCAACTGGCCAGTCCCAGACTAGTGAAACAGCTGCCCCGCGCTCCAGTGCCCAGGCCCTGGGATCTGCTCAGGTCATTCCAGGGTATGTGAAGCTATGTGAGGCTGGGCGCCACCTATCAGGTAAAAGAACCAGTGGGCTGGGAGCCTAGGCAGGAGGAAGAAAGGCTCGGGAAGAGGCGGAGGAGGAAGTAGCCTGAGGGCTCCCGGAGCTGCGCTGCTTGTGCGAGTTCACCTGTGCTTTGTTGGGGAGGAGCCGGGCATAGCGCTGCGGCCCCACGGCAGGTAAGTGATACCTGGGGGAGAAAAGAAAGAAGTAAGCCTGTCTCTTGTGGCAGTGGGGTCCAGGGCACAATCGGAGCTCTGGCTTGGCTCTCTATTTGGATGTGCTAATTCTAGGGACTAACAGCTGGGGGCTGTTACTAACAGCTGGGGGCTGTTACTTCCAGGCAAGTGTGACTGGATCCAGGGGTGTCGTTTCCTGTACAAAAAACCCAGTGCCCCTTCCCAGGTACGTGTGTATATACGGAACAGGAGTTACTCTAAAACCCCGAAATAATCACGAATCTTAGACGACTAGGTGATAAAGCGGGGAGCCGGTGGATCGCTTCTGATCCCAGGCAGTGGTTACTAGTTAGCCCAGGACCAGGACCGGGTGTGCGGAGACTCTGGCCCTTCGGTTTTTGGGCCTCTAAGGGAAACTTAGTTCTTCTGCCTAGGGGGTGGGTGAAGGGACCTTGCCTTTTAAAATGCTAAGTTGATAGGTGGAGAAACCCTAATACAAAATCTTTCTTGTAGCGTGTGCCTTTTGGCTGGGAGAGACTTTGGCTCTGGCTACTTAGTCAATTTGCAAGAGAAAGAGACTTACTTCCTGATGGTTGTGGACTCTGGTGGGTATATTTACTCTTCTCCCTTCCCCCCCCCCCCCCCCATACCTCTGGATTAGCAGGAGGGTGAAAACTAGATTTTCTGGCTGAGCTGGTTATTTCTTTGTGGAAAATCACAGTAGGCAAAGATGCCATGGACATTACGTGAGGAACTTCTGCTTTTTAGTTAATACCAAGTTTATAGGTCATTTAGCTACTTGGTTGATGCTATCAGAGCTTTGGTTCTGTGAATGGGGAGGAGGGGTCTTGTGAAATGTGTGGCCTCCTGGTTTGGAGGGACCACTTTTGACTCTCCAATTCGATGACTAAATAGAGATTATCCTTTGTGGGGCATCTTTTAGGGCTGAGTATGAAGATGACTGGGGATGGTGGTAGAAACAACTCAAGATATGCTCTTGGCTTCCCGGAACAGATCGAGTCTCTTGGTTCATTTGAAATTCTGAGGGAGCCTTTTAGAGGTGTTTAGTTACGTGATCAAATCAGAGAAAAGGATAGACTGCCAATAAAGTAATCTCTGGTAAGAGGAATGCCATTTATTTCAGTATGTGTTTTGTCTGAATTTTTTTTTTAACCTTTGAAACTGAGTCCCCTGAAAGGGGGTCAGGTTGTCTCTCTAAAGTGGGGGAGAAGATTGTTGGTGTAGCCTCATTTTGTGAATTGTAAACCTCTCTCCTTTGAAGAGGAGCCTTCATAGCTATATTTCTGCTTTCCTGTGACCGAAGACCCTTAAATTTGATTTTCCACAGGAATAATGTAGCAATACTGCTCTTATCACTAAATGTAAGCCATGGATACCCTACTCAAAGTGCTTCAGAAGGTATTTTTCTAAACATCAGAGTTTTGAAACTATATAACTCTGTCAGGAACATTGCAAACTGTCTTAGGAAAGTGCTTCTGGGAGCCTTTGTTTCCATGGATGACATTAGTTAGCCTTTGCACTGGGACCTAGACAAAGCTTTAGGGAGGCAGGAATATGTGGATCCATGGGTATTTGGCCCTCCTGCCCTCTACTCAAAACAATGAAACATACCCTGCCCCCCTTTTCTGGTATTTCTTGGGACCATTGCTTGTCCTTTGGGTCTAGACAATGAAATTCCCGTAGTGGTTTCACAGCCTCGGTAGGAGAGGAATGGAAAGAAGTAAGGAAACGGGCATTTAATCACCTACTTACTGTATGCCAGGCTTTATGCTTTATGCTAAGGACTTTATAAATACAAGCTCATTGCATCCTCACAGCCCTGTGGGTTCAGCACCACTGCCCCCATTTTACAGTGGAGGAATTTGAGCCAGACAAAGGTTAAGTGACTTTGCCCAGGGTCAAGGCTGGTAAGTGTCTGAGATCAGATTCGATCCCGGGTCTTTCCTACTTAGTATGCTAGCACCATGGGCTACTTCTAGGTCTGCCAGGAGCCCAAGTGAATTGTTTTGAACAGAAATGATGAAATGACTCACTTTTATATATTTATTTATATATTTTTAAATGTAAATTTTATTTTTTATTTTATTTATGTAATTTATTTTTTTTTCAGTGATATTTGCACCTCTAGGTCAGGAACTTCCTGTACCTCGGCAGATCTGTTACTTCTTTAACTTGTAATCTTAGAGTTGCCTAAGGGTGCTGGGAAGTTAAGTGTCTTACTCAGGGTCACACAGCCAACTGAGGTGGAATTTGAACCTTGTGTATTTCTTTCTTGAAAGTTGTGGTGCTGGGGATAATCTTGAATTCTCTCTCAGCCTTTCACTTCCAAAGACACTATTCCCATTGCACTTCATGAGGTGTATATATATATTTTTAGCGTGTAAGATTGGATTAAAATGAATAATGATGGCAGTCTTGGGGGGGGAGGGGGCGGGACATTGATGAAAGAGCTGGGCTGTGTCTGTGTGGGGTTGGCAGAAGGTTGGAACCTTCTAATAGATGCTCAGTAAGTAACTATCATATAAGATTAAGGCTCTAGAGTTGAAAGGTACCCCAGAATCCGTCTGGTCCAACCCCCCTCCTTTAACATATAAGGGAACTGAGGCTAAGGAGGTTAAATGACTTGACTAAGATCATCAGAATAGTAAGCATTAATTAAAGTAAGCCTATTAGAATCCAGAGCCTTCAAACTTCATAATCAGTGGTCTTTCCATGTACCATGGGTTTGAATTAAGTAATGTTTTGACTTGCAGTTTATGGGCTTAATTAGGTTTGAACCTCTAGTCTTTTCTTGGTTCTCAGCTTCTGTGGAGCCTCTTCTGCTAAGAGAGAGATTTGGAGTGGTTCTTTGTGGGGCACTATAATTTCAATCTGACTCTTAGTAATATACAGTGTTTGGATACTTTTGACCAGGTCAGTCTCCATCAATCCTCCTCCCTTTGGTACATCCAATTTCATCTTATACTGCTTTATCAGTGTGCAGAGATAGTTCTTTATCATATCTTCAGTCACATCATGCTTTATTTGATAAATAGCTTTATGGTCTATTTCTTATCAGTTTGTACTCTGTGTGTGTATTTTTATTGTTCAGTCATATCCAACTCTGCGTGAGTCTGTTTAGGATTTTCTTGGCAAAGACCCTGGAATGTTTTTCATTTCCTTCTCCAACTCATTTTACAGATGAAGAAATGGAGCTAAAATGGGTTAAGTGACTTGCCCAGGGTTACACAGCTAGGGTCTGAGGCCAGATTTGGACTTATGTGTCTGACTCCAGGTCTGGCACTCTATCCACTGCATCACCCACACACATTTAAGGTGTCCTAAATGAAGAAGATTCTAATTTTGCTGAAAAAATATGGAGGAAAGTTGTGGGGAAATACTGATTGGGAAGTACCGAAGCTGTCTCCTTTTTGGAGTCTTTCTCCTCAGTTCCCCCACCCTGGCTGAATCCAGATCTAGAGGAGAGTGATTGTGTTTCCAGAGCTTGCAGAGCACCTTGTCTATTTTGATAGTACAAATTATTTTTTTGGTCTCAGTCTCAAACTGTTATCAATGATAAGCAAGGATTTAAAAGGCACTTAAATGATTTTATTTTTTTCCCCCCAATTACATGTAAAGATAATTTTAAACATTCATTTAAAAGAATTTGAATTCCAAATTTTTTTTTTTGCTAGCTCCCTTCTTTCCTCCCCTCCTTGAAATGGTATTTGATGTAGGTTCTGCATGTACAATTGTGCAAAACATAGTTCCAGATAAGTCATGTTGTGAAAGAAAACACAGACAAAACCCTCAAGAAAAACAAAATTAAAAAGTATGTTTAAATCTGCATTCAGACTCCATCAGTTCTTTCTCTGGATATGGATAGCATTTTTCATCATGAGTATTTTAGAATTGTCTTGGGTCATTGTGTTGCTGAGAATAACTGTCATTCACAGTTGATCATCATACAGTGTTGCTCTTATTGTGCAAGATGTTCTGGTTCTGCTCACTTTGCTTTACATCAGTTCATGTAAGTCTTTCCAGGTTTTTCTGAGAGCATCCTGCTTGTCATTTCATATAGTAAAATATTCTATCACAATCATATACCACAACTTGTTCACCCATTCCCCATTGATGGGCATCCCCCAATTTCTAATTCTTTGCCACCACAAAAAGAACTGACTGAGCAATTTTGTAACCCCCTACATGTTGGGCACGTGATCCCCTGACTGAGGAAATGACACTAAGGTATGTGTGACAGAACAATTCAATAACATGAAGTTTTACTAGATCCTTTTGAGGTTCCTTTTAGCTGTGTTATTTTATACAAAGTACAAAAATTAAGGTAAGTTTTAAGAGACCAAGAAGCCAGAATGCAGTATATGATATAGAATTGACTTTTAATGTCAATTACTTAAAATCTGTGATTTTCCTCCAAAAAACAAAAACAAAATCACTCAACAGAGATCAATAGTCATTTTGGAGAGAGCAGTTTCAATGGAAAGATATCAGAAGCCAGATTGTAAGAAGTTAAGAGAATGAGATGAGAGAAAGTGGAGGTACCTATTGTAAATTTTTTTTTTTTGAGGAATTTGGCTATAAAGCTTAGCAGTGATGGAATGATCAAACCAGGGTTTTGTTTTTTGTTTTTTGTTTTTTTTAAGGATAGAGGAGAAATGGGCATGTTTGTAGGTGGTAGGAAATGAATTAGTAGAATGGAGGATGGATTGGAGAGAGACTAGAGGCAAGCAGACCCACTAGTAGACTATTGCAATAATCAAGTGTGAGGTGATAAAGGCCTACAACCAGAGCAGTGACAGTGCCAGAGGAGAGAAGGGATAGTATTCAAGAGATGCTGCAAAGGTGAAATCTATAGACTTTGGCAACAGATTGGATATGGAGGATGAGAAATAGTGAGGAATCTGGGATGACTCTTAGTTTTGGAACCTAAGGGCCTGGGAGGGATGGTTTGCTGTGTATAATAAGGGGGAAGGTAGGAAGGAGGTGGGGAGTGTTTAGGGGGAAAGATATTAAGTTCTATTTTGGACATTTTGCATTTGATATGTCTACTGGATATCTAGTTCCACGTATCTGAAAGGCATTTGGAGATGGGAGAATAGAATTCAGCCAGGAGAGTGGGGAAGGAAAGGTAGACTTGAGAATCATTAACATAGAGAGAGTAATTAAATTGTAGAGGCTGATATGACTACCAATTAAGTAGTGTAGAGGAAGAAGGGAAGAACCCTGAGGGACACCCATAGTTAGAGGGCATCATCTGGAGGAGGATCCAGTAAAGGAGACAGAAGGAGGGGTCAAATAGGTAAGAGGAGAATTGGAAGAAAGTGGTGTCATGAAAACCTAGAGAGAAGAAAGTATCTAGGAGGAGAGGATGGTCAAAGATGTCAAAGTCTGCAAAGGGCTCAAAGAAGATGAGAATTGAGTAAAGGCCATTGGATTGGGCATTTAGGAAAGCAATAATGGGGCAACTAGGTGGTGCTGTGAATAGAGGACCAGCCCTTGGAGTCAGGAGGACCTGAGTTCAAATCCGGCCTCAGACACTTAACACTAGTCCTGTGACTTTGGGTAAGTCATTTAACCCCAATTGCCCTCCCTTCCCCCTCCAAAAAGCAAAAAAAAAAAAAAAATCACTCAAAAGAGATCAATAGTCATTTTGGAGTGAGCAGTTTCAATGGAAAGATAGTAGAAGCCATATTGTAGGAGGTTAAGAAGAGAATGAGGTGAGAGAAAGTGGAGGCACCTATTGTAAATGGTTTTTTGTTTGTTTTTTTTTTTTTTTTTTGCTTAGGAATTTGGCTATAAAGCTTAGCAGTGATAGAATGATCAATTCTAAGGATAGAGAAGATGTGGGCATATTTGTAGGCAATAGGAAATGAACTAGTAGAGAGGGAGATATTTAAAATAGGTGAGTACGGATGAAAGAGTGGGTAATTTATTTGAGGAGATGATATTACTTGAACTCATGGAGGGATTAGCCTTAGTAAGGAGTAAGGCCACTTCATCATGTGAAACAGGGTGAAGGAGGAAGAAGTGGCAGAAAGCCACTCATCATTATCTCATTGATAAGGGATGAGGAAGAGGGGAGAAGAGGGATTTCAGGGTGAATTGCCTCCATTTTTTTCTATAAAATAAAATATGAGACAAGGTTCTTAACTGAGAAAATGGCGGGGGGTGGGGGAGCAAAGGGAGATTTGACAAGGTTTGAAAAGGTTTGGATAATTCACTGAGGAGAGTGGGATAATGAGTTGATAAGGGACTGTAGGATTGTCTTGTAGAAGTGAGGGCCTTGCTGAGATTATGTAATACAAATTTGTAATGGACTAGTAGTTATATGGCTTTCTCCACCTTCATTCAGCAGCATATATTTAGCAGTGAAGGAATAGTGGGTGTGATCTAATTTACAGGCTTGGCAATATAATCAGGGACCAAAGAATCCAGGAGAGGAGGACAGTATAGAGGCTAGTTGGTTCACCAAGGAATCAAGATGGGGAGAAGAGAGAATAGCTAGTGTTATTAAATATTTTTATATGGATAATACCTTTCTCTTTTTCTTTTGCTGTTTACTAACTTTTAGTAAAAGAACTCAGTACTCTTTCTTACTAGCTCTTGAGTTCTCTGGCCTATATAGTGGGACTGTAAGTGCATAGGATGTATGGCAGAAGGGGAAAAAAAGATAGTTGCTTGTTGCAGTTACAGATATGGGAATGTAATAGTAATAAAATTTGAAGATCCTTTTATATTGCCAAGCTAACAGGTACTTAGCACTTAGTGTCAAGCTAATTATATCAAGCCTCTGTTAAAGAAACAGAAGGTATGAACCCCTACTGCTGACATAACAGGAAGGGGCTGGAATAGGGAGAAGCTCGTATATAAGGAAAAGCCCCAGCTGGGAGCATCAGAATTTCTTGGGGTAAACATCGTGGAGGCAGAGCAGCTGCTGCCAGAGGCTGGGCTGCTACTGTTGGACTGAAGACTGAATTGAGAAGAACCGAGAAGAGAAATGAAGATTTAGAACTGAGATAGAATTTCTTGGAGCAAGCTGTGTAGAGTCTGGATAAAGAGATTCGGATTTTGAGAACCAAAGAAAGTAATTCTGATTTTGAGAACAACTTGTGGTGGTAGAGCTTCTTTTGAGTGCCAGCCAAACTCCTACTGAAGACTTTCAAGAGCCAACTGGAGCTGCTGAAGACTTCAAAGGGTCAGCTGAGCTGCCAGAGGAAACATATCTGTGGTACTTGGTCTGCTTTGCTTCTGTGTTGATTTCGCAGGCAGAAAGTGAATTGAGATAATAGTGCTGACTATGTATATGAATACATACTGCTAAGCTTGATGTGTGTAGATATTGTTGTGGCTCTGTTTAGTTTTCTCTTCCCAGGAGCAGAAACTATGAAGGGCTTGAGGTGGACTGGACACTGTGAGCTTCAATGTGTAACAGGAACTGCACAGAGAACTGGACAAGGAACTGGGAGTCGCCTGCCTTTGAACCAGGTAACAGTTTGGTGGATTCAGGTAGAATCTGGGACCATGGAAGAAGAACCATGGAAGCTGAAAGCCTGCCTCAAGTCAAGACAAAAAGACCTCTCCATGGGTACTGAGTAGTGACTGATGAAATTGTAACTTACTTGTGACCTAGGGGTGAATGGCCCTTGTACTTTCCACTACCCTTGAAGAGGGTACTGAATAGTGACTGATGAAATTGTAACTTAATTGCACCCCATGGATGGAAGACTTTGACTTTTATACTTTGTGATTAAATTAAGGACTTTGTGATTGACTACATGAATGTACTTTGCTTAAAACTATGTGACCACTTTGGTGAAAACTATATAGCTATTTTAGAGATAAGCTGTAACATTGTGAATGCTGTACCTTGATTTTCTGTGAATGATTTGTTCTAATTTACTGCTGAAGAAACAGAGAGTTCACTATACAACATAACCTTGAAGCTGTTCACAGCATCAGTCCTCTAAAAAGCTGCCTGTGCTTGACTTTACAGGGAAGAAGAGTAAATCTCTTTCCTTTCCCAGGGAAGATGTGAAAGTGTCTTATTGTATCATTATCCATGGTGTTACTGACACCCTAAGCATCCTTAGAATGTTATTATTATTATTATCATTATCATTTGCTTTTTGGAGGGGGGAAGGCAGGGAATTGGAGTTAAATGACTTGCCCAAGGTCATACGACTGGTTTTTGTCTTAAGTGTCTGAGGCCGGATTTGAACTCAGGTCCTTCTGACTCCTGTGACAATGCTCTGTTCACTGCACCACCTAGTTGCCCCTAGAATGTAATTTTAATAAAAAAGTTTAATAGTATTTTATTTTTTCTAATTATATGTAAAGACAAATTTGAATATTTAAAAATTTTGACTTCCAAATTTTCACCCTTCTTCCCATATCTCCTCCCTCCCTAAGACAGTAACCAATTGATGTTGAGTAAATATATGCAATCATGTAAAATATATTTTCACATTAGTTATGTTGTGAAAGAAGAAAAAGAACATGAAAAATGCAGTAAAGATAGTACGCTTTGATCTGCATTCAGCTTCCATCAGTTCTTCAGGGTGTGAATAGCATTTTTCCTCCTGAGTCCTTGGGAATTGTTTTAGGTTGCTTTATTGCTAAGGCATCCATAGCTGATTACACACTGTTGCTGCCTCTGTGTACCATGTTTCTTCTGCTCATTTCACTTTGTATCAGTTCATGTAATTCCAGGTTTTTATAAAATCATTCTGCTCATTATTTCTTACTCTCTTCCAACCCCCACTTAATAGTATTTTATTTTTTCCAGTTATATGTTTTCAACATTCACTTCTATAGATTTTGAGTTCCAAATTTTTTTCTCTCTACTTACCTTCCATCTTACTGGGATGGCAAGCAATCTGCTATAGGCTATACATGTACAATTATAGTAAGCATTTCCACATTAGTCATGTTGTGAAAGAACAATCAGAACTAAAGGAAAAAACCACAAGAAGGAAAAAATAACAAAAAAGAGAAAATCGTATGCTTCAATCTACATTCACACTTCATACATGTTCTTTCTCTGGATGCGGATAGCATTTTCCATTATGAGCTTTAGTTGTCTTAGATCGTGGCATTGCTGAGAAGAGTGAAATCTATCAAACTTGGTCATCCCACAATGCTGCCGTTATTGTGTACGGTGTTCTGGTTCTGCTCACTTCACTTGGAGTCAGTTCACATAAGTCCAGGCTTTTCTGAAGCCATTCTGCTCATTTCTTATATCACAATAGTATTCCATTACATTCACATTCCAGAACTTGTTCAATTATTCCCCAGTTGATGGGCATTCCCTGAATTTCCAATTCTTTGCCACAACAAAAAGAACTGCTAAAAATATTTTGTTCCAATTAGGTGCTTTTTTGACTCTTTGATCTCTTTGGGATACAGACCTCCCTAGTAGTGGTATTGCTGGATCAAAGGGTTTGCAGAGTTTGGTTGCCCTTTGGGTATAGTTCCAAAATGCTCTTCTGAGTGGTTGGATCAGTTCACAATTCCACCAATAATGCTTTAGAATCACAATTTTCCCATGTCTTTTCCAGCATTTATCATTTTCCTTTTCTGTCATGTTAATGCAAGTTAAGTTGTGAGGTGGTACCTCGGAGTTGTTTTAATTTGTGTTTCTCTAACTAATAGTGATTTAGAGCATTTTTTTATATGACTATAGATAACTTTGATTTCTTCATCTGAAAAAATGCCTTTGACCATTTACCAACTGGGCAATAACTTATATTCTTGGACATTTGACTTCGTTCTCTACATATTGGAAAATGAGGCCTTTATCAGAAATATCTGCTGTAAAGATATCCCACCTTTTTGTTTTCCTTCTAATCTTGGTTGTATTGTGGTTTAAACCCAGGGACACCCAAAAACTTGTGGTTTCATGTTGTGGTGGAACCATCTCAAAGAATTCAGAGTCAGACCACCCCTAATCCAAGTACAGGCATTTACTGAGGTTGCTACCTCTCATGGAGCAGGCTAAGTTCCAAGAGGAACCAGCAGCTTCAGAGAAAGCAAGATGGATTTTTGTAGGGTAAGTACATGACAGGAATCATGAATATTAAAAAGGCAGGAGGGGTTTGTTAAGGGATTAGGTAATAGAGGAGAGGTCCCTTCTATGGTTTGGTGGTTAAACATTCTGGTCATGCTGCCTTCCATTTGGCTAGCTATTGTGGTCCTGTTTGGTCAAGATGGATAGTTAGGTATTGTGGTCCTGTCTTGGGCTGGATGTATGATGTGATTGTGGTTGAGTATAAGAACACACCTATTTCTGTGGGAATGAGTTTGGAGGAAGTGGCTGGGATCCCATCATATGGATATGCCTACTGTTCTGTGATAACTATGAGTTCATGGACACACTTGTTGTTCCAGTGAGCAGTGAGGCATATATGAAGAAGTTAGGATATTGATTGGGGGGAAAGTGATGTGAGTGGCTAGGTGGGTGCAATGGGCCTGCTGTTCAGTGGGGCCTATAAGGAAGATAAAATATTGGGGCTGGGGACAGCTTAATTAGGATTCCATCATTTCTCCTCAAAGAAGGGGCCCAAATTCATTTGGGAAAAGGGATGAAGGTCTCTGCTTCTGTAGCTTCTTCAGGCTCAAAAGGGGTAGAGAGATATCCTTGTCTTGATGGGTCCTGGGGAGGAGGTTGACTGGAACCAAGGACAGGTCACATCCAGGTGATGATGGGTGAGTATGGACAAGTATCCACTGTTCGCTGCCAATTATAGCTGAATTGGCCTGTAGTCTGAGAGACACAAATCTGATAGGCAAGTTCAATGTGCAGATATTGGAGATATATGGAGAAAGACAGATATATCTAGTAACAGGCTGTTGACTGGGCCTTGTACCCATTTACTAAATTATTTAGACTGTAGAAGCAAATGTAATTTTAGGCTGAATAGCTCAGATCTAATACACATTCTTATAGTAGCTCAGATACATTCCAGCCTTAGTCTATGGGATAATGATTAACATTCTGTTTCTACCTTTGTTTCATAAACTTCTATCCCCCTTTTCTAATTGTTCCTATTTCATTCCAAAAGAATGTTCTGTTCTAGGAATTTAACCTTTCCCTTGACTGTGCAGGCAGGTAGATGACAAGCTGGAGTTAGACTAAGTTACCCAGTTGTTTGGAATATGGAATACTACACATTCACATTGAAAACAACAAGATTTCACATACCTGCATTGTACTTGTACCTTTTGCTGACCACTCGCTATAATTACAGAAAACTGTCATAAAAGTAAGAAGCAGCGACATGCCAGATAGGACATCCTTAGCTCTGTTAGAATTCAGATAAGAGTCGGCTTATAACCAGACTCGGGAATAGCTAGGTGAGAAACATTCCTTTTCAAAGGAACACAGTGAAGAAACTGAGCCAGGAGCGTCCCATCTTAGACTGAGACTAAAATTGTCTCGGCTTTTCCCAGAAGCAAATCTCCACCTAGTAGCAGGATCACGTTCCACCTGAGTAGCTGGTGGTTTTTCTCTCAGAATGCAGGCAACTGTATCTAAATTCAAACTCAAAATAAAATTATTTACAGTCCCAAGGGCTTATAATGACAAGTCTCACCAATCAAAGCTTAGGGCTAGATACTCTTATGGAGTTGCAGTAAGCAATCAAAGTTTACCATGACTTACATACATAAGAGATTCCATTTCTCAGTAAGCCAAGTTCGTTGTTTAGGAACTCCGTAACACAAACAAGTTCATTTTATTTTTTCCCCCTTTGGTGCTGATGACCTTGCCCACCAGATGGTTTCTGGGGATCTGGCAAGTTTGCAAATAAGGAGTGAGTTCTTAGCCCAGAAGCTGGAGTTTGGGTTTCATCAAATAGTAGATTGCTATAGTTGTTTACTAATGTGTCCTGTGTGCTTAATCTATTCCACTGATCCACCACTCTGTTTCTTAGCCAGTACCAGAGAGTTTTGATGATTGCTGCCTTAAGAATATTTTTAGATCTGGTATGGCTAGGCTACCTTTCTTTGCATTTTTCCCCCATTAATTCCCTTGATTTTCTTGTCCTTTTGTTCTTCCAAATGAATTTTGTTATTTTTTTCTTGCTTCCTAAAATAATCTTTTTGTAGTTTGGTAGGGCACTGGAAAAGTAAATTAATTTAGGCAGAATTTTCAGTTTTATTATATTAGCTTAGTCTTCCCATGAACAATTTATATTTTTCAAATTGTTTAAGATCTAACTTTATTTGTGTGAAAAGTGTTTTGTAATTGTGTTCATATAGTCCCTGGGTTTATGTTGGCAAGCTGACTCCCAAATATTTTATGTTGTCTCCGGTTATTTTAAATGGAATTTCTTTTTCTGTCTCTTACTGATAGGCTTTGTTGGTAATATATAGAAATGCCAATGATTTATGTGGGTTTATTTTATATCCTACAGCTTTGCTTAAGTTAATTATTTCAAGTAGTTTTTTTACTTGATGCTTTAGGGTTCTCTTAAGTGTACCATCATCATCTGCAGTGAGTGCTAGATTTATGTCCTCATTGCTTATTCTAATTCCTTCCATTTCTTTTTCTCTTATTGCTAAAGCTAAGATTTCTAGTACACTATTGAATAAAAGTGGTGATGACAGGCATACTTTCTTTACCCCTAATCCTATTGGGAAAATTTATCCTCATTACAGATAATGATAGTTTTAGATAGATATTGCTTATCCTTTTAAGGAAAACTCCCTTTATTCCTATGCTCTCTAATGTTTTTTAATAGGAGCAGGTGCTGTATTTAGTCAAGCCTTTTCTGCATCTATTGAGAAAATCATATGATTTCTGTTGGTTTTGTTATTGATATGGTCAGTTATGCTGATAGATTTCCTAATGTTGAACTGCATTTCTGGTATAAATCCCACCTGACCATAGTGTATTATCCTGGTGAAAAATGGACATAACCTATTTGCTAATATTTTATTTAAAATTTTTGCATCTATCATCATTAGGGAAACTGATCTACAGTTTTCTTTCTCTGTTTTGGCTCTTCCTGATTTAGATATCAGCAGCGTATTTGTTTCATAAACTTTTTTTCAAATAGTTTATTTGTATTGGGATTAATTGTTCTTTAAAAATTTGGTAGAAATCACTTGTAAATCCATCTGGCCCTGGGGCTTTTTTTCTTCAAGAGTTCATTGATGACTTCTTCAATTTCTTTTACTAAAATGGAGTTATGTAAATATTCTATTTACTCTTTTGTTAATCTGGAAAATATTCATCTGTTTCACTTAGGTTGTCAGATTTATTGGCATACACTTGTGCAAAATAGCTCTTAATTATTGCTTTTATTTCTTCATTGTTGGTGAATTCACCCTTTTCATTTTTGATATCGGTAATTTAGTTTTCTCATTTTTAATCAAGTTGACCAAAGATTTAACTATTTTATTGTTTTTTACCCACAAAACCAGCTGTTAATTATATTCATAAATTCAATAGTTTTCTTTCAGATTTATTAATCTCTCTTGTTATTTTCAGAATTTCTAATTTGGTGTTTAAGTGGAGATTTTTAATTTGTTCTTTTTCTAGCTTTTTTAGTTGAATGCCCAATTTATTGAACTTCTTTTTCTTTATTTTATTGATGTGAGAATTTAGAGAAATAAGTTTTCCCCTAAGTACAGCTTTGGCTGTATCCTACAAATTTTTGGTATGTTGCTTAATTGTTGTCATTCTCTTTAATGTAATTATTGATTGTCAGCTTCCCCTTTATCCTTTCTCCCCTACTTCCCTAAAGGGTAAGATAGATTTCTATACCTAATTTAGTATGTTATTTCCTCTTTTTAGATAGCCTATTCTGATGAGAGTAAGGTTCAAACAATGTCCATCCCCCTTCCTTCTTTCCCTCTACTGCCGAGGTTCTCAACCTGTGGATTGTATTTCCAATGGTCTTAGGAACCAAGACACTGCTCCTCTATCCGTCTCCAGATGGGTCTGCCCACATGCAGATACGCCCACATATGAGTATTAAAGGGTCACATTAGGAATGTTGAGAACCACTGCTCTACTGTAATAGGTCTTTCATGCATCTTCATGTAGTATAATTTATACCATTCTGCCTCCCCCTATCCTCTTCTCCCAGTCTAATCCTTTTTTTCATCCCCTAATTGTTTCTACATTATTACATCAAAGTCAGCTTATACCCACACCCTCTGTCTATGTATGTTCCTTCTAACTGCCTAAGAGAGATAGTTAAAAGTTATATGTGTGGTCTTCCCATGTAGGGATATAAACAGTTTAATCTTATGCAATAATGTGTTTTTTTTTTTCTTTCTTTCCTGTTTACCTTTTTATACTTCTCTTGAGTCTTGTATTTTTTTTTTCTGTTGAATTTTCTGTTCAGCTGTGGTGTTTTCATCAGGAAAGTTTGAAAATTCTCTATTTCATTGAGTATCCATTTTCCCCCCTGAAAGATTATGCTCACTTTTTCTGGGAAGTTGCTTCTTGGTTGTAATTCCCCAAACCCGTTTATCCTTTAATGCAGAAGTCTGTAAAGCATGATTAAAATTTTTGTTTCCACAGAAATCATATAATACATGACTTATAAAACCTAGGGATCCATATGTACCAGAAAGTCTTTGACTTGCAGTGAATGCAGGAAAATAAATTGATTGTAGAGAAGGTAGTGGGAGGATGTTGATTAAACGTTTTCACTCATCAAGAGAATCAGCATACCTAAGAGTAAATATTCTTTTCTTTGTTCTCTAAGTAAACCCAGGAATTGCCTCTCTTTGTCTACCAGGGCCAGATGAAGCTAAGACTATTCCTCTGCCTATGACCATTAAGGATGAGACCTTTGACCTGAGATATTATCTTGAACAATGAGGCTTTTTTTATCTTAATATTTTATGGACATATACAATGTTATGCCATGTTAATGGAAAAGGAAACAGATATCCTGGGTCAATTGATGCCTTTTCAACTCTCTTATCTTATTGTTTTTATAACCTGTTCAATTAGGAAAATTCCTTTCTTATGCTATATCATAAAATCTGAGTAATGCAGACATCCTGAGTAGCAGTTAGAAGTGTGTATGACTTATCATTCCTTTACTAAATAAAGTATAAAGAAAATGAGGAGGGGGGGGTCCTAAAAAGTGAAATGTAATTGGGATGGAGGCCAACATTGGGGGTGTGGTATTTAGGTGTTTTCAGATAGGCTATGAATCCTGAAGTATCCAGTCAATGGGGAACAGGGGAAGGAAATGTAAATCAGGATACAGATAAAAGCTATGTATTTGTCTTAGACAAATGTGCCTATGTGTAGGTTACCTGCTCTTGCAAGAACATAATAAATACTTCTCTGGGTTCAGTAGTTAATGTCCTATTCTTTGTGAGCATGTTTCTCACAAAGCTACTAAGCCCAGACTGTGGCTCCTTGATATATGAATTGTTTCTTTCTGGTTGCTTGCAATATTTTTTCTTTGACCTGAGAGTTCTGGAATTTGACTATAACATTCCTTGAAATTTTCATTTTGGGATCTCTTTCAGGAAATGCTTGGTGAATTCTTTAATTTACTATTTTACTCCTTGTTTTTAGGATATCAGGGCAATTTTCCTCCATAATTTCTTTAAATATGCTGTCCAGGTTCTTTTTGCTTGATTTATTTATTTTTTTGGGGGGGAGGAGGGGAAGGCAGGGCCATTGGGGTTAAGTGACTTACCCAAGGTCACACAACTATTAAGTGATAAGTATCTGAGGCCCAATTTGACCTTCTGACTTGAGGATTGGTGCTGTGTTCACTGCACCACCTTGTTGCCCCCAGGCTCTTTTTTTGATCATGGCTTTCATTTAGCCCAGTAATTTTTAAATTATCTGAGATTTTCTGGATCTATTGCCCAGGTCACTTTTTTCCCCCAATATGTTACTTCACATGTTCTTTTGTTTTTTTTTTTTTTTTTTGTTCTTTTGATATTATTTGATTGATTCTTGATTTCTCCCAAAGTCATTAACTTCCAATTGCCTGAATCTAATTTTTAAGGAATTTTTTTCAGTGAGCTTTTGCACCTCCTCTTCCATTTGGCCAATTCTTTTTATTAAGGTATGTAATGGTAATGGCAATTTGAAGATCTTCCCTGCTTTGAAAATAAACTCTGCCCGTAGTAGACTGAACGTAGTCACATATAGGCTATGGTGGGAGAAGTTTGCTGAAGGAAGCTTGGAGTTAGAGCTGGAGAGATGGTGGGAGAGAGAGGACACTGAGACAAGAAGATGGATAGACTCATGAGTAAAAGTTGTTTTTTTGCCACCTGCTGGAACAGTTAGTTAGGCTTGTGTTGGTTTGTGGGAAGGCTAAAGAATGATGTGGCCTTCTACTATGTTGTGGTGCATCAACTTCTATGTTGCTATGATGAATTCGGTTTCCTGGTGTTGGGATTTGATTTTCTGGTGTCTGAATAAATGCTTTGCTTCTGTCTTCTACGTGGAGAGTCTATTATATTTTGTGATAGAGCACTGTGCAGAAATATTTATAGTCATGGTCAGTGTATTTATTGTGATTGTCAGTGCTGTAAATATTGCATTGGCACTACAAGGTGTTGTTTTCTTCAGTGAATTTTTCCCCCCACTTTTTGTGCTCCTTTATCAATCTGTTGACTCTTTTCCTGATTCTCTTGCATTGCTCTCATTTCTTTTCCCTATTTTTCTTCTACCTCTCTTATTTGATTGTTAAAGTCCTTTTTGTGCTCTTCCAAGGAACTTTTTGAGCTTGAGACCAAGTGACATTCCTCTTTGAGGCTTTGCATGTAGGCATTTGCCATGTCCTCTGAGTTTGTGTTTTGATCTTCCTTGTCACCAAAATAACTTTCTTTGGTCAGGGTTTTTTGTTTGTTTTTTGCTTGTTTTCCAGTTTATTTCATGACTTTTAAAAATTGAGCTCTTCTCCTGAGGCATAGGAGGCACTGTGCCCAACTTCTTGTGCTAGAATCCAAGGCTAGAATCCAGAATTACTGGCTTTCTGAGACTGGGCTTCTGGGACTTTCATTTTATTTTATTTTATATTGTAATTTTATTTTTCTAAAACTTAAATACGCAATAAGAAATGACAAAGGAACATTATAAACTTAAATATAAAATAAGAAATGAGAAAAGTCCTGTGCAGAGCAGAATATGAGTATTCAAAATATATAGCAATAAATTTCCATTTCAAGAAAGCCTATGTAATAAATACTAGGTATTGTGTTGAGAGCTGCCCATCTTTTCTTTGCTTCCTTGTAAGTTTTCTTTTGTTCTCTGCTGTGCACTTTTAAATTTATTCTTTTTACCCCTTTCCTCTACACCTCCCCCAAAGTTTACAATTAAGCATACATACACACACATATGTACATATACACACACATACAAACACACATATGCATATATAAACATATTTTCCCTAACAATTTCTACTATTGATCTTTGTTTTATGTTTGTGTGTATCTCATTTCCTGTCCTTTCTTACTCCTCTACTTCCGGCCTTATTCAGATGAAACTGTTCTCTCTAAAGTTAATAACAGTCTCTCAGTTGCCTAATCTGATGACTTTCTTTCCCCTTTCCCCCCATTTTTCTTGACCTCTATATTCAGCCTTTGGCACTATCACCTTTATGTTCTCTCTAGATTTTTTTTTGACCCTGCCATTTCCTGATTCTCCTCCAAATGCTTCTTCTAATGCTCTAAATGCTTCTTCTCATTCTGCTTTACAGGTTTGTTACACAGGTCATGACTCGTAACCATGGATGTCCCATGTAACTCGTGCTGGGCTTTTTCTTCTTCTATGCCATTTTACTTGATGATTTAACCAAATATAGATTCAGATATTGTTTATATGCTGTTACTTTTAAGTCTACTCTAATTTCTCGGCCGATCACCAATTTCCTTTTTACCAGTGGTTTACTGGGCATTTAAAATGGAATGGCCTGTAAAGTTTTAAACTCAAATGTCAGAAACTGAACTCATTATCTTCACCCCACTCCCTTACCTTCTGCCAACTTCTGCCTCCTTCCAATCTTCTCTGTTACTATCAGGGCACTACCAATCACCCTAGTCACCCAGGCTTCCACCCTAAGTGTTGTCTTTGAGTCCCTACTCTCTCACACCTTGAATATCCCAATTTCTTGCCTAGACCTATTGATTTTGCCTTCATAAAATCTCTCAAATATGCTCCCCTTTCCCCTGCATTGCCACCACCCTGGTGCAGACATTTATCTCCTCATGCTTAGATTATTGCAATAGCTTGTTGGTTGGTCTCCCTGTCATAAGTCTCTCCTCATGCTAGTCCATCTTGCATGTATCTTCCAAAGTGATCTTCCTAAAATGTCACTCCTTTACTTAATCAGCTCCCTATTGCATCCAGGATCAAATATAAAATCTTCTGGCATTCAAAGCTCCTCATAATTTAGTGACTCCACCCCCAGTTTTACAACAGCGCCCCCTTCCTCTCCACCTCTACCTCATATTGTACAATCCGGTGACACTGGCTTCTTTTCTGTCCCCCATACAAGACATCCTTTCTCATCTCTGTGCATCTTGGCTTTCCTGGCTTACTTCAAGTCTGAGAAAAAAATCCCATCTGCTACAGGAAGCTTTTCCCAATTCCTCTTAATTATAGAACATACACTCTGTTAATTATTTCCAATTTATTCTTCATATAGCTTGTTTGTACATTGTTATTGCATATTGTTTCTCTATTAAGAGTGTGAGCTCCTTGAGATCAGAGACTGTCTTTGACCTTTCTTTGCATACCAGCACAGCCCTGTAATACTATGTGTGCATTACTTGAGCTCCACAGGAATGTAATAGAACTCTTGGAGTGAAGTTTTCACTAGACAGAAGACCCGATTGGATAATGATGATGATGATGGTGATGATGATGATGGTGATGATAACTGACCATCAATTATCTCATTTGCACCTCACATCACTATGGCATAGAATCAAATTTTTTTTCATTCGTTATTTAAAAAGTCTTTAGAATACAAGAGAATATTAATAAGAGATATAGAAAAAGTCATGAAATATTAAGTAGAAATACCTTCTATTTCAAGTCTATAAAAATATTTTTGTATCAGTTGACACACTTGTTCCTTCTGTTTTCCTGGTGTTGATTAATTCTTGCATCCCTGGTATGGAAGCTAGTTAGTCATGGTGAACAATGTTTGCTAAAATTTTTAACTCTGGATCAGAATATTTTTTCCTTTTGATAGTTGTTTTTTACAGGAAGTTCAATTTCATTTTCAGAATTTGAGTTATTGAAGATTTCTATTTTATGTTCTCTTAATTTAAGTAGTTTAATTTTTTATAGAACCTTCTTTTTCTTTTAAATTCTCAGTTGTGTTGTGTACATGGTAGGTTCTGATAATAGTAGTAATTTAGTAATTTATTCTCTAAGTATTATTTTGTGTGACATTTAAAAAGTTTGAGAGTCATAATTTCTGGGTATTCAATCAATTTATTACCAATGCTAGAATTTTATTAATAAAAGGAATGGTTATTTAGCTGTCTTTCTTAGAATAAAGACGACTTACGGTGGTGGACTCACAATTTGTGTACCTTTAGAAAAGGGGCTGCACTTGGGTTAGGGTTAGACCCCTTATGGTTAGAGCTAGGTTGCAATTAGGGTTAGAGCACAATTAGGTAAGCACTCAATTAGGGTTAGGGTTAGGAAATCAACTGTAGTTAACAAGTAATGACGGAATGAGAGGTAGGCTTATTCCAATGAGGGTCCTGAGTTAAGTGACACTGACCACCCAGGTCTTGGTCAAAGAGACTTAACAATCTGCATTTCTCCTTTCTCCCCCTCTCTCCCCCTCTCTCCCCCTATCTCCCCCTCTATCCCCCTCTCTCCCCCTCCCTCCCCCTCTCTCCCCCTCCCCCTCCCTCCCCCCCTTATTCTTGCAAACATGGGAAACAGAGAATTGATCCTCAGTTGGGTCACTCTCTACTAGCACCATGGTTAGTCTCCATCCTTAAGACAATGCAATCCCATTTTTTGCTCTGTATCTTTTCTTTCCTCCTACCGTTCCGAGTTCTAGTTGTTCCTAGGAACTCCGTGGCTCCATATACTACCCATGGATTTATAACCCTCTCTTAAAGTGTCCAGCAAAGGCCCAAACTCCTTTATTCCTACCCACTCAGGAAATAAGTTGCAGCACTATAAAGTCGTATCAATATATTATTAATCTT
Source organism: Pseudochirops cupreus (assembly GCA_028627135.1). Taxonomy (NCBI): domain Eukaryota; kingdom Metazoa; phylum Chordata; class Mammalia; order Diprotodontia; family Pseudocheiridae; genus Pseudochirops; species Pseudochirops cupreus. Next base: position 213,563,561 of record CM053580.1, read on the forward strand.
AAATATCCTTGAATAACTTATTTTTTAAGCTCCCACTTCTTGAGAAGGTGAGAGCTAGCTGATTATATCTGCTTCAGATTCCCCCTCTTGTTGTTCTACCTTCACTTTTTCTGGTTCTTTAAGTTCCCTATATATTTTTATCTCCTTCTGTCTTTTTTAATCCCTTGATGGCACTTCTTTGTTCTTGCTTTTGAGAATCCTTCCCACTCTTCTTTCCCATTCTCCTTATGTGACTGGACTTTTGAGTAACAAGACCTTACTTGCTTTGGGAAACATGGAAGACATAGGATTTGACAAGCCAGGTTACCTAGGGTTATCTTTACACAGAGACTACTACACCCCAGCTTGGTTTCCAGTTCCCTTTGCTTCAGGACTGAGGCTTTCTTCTTCCTATTGCTTTTGGCTTTGAGCACCACATTGGGCCCATCTTCTACCTCTCTTCAAGACCTCAACTCATTTCTTCTATTCCTTTCCTTTGAATAGCTGGGAGTGATTAGTATTAACTCTTCCAACTTAAGGCAGGCTTAAGGCAGAAACACTGGCTTGTGGGATCCCTTCAGCTGGACTGTGAATTACAAGCTTGTGAATGGGTTTGAGGTTGGATGCATGGAATCAGTTGGACATAGGGATAATGAATGAGAGATGAAAGCATTCAGATTCTACAGGATTAATTCATAATATTTTTATTTCATGTGGTATAACGAGAGAATTCTGTCTTGTGGATTCAGCTATAATTACATCTGTTGTATAATTCCTTCTTTTTTTTTTTGAGGATCTGAGTCCATTTTTATGGTCATATTGCAATCTAAGGGTTGGGTTATTTTTTGTATACTTCTTCCATCAGTATTACATAGATTTGTATCATGGAGTTAGTTGGTGAAACATTTACTATGTGTCTACTATCTGGTAGGCATTGCTTTTGCTAAGTTATGGAAATACAGCCCTTGAGGAGCTCACAATCCAACGGGGAAGACAATGTACAAATTTTATTGTTTTTGTTCAGTCACTTTCAGTCCTGTCTGACTCATTTGGGGTTTTCTTGGCAAGGATACTGGAGTATTTTTCCATTTCCTTTTCCTTCTCATTTTGCAGATGAGGAAACTGAGGCAAACAGGGTTAAGTGACTTGCTCAGGGTCACACAGTTGGTGTTTGAGTCTGGGTTTGAACTCAGGATGAGTCTTCCTGACTCTAGGCCAGGTGCTCTATCTACTGTGCCACCTATGTGCCCAATAACACACAAATAACTATGTACAAATCAGAAATAATTCTGTGCCTTCTCTCCATGATTAAGAGGGGTTAGGAAAGGATAGAAGGCCGGATTAATCCTGGACCTGTCTTCTGGAGCCAAGAAAAACAGATCTTCTCCTTCACAAAATATATGACCATGTCTCAAATGTCAGCTTTGAAATCGCATTCCATTCCATGCCCATCCTCTCTTCCACCTTCAGATTTTTTGATATTGTAGAACCTGATCCTCTTCCTCATTACATTCTCTAGTTTGTTATATTTTTCGTAAAATGTGCCCAGAATCGGAAAAAAAAATGCTCCAGGTATGGTCTCTAATGTGGTCATCATTTCCCTAGCTTCTTCTCCTACATGGGGGTATTCTGTGGTCTGGGGTATCTGGAAGTTTACTGCCTGTTCTTCCTCAGATATTCCAGCTAAGGTCATTGTTTGGGTTCAGTGTAACAAACTTGTAAAATGTCTGCTTTTTGATAGGCACGGGCACTCGAAATAACCAGAAATGCCACAGGCTTGGCCACTAAGGAGCTGACATTACATTCGCCTGAAAAGGCACATGTAGACCAACAAATTCAATGTACATGCAAAATCACTTTGGAGTAATTTCAGAGTTTAATTGGATCCCTGATTATCCAGAGTTCAATTTCCTCTTACTATTGTTTAATTATTCTGCAGATTTGGGACATACTTTCGATAAGCCTCCTATTTTCAGATTATCGCTTGAGACTTTCCCAGAAAACTCCTGGGACCCCCAGTTTTGTCCTCTACCCACCAGAGATCATGATGGTTAATCTGGATTCACTTCATCGTATTTGTCATGTCATGAGGGCATTAGAATTATGTCCAATTATATCAGAAATTGTTTTTTGAAACCTGTTTTCTCCTCCTTGGATAGTTTTTGGTATTAGTTACTTGGTTTGTTTTTTCCCCTCACAAATGTAGAACTAGAAGTGATCTCGGGGCCATGGAATCGCAGTTATCTCATGGTCTAAGACACTGAGGCCCAGGGAAGGGAAAAGTAAGCATGAGAATGGAATCTGAACAAAGAGCTCTGGCCTTTCTGTCTACTGTAGCAGGCTTCACTTCTCTTAGTTACTTTTTCCTGTTAGGAATCTTAACTAAATAGCAAAAGTAGATTTTGAACATCAATTCATTACACCTTTTAAGAGGCCACCAAGCCTGGAAAGCTGCCAGTGAGATCAAGTTTTTATTTCCTGAAATTTACCCAAACTTGTACCTAATGAGATACCGTAGAACTACAGGTAGCATATTTTCATTGAATAGAGAGTGTCAGTTCTGGTAACAAATGACCAGAGAGTCACAGAGGTTTAGCAACCATTGTTAACTCCAAAAATACCAAAGAGTTTACATAGGTTAAAAGCAAAAAGCTTTCTTTATTCCGTTGGGGGAGAAAAATTAGACACATGTTGTAGCCTCCTCTAGTAGGAGACCCGAGGCAAAGGCGTTAAACCTTGATTTAGATGGTTGTGGCTAAATAAAGATTCAAACAGTATAGTGTAGGAAGAGCAACAGTGAGGCAAGGTTGTCTAGTGACACAAAGGCCATTCCTAGCAGGACTTCATGTCTGGGCCTCTTGGTGCATGCCCTAGCTCATGGACCATCATTTCAGTGATTTAGATGTAGCAGTGCTCTTTCAGAGGGTGAACACAAAGGATTGTTGTTATGCCAAGCTAAGGGGACAGCTGGCTTGCTTGACCTTAGCTCTGAAACAGGGTATATGACAAAAGAGAGGTAGTCTTGGATTCTGACAAGAGAGTAATTAGATTGACAATTATTTGCTTGCTTCTTTGGTCTTGTTGTAGGCATGACTTTAAAATTATTGTCCTCTTGGGTCAGATTCCAGATCGATGTTAGGCATGAGTCATTGAATGTTTAATGTAGGAGTTTTTACTTTGCTCTATCATAGCAAGGATATGCCTCAAGAATATAGTGGTACTTAGTTTCTATATACATAGCCCCTCTCATCTCTATCTGGAAACATGTCTGATTAGTCAGTCATCAGGCTATAGTGGATTACCCACTAAGTCTGAGAGGCACAGAGCCTATGTGGCTTGTACTTTTTATTGACCCTAGGCTAAGAAGCTATGTCAGGGTTCATAGGGCTGAGGGGTTGAGATGGGGGTTAGGGAGAAGCTTCACTAGAGAATCTACTAGGGGACCTGGTGCTAAAGGAAGTTGTGTGGGGAGGAAGCTGTCAGGGTAAAGGGAGCTGAGTTAGGAAATTGCTGTCCTATCCCAGACCAACTCTTAGTAGCAAGGATCTAATAGCCTTCTATATGACCTTCCACCATTTAATAACTAGACAGCCTTTTTGTTACAGGCAGGTTGGAAAAGAGAAGAAAAGGGGGAAAAAACTAATGAAATATTGAAAAAAAATAGAAGTTGTAAGCCTTTAGTTGCTACTCTAGAAAGACTAATTCTCAAAGTCCCATAGTCTGGTCCATGGGATGAATGATGCCACACCTTTGAGTTCACTGTAGGTCTCCTAAAGCAAAAGTGGTGATGATTAGTTAGAATAGCACCAAGGACATCAGGACTCCTGCTTCATTGCCATCTGAAGTAAAGTAGCAAACTACCAGGACTTTCCCTGTACCACTACCCACTCAATATTTCCTGGCCCACTTGCCAAACCTTCCCCCCCCCTTCAGAGGAGTGAAACAAAATCTTTATTCCCTTAGAGTCCTCTGTGGAAGGGCTCACCCCTTCTTCCACAAAGGCTAAGGACTCTCCCTCACCCTCATCCAGTGATTGAAAATTGCCACCAAGTCAACTAAGGAATCTTGTCTCTTCCATGTAAATACACATCCGCCATAATTATATAGCAACAATTTCCCTTCACCTATGCTATTAGAAAGCAAGATACCTCTCAGCAATACTACCACTTGGTCCACCAAGTTTTTCTGGGAAGGATTTCTTTGAACCATCCTACAGAAAAGGTGCTCTGCCAGTTAAGAGTGTCTGATATTCTTCCAAGGTATATGGAGCTATCTGAGAGAAGAACCTTGAGTCTGAGGTAGGGTTCAAGACGATCAGCCAGACCTCTATCCGAAAACAGTCCATTCTGGTTGGGTAAATCTTCCTGAAAACTGAATCCAAGCAAAGGAGCCCTTCCCCTTTCCAGGGTAGCACAGATTTGTCACAGACATGAGTTCTGAGAGGTTGGACACTTGACTTATTTAGTCAGATGCATAATGCTGCAACTGTTCATCATAAGGTCAACCCTCTTACCTTGAGATGGAATAGTTTTTTGTTTTGTTTTTTTGCCAGTTTAGGCCAGGTTAAGGGCTACTTGGGTCAGGTCTAAATGAGAGGGATGATGTGGTCCTGTGACCAGCATAGCATGGTTTTACCACCCAAATGTCCAAAATGACACTGGACTCATTTTCCAACCTCTATTACTTTTTGTAATCAGTTCCAACCTGGTTTTTAAAGCATGTTTCTGATGGATGCTGACATGACCCTTAAACAGTTATATGCATTGGGAGGTATTCACATTAATGTAATAGAGAGCCTTAGAAAATGTAAAATAGATAATTTTTATTATATTAAATTAAAAAGGTTTTGCACAAACAGAATCAATGCAACCAGAATTAGAAGGAAAATGGGAAGCTGGGAAAAAATTTTTAGTGTGTTAGTGTCCCTATTTTTCCAACATCCTCTCCAACATTTATAATTTTTCTTTTTTGTTGTGTTAGTGTTGCAAAGTGGGATTTTTTTTTTTGAGGGATAAGGCAGGGCAATTGGAGTTAAGTGACTTGCCCAAGGTCACACAGCTAATAAGTGTCAAGTGTCTGAGGTCAGATTTGAACTCAGGTCCTCCTGATTCCAGGGCTGGTGCTCTGTTCACTGCACCACCTAGATGCCCCCACAAGGTAGGATTTTTTTGTGTTCGTTTGTTATTTCTGGAGGTAAGTTTCCCAGGTTCATGCTAAATTGTAAACATCTGAAGAATCAATCTCCTTTGAACACTGGTAATTCACAGCTGTACCGAGTCACATGGACTTTGGTGCCTTTTAGCTCTGAGCCTATTAGTCAAAAGTGTGTGTGTGTGTGTGTGTGTGTGTGTGTGTGTGTGTGTGTGTGTGTGTGTGTGTGTGTGTGTGTGTGTGTATGTGTATGTATGTATGTATGTATCTTGAGGTCAGATATTGCCTGGGGTGGGGGTGGGGGACTTGGTGGGGGAAGCTCTCTTTGTCTGAACAAGTGGATGATGTTAGTAGTGGAGAGGAGACCTTTCATAGCAGGAGAGGAAACCTTTCATCGATCAAGAGTGAACCTGTGCTAGCAGCCCTCCTGTTGACAGGATCTGTGCAAACTAAATGAAAGTATGGGATTCAGTGAGACTGGGATAGTTGTCTGTTATTTCCCAATTGTTGTATTATTTTGCTGTGTCCAGGGCCAAGAGAGGAGTGGCCCTTCTCCATGTAAGAGTGGGAGAGGACGAACTGCTCGGGGATTATGGCACTTCCCCCATTGTTTATGGTGGGATGGGTGAAGTGCCATAACCCACAGAGACCTGTCCTGTTGGCTTTGTCACCCAACTCCACCTCAGGACTTGGAAGCGGGGGCGGGGGGGGGGGGGCAGGAGCACTGTTAAGACTTAGATTCTTTGGCTTATTAGAGCATGCATGCACCTGAGAGTGCCAGGTGGGAGCCTGCAACAGCAGCATGGGGAGAAGGACACAACCCTCAAGGGGACTTTACTTGGACACTTGGAGTGAGGGAATTGTAACCTATTGTGACCTAGGGGTGGAGGGTGATGTATTCTCTGCTACCCTTGGGAATGTGCTGTGTTAAGGGAAGACCCTTGCCTGGCATCCCCTGATCATATAAATGGGTATTTTGGAACAGTACCTGAGTGAGGAGGAGCTGGTTGTTCGCTCCCCAAAGATTTTGACCCCCCAAGAATGTATAAGGGGTGGAGGAGTATGCTATGTTATATATTGTGCTATGTTACTGAATGGTATGTTTTGTTTTAGTCCTTGTGGCCAGCCTGGTAATAAGTTGTTATTTTTTTTGTTGGATTTATCAAGTTCTTAGAGGGGATGGTCGAGGTTCCCCACTAGTATAGTTTTGCTGTCAATTTCTACTTGTGATTCATGTAACTTTTTTTTTTAAAGAATTTTGGATGCTATATCACTCTGTGCATATATGTTTAGTATTGATATTACTTCATTGTCAACGGTACCTTCTAGCAAGATGTAGTTTCCTTCCATATCTCTTTTAATTAGATACATTTTTGTTTTGTTTTGCTTTGTCTGAGATCATGATCACTCCCCTTGTGTCCCATTCCCCCCTTCTTCCTCCCCCACTTAGGCTGAAGCAATAGATTTTGCTTCAGACTTTTTCCTTTACTCTGTGTGTCTCTCCAGTTCAAGTGTGTGTCTTGTAAACAACATATTGTAGGATTCTGGTTTTTGATCCACTTTGCTATCTGCTTCCATTTTATGGGAAAGTTCATCTCATTCACATTTATGATTATAACTCTGTATTTCCTTCCATGTTATTTTTCTTCTTGTTTGTCCTTTCCCTCCCCACCAGTGTTTTGCTTCTGTCCATTGCCTCCCCTAGTGTTCCCTCTCTTCTGTCAATTCCCTCCTCGCCTCATTACTTAATCTCTTCCCCTGCTACTTCCTTGTAGACTAAAATAGATTTCTGTTCTCAATTGATTGTGTATGTTATTCCCTCTTTGAGTCAAATCTGATGAGAGTAAAGGTCAAGTGCTGCTTACTACCACCTCCACTGTAATAGGTCTTTCATGCCTCTTCATGTGAGATAATTTTTCCTATTCTATCTCTCCCTTCCTTCTGCTCCCATTGTAATCCTTTTTCTCACCCCTTAATTAATTCTTTCTGTCATTCCCTCAAATTTACCTTATACCTAGACTCTTGTCTATGTATATTCCTTCTAACTGCACTGTTAGTGATAGAGTTCTTGAGAATTACAAGTATCATCTTCCCCCTGTGGGGACGTAAAAGGATTAGCCCTATTTTGAATCCCTTGTGTTTTCTTTTTCCTTCTTACCTTTTTATGCTTCTCTTGAAACTTGATATTCAAAATCAGGTTTTTGTTGTTGTTATTCAGATATGGTATTCTCCTTATGAAAGCTTGAAAGCCTTCTATGTCATTGAATGACCATTTTTCTCTCTGAAGTATTAAGCTCAGTTGCACAGGGAAGATGATTCATGGTTTTAGTGCTAGTTCCTTTGCCTTCTGGAATATCATATTAAATGACCAATGATCTTTTAATGTTGTAGTTGCTAAGTCCTGTGTAATCCTTATTGTGGCTCCTGATATTTGAATTGTTTCTTTCTGGCTACTTGCAGTATTTTTTCCATGGTCTGGGAGTTCTGGAATTTGGCTATATGTATTATTCCTTGGTATTTTCATTTTGGGATCTTTCTCTCTCTCTCTCTCTCTCACTCTCTCACTCTCATTCTCTCTCTCTCTCTTTGCTTTTTGGAGGGGGGGGGTAAGGCAGGGCAATTGGGGTTAAGTGACTTGCTCAAGGTCACACTAGTAAGTGTTAAGTGCCTGAGGTCAGATTTGAACTCTTGTTCCTCCTGACTCCAGGGCTGATGTTCTATTCACTGCACCACCTAGCTGCCCCAGGATCTCTTTCCAGAGGTGATTGGTGGATTCATTCAATGTCTGTTTTATTTTCTGGTTCTAGCTTATCAAGGCAGTTTTCTTGATAATTTCTAGAAGCATAATTTTCAGGTCCTCCTTTTGATAACTTTCAAACAGTCAATATTTCTTAAATTATCTCTCCTGGATCTGTTTTCCAAGTCAGTTGTTTTTTTCAATGAAGTATTTTAGATTTTCTTCTATTTTATTCATTCTTTTGATTTTGTTTAGTTCTTGATATCTCATAGAAAATTGTTAGCTTCCACTTGCCCATTTCTAATTTTTAAGGAATTATTTTCCTCAGTTAGCTTTTATTTCTCCTTTTCCTTTTGGTCAATTCTACTTTTTAATTCTATTGTTTTCTTTTTCCAAGCTGTTGACTCTTTTTTTCTTGATTCCCTTGCATCACTTTTGTTTCTTTTTCCAGTTTTTCTTCTACCCCTCTTATTTGGTTTTTAAACTCCTTTTTGAGTTCTTCCATGAATTCTTTCAGGGCTTACAACCAGTTACTATTTTTCTTTGGGGTTTTGCCAGTAGGTGTTTTGATGTTGCTGTCCTTTTCTGAGTTTGTGTCTTGGTTTTCCATATCACCATAATAACTTTCGGTGGTCAGATTGGCTTTTTTTTTTTTTGCTCATCTTTTCCTGCTTTTTCCTCACTTTTAAATTTGAGCTCTGCTTTTGGGATAGAAGGGACACTATCCCAAACTTCTAGTGTCCAGGGTTGTGCTGGCTGTTTGCCTGGTGCTGCACTGGTGCAACCCTGAGGTCCATGGTAGACCCTTGTGCCTGGTGCTGTGCTGAAGGGATAAGGTGGGGATTTCTGTTGTGACAGGCTACAAGGGTCTGACAGCTTACTTGGTGCTGCTTTAGGGAATATGGGGGGTGGGGTCCCTGTAGTGGCATCTGCCTGTTTTTCTTGTGGTGAATCACAAGGTGAGGAATCTTAGTGCTAGCATCTGCCAGTTTACCCAGAATTGGGACAAAGCACATGGGGCTCCTGATGCTGGAGATATTCCCTTGTGGTGAGGCATGGGGTGGGGTGGGGTGGGTTGGGCCCTGGTGTCTGTCCTTCCCTGGTGCTATGCTGAAGTATGTTGGGGGTTCTTGCACTGGCATCTGCCTGTTTGCTAGTCTATTCTGAGACACATGGTGGATTCTGGTGTTGCCTTTTGCCTCTTGGCATTGCATTGAGGCTCAAAACATTTTGCTGGATTGCCAAGGCAGAGTCTTCTGCTGGCACTTCCTGTCCTGGACTGTGCTTCCCCTTTACCCAAGTGAGACAGACCTTTCCTGTAGACCTTCTAAGTTTCTTGGGCTAGAAGACTGTTTTACATGATCTTTTTTCTGGCTCTGTTGCTCCAGAATTTGTTTTTTGGGATGCTATTTTATAGTTGTTTTGTAGATGAATATGGGAGAATTCAGGTGCTTTCTGACACTTTTATTGAAGACATTCCTATACACCACTACTTTGAATTGAGACCAGATGAGGCCATTGTCACAAAGATTGGATAATGGTTCATATGAAGGACAACTTCTAAGAAATGAAGAAAATCCAATGTCCAACTTAGTCAAGTTTTAAGAATATAGCTGTGAAAACTGATTATTTTTGGTGAATCTGAAATAAGCTACTGACAGTAACTTCCTTGTGATTTAAGGATACCCAGAAGTTTTGCAGAAATTGCTTTCTTGACTTGAGTATCTTGATGGCCCCCAGTTACAGACTCACAAGTTCTAAAGCAGGTCATCTAATAGTCTGTCCTCTTAGAAATTTCTGACTCTATAGGACCTATGTTTTGGGGGATTGCTACCTATAAAGGCCAGGTTGAGTAGAGATTTTAGCAGGCACCAGAGGGTGGCCAGAATAAGCAACCCTTAGACTTCTGGAGCTGGAAGTTCCCCAAAACATCTACTAACCATTACCCTTTTGAAAAGCAGCTACTCAACTGTTTTCTGGCCCCTACTTGCTTCTAATAATTTGTGTAGAGTTTTCTGTTACGAGATGGGTAATACAAGATTTTCCCTGTAATAGGATAGTAGGGCACAGGCGTCTTCTATGTCTAAATGGAAATGATGGCTTCCTATCACCTAAAGAATCCCCCTCATATGGGATTCATATCCTTCAGCCTCAATATCCCCTAAGGGGACACATTGCTAGATGACCTGCTTTGGACTTTGTGAGTCTCTAACTGGGGGCCATCAGGATACCCAAGTCAAGAAAGCAGTTTTTATAAAACTCCAGTAAGTTTCTGGGCATCCTGAGATCATGAGGAACTTACTGTCAATAGCTTACTTCAGTGGATCTTGAGATTATAGGAGTCACTATACAACCTTTCTCTGCTGACCTTTCCATATATAGACAATATTAACCAAAACTAAGTATCCTTGCTATACTAGGTCTAAGTAAACCTCTTTTTGTTTGTTAACTGTTCATCAATTTATCTGTGTTTTATTTTATCTCAATATTGAACTAATAGGGTACAAATGAAAGATCTATCCTTAACATCCTTTCATCTCCAAAGCACCTATTCTCACAGATGCCGCCTGATTCTTGTTCTTTGACTTACAGCCAAATCCCAAAGTCTTGCAAGTGGGACTATACTCAGAATGCCAAAAAAAAATATTTTTTTTCCTCAAGGCAGACTGTTTATAGTGTTTGACAGTCTTGGAGAGAAGGGTGGGGTAAGCTAGGGGTTTGCATAGCACCAATCCATCAAACTAATTTTCTTCAGAAACTTTACCTCTTAACTTGCAGATCCCCATTGAGCTTCTGGCTACAATGTAAATTCATCCAACTTCTTCAGAATAGTCAACAACAATGAGGAAACGCTGGACCTGGACCTTTCTTTACCTCCTTCAACACTCACTGAGATACTGTGTCAGTGAGAGCCTCTCTATGTTCCATTAAGAAGGCCCTTCATATACCTCAAGAAAGGATCTTTGCCATAGGGTACCATGGTCTCACATTTGACCATTCTCTCACCCCTATCTTCTTGCATCACCTTTCTTCCACTTCAGCCATGATGTAAGCCAAAATGCAGACTCTTCCCATTAATTTACTATGCCATTTGAACCTGACTCAGGCCAGTAACCTCTTCATTTTAGGATTGGTATTGAAATGAAATGAAAAAATGTACTGGAAAATGTCACTTAAACTGCATATTCTTTAACCTAGCAATACCACTACTCGTTATATACCTGAAAGGTAAAAGAATTAAAGAACCCATATATACTAAAATAATTATGACAACTCTTTTTGTGTAGAAGGGAGCTGGAAACAAAGTGAGTGTCAACAAATTGGGGAATGATTGAACCATGTTATGTGGGTATAATGGAATATTACCGCATAAAAATATGAAATGGATAGAATCAGAGAAACATTGGAAGATTTGTATTAATAGATATAGAATGAAGTATGTAGAACTAGGAGAAATTTATGCAATGACTACAGTATCGTAAAGGAAAAACCACTTTCAAAAACAACACTTGATCAATAGTGACCAGCCAAAAATCCAGAAGACTAACAATGAAGCAAGCTCTTGGTAGAGAATTGGTAGACTACTGGTATAGGAAAAAAAAAATCTGACCTCTTCTTCAGTTGGATGTGTAAATATCCTTTAGGCATGTATTTTTATTTTTCATAATTAGTCCTTTGGAATTGTCTTGGATTTTAGATCATTGTATTACCAGAGTAGCCAAGTCATTCAGTGTTGATCATCATTAAAACATTGCTGTTACTGTGTGGAGTCCATCTCCAGCTATCTTGATCTATATCTCACCGCTAGGCCCAGAAGGCTCAGGAAGAGAAAGTGAGGCTGGTGACTTTGCACAACCCTATCTCACTTAAATTCACTTCACCTTCATGTCATGGCATCACCTCCTTGGTGTCATGGTCCTCTTCGGGAATGAAGGACAAACATCAACCCTGTGAATAGTAGAAGCTGCCCCACTGGGGACCTAACTGGAGCTGGCCAGTTGGGCAATGCAGCTTTCATGCCTTCCTTCCTTCCCTCCTTCTCTCCCTTGTTATCTTGGGGTTACTGGCTACATATCTTTCTTAAGGACCATACCTTAAACCCAAATCACTCTGCCTCTCACCAGTGCTGGACAATAGGTCTAAGGCCAAACTTCGCTTCATCATTGTTTCTGCCCAGATTGACTCAGAGTGAATGTAACTAGGATTTATTTCTGTATTGCCTGGAAACCCTGAGGATCTTCCCCTCCCAGTTTGAATTTATTTTGGACTAGGTTAAAGAGGCCCTTCTTTGCCTCATCACTGATTGGGCATTGCCTCAAACTGAGACCTGCAAAAGACCTTAGTTTTAAAAGGCCAAGGTCTTCCACTGTATCTGGGTCATCTCTAGTCATGCTGATGTGTATCTAACCACTGAACATAGATGGCTCCTGAAGAAAAAATGGGGCTGCTGACTTTGCATAGTCCTCCCTTACTTAAATCCAGTTCACTTGTATGTCATGGCATCACCTCCTTGACGTCATGGTCCTCTTCCAGAATGAAGGACCAATAACAAACAGGCTGTTACTGTGGACAATGATCTCCCGGTTCTTTTCACTTCACTCTGTTTCAGTTTATAATGTTATTTCTAATAGCACAGTAGTACTCCATTATAATCATATAGCGCAACCTGTTAAGCCATTACACTGTTGATGAGCATCCCCTTAATTTCCTGTTCTTTGTCATCACAAAAAAGAGCTGCTATGAATATTTTTTTACATGTATGTCTTTTTCCTTTTCCTTTGAACTCTTGACAGACCAAGAATTGGTATTGCACAAAGGGTATGCATAGTTTTATAGCCCTTTGTTCTCCAGAATGGTTGAATCAGTTCACTACTCCACCAGTAGTTCATTAGTATACCTATTTTCCCCTCATTCGTCCCTAACATTTGTACTTTCTGTATGAGGTGGTTCCTCAGAGTTGTTTTAATTTGCATTTTTCTAATCAGTAGTTAATCAGAACATTTTTTTTTGATGGGGAGAAGTTTAGTGACTTGGTCACACAGGTAATAAGTGTTGGAGGCTACCAGGGCAGATGTTGCATCCACTGCACCACCTAACTACCCCTAGAGCATTTTTTCATATGCCTATAGGCTTTGATTTCTTCTTCTGAAAATTGCGCATTTATCCTTTGACCATTTATCAATTGGAGAATTTCTCCTATCTTTATGTAATTGACTCAACTCTATACTCAGTATATATTTGAGAAATGAGGCCTTTATCAGAGAAACTTGCTGTAAAGATTTTTCATGCTACCTAATTTTCTATGATACCTTTGAGCTTAATGGAGTTTCCCTGATTATCTCTTTTAATTAGGTTTGTTTTTACTTTTGCTTTATTATAATTACTACCCCTGAATTTTTTACTTTAGTTAAAGCCTAGTAAATTTGCTCCAGCTCTTTGTTTTAGCCCTGTGTCTTTTGTTTCAAGTGTCTTTCTTGTAAATAGCATAGTGTTGGATTTTGGTTTTTAATCCCGTGTTCTGTCTGTTTCCATTTTAGGGTCGTCTCATTGCATTCACATTCACAGTTAGGACTACTGTATATTTTTGTTCATCACATTTCTTTTCTCTCTCTTTTTATTTTGTCCCTTTGCAAAAACCTATTTTATATCTAACTACTGCCTCCCTTAATTTGTCCTCCCTTTTATTATCCCCCTCTTTCTCTTACCTCCTTCCCCTCAAACTTTCCTATTAGATAAATTACATTTCTATATACAAATGAGTTTGTTTGTATGCATATGTATGTGTGAATACACACTTATATAGACATTCATACATACATACCTATGTGTGTATGTGTATATACCCATCTATGTCTCTACCTATCTCTCATCTCATCTTTTTCCCTCTTTGAACCAAGTCTGATGAGAGTGAAGTTCCAGCTTTACCTGCCACTCTCAACATTTTTTCCTCTACTATAAAACTACTTCTTCTTCTTTCTTCTTCTTCCTTCTTCTTCTTCCTTCTTCTTCTTCCTTTTTTGGAGGGGGGAAGATAGGGTAGGGCAATTGGGGCTCAGTGACTTGCCCAAGGTCACATGGCTGGTAAGTGTTAAGTGTCTGAGACTGGACTTGAACTCAGGTCCTCCTGACTCCAGGGCTAGTGCTCTATTCACTGTGCCACCTAGCTGCCCCAACTATAAAACTTCTTACTTGCTTGCCTCCTCTATGTGAGAAAAATTGCCCTATTTTCTCCTTCTTTCACTGCATCCCTTTCTCACCCCTTTACCTTATTTTTGACATCATTCCATTATAATTGACTCATCCCCATGCCCTCTGTCTATGTTAACTCCTTTTAACTGCCCTAATAATGATAAATTCTTAGGAGTTACATGTTTCATCTTCCTGTATAGGGATGTAAAGAGTTTAACTTTGAATCTCTTAGGATTGCTCTTTCATGTTTACCTTTTTATGCTTCTCTTGAATCTTCTGTTAGCATATTAAATTTTCCATTCAATTCTGACCTATTCATCAGAAATGCTTGAAAGTCCTTTATTTCATTAAATAACCATTTTTTCCCTATGAAGGGTTGTACTCAGTTGTGCTAAATAGGTGATATCTAGGTTCTTTTTTTTTCTTCTCTTAGTTCACAGCTTGTAGGTAATCCAGTAATTCTTAAATTATCTCTTCTTGACTTGCTTTCTATGTCATTGGCTTTTCTAATGGATATTTTACATTTTTTCCTATTTTTTTTCTTCTTTTGACATTGTTTTGTTTTTTGATGTCTCATGGAAGCATTAGCTTCCACTTGCCGAACTCTAATATTTAAGGTATTATTTTCTTCATTGAATTTTTGTATCATCTTTTCCATTTGGCTAATTCTGGTTTTTAAGTGGATTTTTGGGCATCTTTTGACCATTTGACCTTTTCTGTTTTTTAAGGTGGGTTTTTTTGGTGTATTTTTTTGTGCTTGTTTTATGAAGCTATTAATTCTCTTTTCCTCATTTTCTTGTATCATTCTCATTTCTTTTTCCAGTTTTCCTCTGCCATTCATCTCATTCTCTCTCTAACTTTTCCATGACTTCTTGTTGAGTTTGGGTCCAATTAGCATTTTGCTTTGAGGCTTATTTTGGTAGCTGTTTTTCACATTGTTGTCTTCTTCTGAGTTTGTCTTCATCTCCCATGCCACCATTGTAGCTTTTTATGGCCATTTTTTTGTTTTCTCATTTTCTCAGGCTATTTCTTGTCTTTGAACTTTATATTCAAGTTAAACTTTGCTCTCCTTGGTTGGAGAGGCATTGTCTTAAACTTCAGGTTTTTTCATGCTGTTGTTTTCAGAACAGTTCTGAGGATGTGCGAGTTTTGATACTTTCAAGGCGGTGTGATCCTGGGAGAGATGTGGTCACTTCTGTCCTGGTCTGCACTCTGGTCTTTAGTCCCTTGGTCCTCTGCAGCAGTACTCACCAGCACTCTTCTTTGCTTTGGAATTGTGACCAGCACTCCAGTTCCATTGTGACTCACCACCACCAGCTCTCTTCTCTCTTCTCTCTGAAATTGTGAACCAGAGCTATATATGTGCAATGGAATTGCCAATGAGTACCAGCTGTACCCCGTACCAGCAAAGGAACCCCTATAATCTATTTCTGACCAGTCTTCTGACCTCCTTACCATCTCTGGCCTGAGAACTCCTGAAGCTACTGCTTCTGTGACTGCTAAGGCCCCTGCTGTAGGTGTGGATTCCAGACAGTCCTCCACTCTGATGATATAGACTTTTCCTGCTGACCTCTTAAGTTTTCCTAGACCATAAAAATATCTCACCCTAATCTTTTGCTGACTTTGCCTCTTCAAAATTTGATTTGAAGCATTATTTTATTGTTGTTTGGAGGGGCGTATTGGGAGAGTTCAGCTGAGTGGCTGCCTCTAATCTGCTATCTTGGCTTCACAGATTAGTTATGTATCTTTTTTTTTTTGAGGGGGGAAGGCAAGGCATTTGGGGTTAAGTGACTTGCCCAAGGTTACGCAGCTAGTAAGTGTTAAGTGTCTGAGACCAGATTTGAATTTAGGTCCTCCTGACACCAGGGCCAGTGCTCTGTTCACTGTGCCACCTAGATGCCCCTAGTTGTGTATCTTAAAAAAAAATTTTAATGTTTTTAGTAACATGGGTGGGTTGAATTCTCCAGAAATGGATAAACAAGATTGGTGAGGTAGAAAAAAACCCTGCCTTTGAAATGAGGAGAGTTTGATTCTAGTGACAAACTGTGCAAACAGTTCAGTGTGTGACCTTGAGCAAGATGCTTAATATCTTTGGATCTCAATTTCCGCATGTAATAATTGATGAGATTGGACATTTAAGATCCCTTCTGGCTCTAAAATTCTGTGGGAAGAGATGAACTTCTGCCATTGGGGGGAACAGGAGGATGAAGAACATTGATATCGGTAGCAATTGGTGTTTTTTTATTTTCTTCCAAATTTAAGTTAATGAAATGGTTATAGTTAGTTACCTTTGAACACAGAGAGCTAGAAATTATCAGATAGCTTTAGAAGAACAACTGTTACGCAAATATTACATTGCTTTTATTTATTCTTCTAGGTCATTAGGAATTCTCCAAATGCTTTAGATTGCCTGATGCTGTTGCTGTTAAAACCAAAATGGCTTTAAATTCAGTAAGTTGTTAATTATTACCTTTAAGCTATTTGTTCTTTAACTGCTTCTGTCAATTCCATTGGTAACATGATCCATGGTTTTAAAATTTATTACTTGCACAATGAGCAAATGTATATACGTTTTCTAGTTTCCCCAGTAATTTTCCATGGGAGAGGTGAGTCTAAGGAGTGAGTAATGGTACAGAGACCAGCTTCTGAGTGACTTATTTTCTGAGAATTATGAAGTGATGATGCCTATGGGCATGGTCTATGATGTGATATCCTGTTATCCATTATTTATATTCTCATCATATTACCATTTCCTATTTTGTTTGGAGTGTAAAGATTAGAGGAGGAAAATGGTGGAGAAAAGAAGAGGGATGAAGTCTGGGGAAGAATGGGCCATGAGGAAGTGTGTGTGTGTGTGTGTTTGTGTGTGTGTGTGTGTGTGTAGGGGAGGAAAGAAAACTAAGGAGAAGGTGTTCCATAGGCACACATTTCTTTCTGAGTGGGGGAAGGCACAGCTTTCTCACTGACCTAGGAGATAACTGCCTTTCACCTCTGAAACTCTCCTCTTCCATTCCATTGCAGCTACATAAAGAATGACACGCCAATTTCCCAATCTCTTCTGTTTATGTAGCTGGTAACAAGAGTCACCGTATTTGTTTTCCTCTTTTCAATCTAAAAATCCATCTTCCTGTTTAATAGGATACACACCCCTTTCTATTCTTTTTTTCTGTATATTTTAAATTTTAAATCACCTTATTTTCTACAAACATATACTTGTGTCAGATTGATTTCATTTTAATATCATGTTCTCAAATGGCTTTGGTGCAGGTTAAAAAATGTTTACAAGAATATTTTTCTTTTAAACTGTCTTTGTTCCCTTTTGCCTCTTCCATGTCACCATTAAGATGAATGATTACATATAGCTTTCCTTGTTTTCCTGATACTCTTATTCTATTTATTGGTGAGTTACTGGCAGAGCAGTTAATACTAGTCAGCCAATATATGGTTATTGCTTTAATAGCAGTATTTCATTGGAGGTTACAGAGTAAATGCTATTTTAATTATTAAGCTGTCATGGTATATGGACAAGACCTGCCTTTTCGAGTGCATGATACAAAAATGCATCATTATGATGGCTAAAATTTATATGCAACTTTAAAAGGCAAGGTATTTTATTTAGTTTATTTGGTCTTCACAACAATTGTGTGAAGTGAGTATTATTATCATCCCCATTTTGTATATAACATCACATATGTGATAATCGTTGAAAATTTATGAAAGTTGTATGGAAATTAATTTTACTAATTAAAGGATCATATATTAGCAATGCTTGAATTTAAAAAGATAGGTATTAATAAAAATATAAAGGATTATATAATAAAACAATTCATAATTTAATTTATTTTTATGACAAATATATTAATTCATGCAAACCATACAGTATACTATATGTAAAGCACTTTCCTCCTATTATATTAATAAGTTTTCTGATTTTACTCAGCTTTCTGTGTGTGTGTGTGTGTGTGTGTGTGTGTGTGTGTGTGTGTGTAACACTTTCCAGTTTTGACTGTTGGGTGAGAGATTTGAAGGGAGCCAGGCTTCTCATATACCCCACCAGGAACATTAATATGAATAGTAAAATGTAGGATATTAGATTTTAAAAAGAAATAGAAACCAACAAATAGAAAATGAGCGAAAAGCAAAGTGCTGCTGTAGGAGCATCTAAACAGGAAAAGGACCAGGAGCAATGCAGATGGGGAAAAAAAGAAACATTTTCCTGTACGATAATCTTATAAATTATGAATTTAAAGCAATTAAGTGAGAATTAAAGCCGGTAAAAGAAATATAATAAGAAAGACAATAAGGTCATCAAATAAAGTCAACTTATTCTCTGATGCTTTGTGCATTATGTGCAAAAATGGGGAAAGGTGAAGATGCAGGGAAATCTGTGGAAAAGAATGGTTCAGCAGAAAGAAATGAGAGAGGTCAAAGGTTCTATATTATATAGAAGTATTAGGAAGATCTTATTTTTAAAAAATGGGGGGCAGCTAGGTGGCACAGTGAATAGAGCACTGGCCCTGGAGTCAGGAGGACCTGAATTCAAATCCAGCCTCAGACACTTAACACAAAACTAGCTGTGTGACCTTGGGCAAGTTGCCCTTCAAAAAAAAAAGACAAAAAAACAAAACAAAACAAAAACATTAGGTGCTGAAGCTCACCATAAAATTGACCATGTTTAAATAGGCAGGAAAAAATTTATGGACGTGGAAGTTGTCCCTGGATCAGTTGTTTGAACAGTTTTATCATCAACTTCTCAGAGCAAAGAAGAGAACAAGAAAGCACAGTAATGAGGAAAAAAAAAGAAATGATGCACAATTAATATTTAGCACAGAATCATTAAAATATGCTATTGAAAGTAGAAAACTGGGAATCAGACAACAGAAGAAACGTAACACTGACTAATATTTTCATGGAGATGTTAAACCAATGGGAAATAATTGCTATAGGAATTTGAAAATGACTTAGGAAATATTTGACTTTGTTGCCAAATAGAAAGTAGTGGCTTGCAAAGGCAACAACAGGTTAGAAATGTATACTTGCCTATAAAGTCTTACAAAAAAGAATGATGGATCGATTATCTGTATTAAATCAGAAAGAAGTATTGGAGGGTAAAACCAGTCTCTCCCCTATCCCTTCCCCCACCAAAAAAACTTTGTAAGATATTTACCTAAGTAAAGTCATCTCAAGGACATTCATGGAACAAAACATATAATGGACAAGAAAAGAAGAAAAATGGAGAGTATCTGCAAAAATTGTTGTAACGAATTGTGCCTCTTCATCAAGAATGGTGGGACGCCCATACTTGAAGCCTAAACGTCACAGCTCCTGAAGGGTTTACTTCTATGAAGTAGAAATAGCCCAAAAAAGAACAAAGATTCGAACAGTAGTAAGATTGGACTGATTCTGTAAAAAGGTCATCTATGCTGGAGGGCATATCGTGAGGGCATTGAGGCACTGAGTATAAGGTAGGAAGAACATTGAGGAAGTGATTTAAAAGGAGGGTAAGTTACTAAAGGAATGGGGGAAAAAATCTGAAAACTCATTGAGTCAAAAAAATGTGAGAAAATAACCTCTGTGACTGCTGTTACATCTATAGAAACAAAACAAAAATTATGCAGACCAGAATCTACATGCAAATTGAGAGCACCCTTGATGGAGCCATCACTAAGAAGAAGGGAGGCCTTGTGTAGATATTCAACAGTGGGCCAGATTTATTTCAATCATAACTGACTGAAAAATGTAGAGAACGTAAAATCTCATTGCACTTGGCATTTGTTGATTATCAAGAAGACTTTTACTTTGTTTTACCCTTATGGGTCTTGTACAAGGTTATTCCTATCTATATATTAAGATCATTTGGGACTCCTTGCAATACAAAATAGCAGTAATAACAGTGTTTAATGGCTTGCTCATAATAACTATCAGATGTGGCATAAAACAGGGATATATGTGCTCATGAAAAGTATTTTGCCCCCAGGAAGAAGGAGATCCAGCTTAGAGTACAGGTTGAGGAGGGATTTTCAGTTGATGATAAGGCCACATAGATTCACCTCATAGTAGCTAACATTGTGTTGACTGCATCATTCCCCAAGACATTACAGAGCCTCCTGGAAGAGATTTGTAATTCTGCAAAAGAGTTTGGCCTGTCAACCATATAGAAAAAAAACAGATGAATGAGGAATATTGCCCAGATTTTAACATGCATCAGAATGGGCACCCTATAGTGATTGTCCAACAATCTGTAAATCTGGCATAGACAATTCACATACCTGCATGCAAGCTGTACTCACAATTTTCTTCATTCATTCATTCATTTATCTATTTATTCATTCATTCACTCACTCATCTATTTGTTTATTCATTCATTCATTTTGAGTTCACAATTTTAAAAGGGAAGGAAAGCGATCTGGGTTGCTTTTTGGAAAATTGCAAAGCACTTTTTATTAACTTATTTTATTTTTTTATTAACCTTTTTGGGAAATTATAATAGCTAAGGCTTATCTTTTTCATATATATATATATATATATATATATATATATATATATATATATATATATATACTTTAGTTTTCAACATTCACTTATATAAGATTTTGGGTTCTAAATTTTTCCTTCCTCCCTCCCCTCCCCCATAATTATTTTAGTAGTATTGTAGCATGGAAGCAAGACCTGGAAGACCACTGTCAGTCAAGAATTTAGATGAGCATCTTGCAGAGGGCAAAAAAGAGGCACCTGGGGAGAGCAGGGCATGAAATGAGGAATTCCAAGGAGTGAGAGAGAACAGATGGCCAGAGAGCCCCACTAGTGTCCTCGTGATTATGGGAGGACATGAGGAAGGCCTCCAGTGTGTTTCATTCTTTGGTAAATTTGGGAGGGCATGAATGGGAATTGAACTGGGTAGACAGGCAGAGATGGTTTGCCATGTGTGTTCTTAGAGTAGCTCCTGTGAGATCAGAGATTAAGTGAGTGAGTGAATCAGAGTCAGTGTAGAGTACTGGACAGAAGGCCAGTGTCACAGCCAGGAAGACCCGGGTTTAAGTCACCCTGTGACTCTTGAGGAGGAGATCATGGGTAAGTCAGTCATTTAACTTCTGAGGGCCCTCAAGCAATTGTCTGAGACTGAACTGCACATTTCCCATGAGATCAATGAATAAATAGAACATATGAAAAAATAATTTCTTAAGCTATCAATAACTGTGAAATGCTTCAAATGACTAATAATTAGAGAGATGAAAACTGAAAAGAAACTGAGTTTATATCTTACTCCCAGAAGATTGACAAAGATGATCAAAAAGCACAAGTAATCCCTCCTGGAGGAGCTATAGAAAACAGGCATGCTAACGTAACATTGACAGTAGTGTAGGGGCCCAGAATTAGATGAGAGAGAACCTTCTCCGATAGCTCCCATAATAGTCAATAGTTGATAAACACCTAGCCAGGCACTGTGCAAATAAATACAAGGGGATACCAACTGGGACTGTTGGAAGCAAGGACATTGTAGTATAGACATGGAGCAGGGGGAGTTAACTTTGCTCCCAGGTGAATTGTTTCAGGACCCAAATGTGGACCCTTTGGGCAAGAGGAATACAAAAGCAGTCTTTTAGACCTTGGTAAGGGAATTCCAGAGAGGCCAGGGAATCTCTTTGCTGACTACTTTGTAAACCTTCTTTCTTGTGTTTCATTTGTTTTTGTCTTCTGGACTGCTTCTAAACTACCTTGAGAATTACTTCTACATCGCGTTGATGGAATATGATTTTAATTAAAGTAGCATCCCCTTCAAACTTCTTGTTCTGAGTGTTCCATTGTACGAGATGCTGGGTAGTGACTCAGACTAGCTGTGAGCTGATCTAGCTATTCTGGAAAGAAATCTGGAACCATACACCAAAAGTCTTTAAAAGGTGACTTTCAACCTAGGAATATAACTTGCAAGTCATGGCATCACCTTCTTGATGTCCTAATTCTCTCTGAGAATGAAAGACAAACAAGCATTGCTAATACCCCAAGGAGATCAGAAAAAGAAGACAAAGATTCATTTGTACAAAAAGTTTATGGCAACTTTTTTTCTTTTTTTAATAACAAAGACCAGAAACTAAGCAATTTCTGTCTATTGGGGAGTGGCTCAACAAATCATGGTATAGGAATGTAATGGAATATTATTGTACTTTAAGAAATGATGAAATTAATGGTTTCAGAAAAGTCTCAAGACCTATTTGAGCTGATACCGAATGAAGTGAACAAGCAGAAATAGAATAAATTGCACGATAACATTATAAAGAAAACCACCTTGAAAAACTTTAACTTTTTAATGCAATGACCAACCACAATGCTGGAATACTGATGATGAACTGCTTCTTGACAGAAAGATGATGGAACAAAAGTGCTGATAAAGCATATGTTTTTGGCATTGCCAATGTAGGAATCTGTTTTTGTTTCACTAAGCATATTTTTGTAAGATCTTTTACTCTCCCTGTCCCCCATTTTGTTGCGTGGTGGGGAAAGGGGGGGGCACAGAGGTAGGGTAGCAAAAAAAAAAAGTGGGTCATTGAAGCAATCTTTTTTTTTAATGCCCAGAAAATATCCTAGACAACTAGAGCAGCTTTGACAAAATTACTATTTATGTTTAAAGTATCAAGATGTGTGTAATAACTATCTACAGTTTCACTACTGTTGTCTTTTTCTGCTAAACTATGTATGTGGAAATACTTTATATTTGTTAAGTTCACAATTTTAAGAAAAAGATTAAATCATAGACAATTTGGTCTGATCGGTGAAGAGTGTGTCCACACTGAGAGTTCCTTCTACCAGTGAAATAACAAATGCAGACTCTTCTTCCCCAACCCCCCTAAAAAAGAATAGGAAATTTAAAACCTAAGTGAAAAAAGAACATAGAGGAAGTAAAATTCCTGGAAATAACTTAAACAAGAATTAAACATATTGAACCCTTTCTCCCCCCAATCAAGAAGAAATAATGAAGAAAACATCTAGCATGGGGTTTATAATAAAAACTCATTAAAATTGACCAATAAAAGTCTTCACAGAATGTAGGAAATACAGATTCACTAGAAATATAGCATCAGAAAAATCATTAAAATGTTCAAAGAATTGGAAAAATATAGAATCATGGGACAATCTTAGAAGACAGATCATAATGCATCAATCTCAGGATTACTAATATTTTAGAAAATTAAGGGCTAGGCTATGAATAAAAGATTTTCTACTCAGAAAACTTCAGTTTTCCTAAAGAATGAAAGGTACACATGTATACAAAATGATGAGAATTGCTTAAATTTCCCTCATGTGACCAAAAGCAACTATTGATTCCTGCAATAGCCTGCAGATGAGTCTGCCTGCCTTAAGTCTTTTTTCACCCCAATTCATTCTCCTTATAGCCCCTAAAGTGATTTTCCCCAAACATGGGTCCAATCATCTCAAAACCCTCCCATCCACCCTCAAATCCCAGTGCTTCCTATGACATCCAGGAGCAAATATAAAATGCTCTCTCTGTTTGGCATTCAAAGACCTTCATAAGCCAGCCCCGTCCTATCTTTTCAGACTTCTTCAAATTTGCTCCCCAACTCTCACTCTTTGATTGGATGACACAAAGACCCTCCATCCCTGTGCTCCAGGCATTTTCACTGGTTGTGAGACATGCGCGGAATGCTGCTCCACCTACCTCAGGCCCCCTTTGCGTGTTGACTAACATTACATCCAGGAAGGCTCCCTTGGTAGCTCTTCATTCTAGAACTTTCCCTCTTTCAATTCTTCCCCCTTCTGTGTGTTTCTTGTTTTGTAAATATTTGTTGGCATGTCGATTATAATTATATTTGGATTATAATTATTTATGATCGTTATAATTATAATCAGATGATAAGCTCCTTGAAGGCAGAAACTGTTCTTTGCCTCTTTTTGTATCCCCAGTACTTGGCACAGTGCCTGGCCCATAGCAGGCACTTAGTGAATGTTTATTGAATTGAAATTGAAGTTGTAAACTATCAGAATGTGAGCAATAAAGAGGACCTAGTGCTTCTGTGAAATGTCTATATTTGTCAGTCTTCTTTCTTAGAGAAAGAAAGGCAGAATGGGATAGAAGAAAGCCGGAGATAGCATGGTGTATTAAAAAGAATGCTGGGTTGGAAGTTAGAGAACTGAGTTTGAATCCTTACTTTTCTTACTACCTAAACTGATGTTGGGCAAGTTACTGAAAAGCTACAATTCTATTTATTGGCATGTTGGTAAAGGTAAAGAAAAGCTCAGATGATGAAAGCCTTTATATAATTGCCATGAGGGGCTATGCAATTAACACTCCTTATAAAACAGAAAAAGACAAAAGTGCAATTAGAGATCAGCTGACAAACATTTATTAAGCACTTATGTTTGTTGACTGATTCCCAACCATTGTTCCAAGAGCTGAGGGTGCCAGAAAACAAAAACAAAAGGTAAAAAAACAGCCCCTCCTCATTGGAGCCTACATTTTAATGAGAGAGGCATCTCCCATTTCCAGCTGGCTCCCTCTTGCCTCTAAGATAAAATGCAAGCTCTTTAATCTAACAGTCCAAGGATCTTCCGCAATCTGGCTAAAAAGATCCCTTCTTGTTCCTTTCTCTCTTAGTTACACACACTTTATTCCAGCCAGACTGGGCTACTAGCTTGACAGTTCATTTCCTAGCTCAGTATCTTTACAAAGATCACAGTACAATCCTATCTCATCTCTGCCTCTAACAATCCTTATCTTCTTTCCAGAATTGGCTCAGGTTCCACCTCATCCTCTGTGAATCCTCTCTTAGCCCCCAGGCTGAATGTTCTCTTCCTAGAGTACTTATCTAGACCTCTTTTGACCCTTTAACATAGTTTCATGCTTTTCTGTATGGATCTTGTACACAGATGTTGAAGTGAAGTCAGGAACTGTCATTCTTGATCCTTCGATCACTAATTGTTGTTGTTCTTCCTTCTCCTTTCCCCCCTTTTTCTCTTCTTCCTCCTCCTCTGGAATTACCTCTACTAACTTAGATTGGGACATGCCTTATAATTCACAGTCTTCTAAGAATTACTTGGGGCATGGAAAAGTTATTTACCCGGAGTCAAAACATCAGTGTAAGTCAAAGGTGGTAAGGTAAACTGCAGGTAAATCTTCCTGCCTCCAAATCCAGCTTTCTCTCCACTATTCCCTTTCTCACCTTGTGCTTAGTGAGTACTTAACAGACTTTAGAATCAATATCACTTCTTAGCCCTAGGAGATAAGGTTGCTAAATGCCTTCCGGGGAAAGTTTGATTAAATCAAATCTTTATCAGTTTATCTGCTTGTTTTTCCTATTTCTTCTAAAAGTGGATTACATTGATCTTATATTCTAATTAATATTAAAAATTCTGGTTAGATCAATTTTACTATATAGGACGGATGTTGCCTTTTTGTCTTGTTAGAATTGGATGTGTTTTTTTTAATTGCTTAGGATGATTAAAGAATTTGCATTTTTTTCTCTCTTCTCAATTATTTAGGGGCCACCAACATTTGGACCATACTATGAAAACCATGGTTATCAACTGGAAAACTATCCTGCAGGCCACCTTGTGAATACTAATGCTTATGTATCTTACCCAGATCCATATTGTTCTTCAGCAGTGCGACAGTACATCCCGAGAGTTCTTACTCATACTTCAACACCACCAGCAGTCCATTTACAACCAAAATCTTCATCTGCGATTGTGTTGACATCAAGTATGATCCATTTTACATTTTTTTCCCTAAATAAAAGTGCCATTTAGGAATCTTTAGTTTATAGTCCTATCCTTCCCAATAAACCTTCTCTTACTATTACTTGCCCAACATGAATCCTCTGTAGACTCTACCATCTCACAGTTTCCCCTGCTCCAAACCTTTGCTCATGCTATTTCTGCTGTGTTGCAATCCTGCTCACTTTGCAAGATCCAGATTAAATCTGACCTTTTTGGTAGGCCTTCTTGAAATGATCAAGCTCCCAGTGACCTCCCTCCA
Source organism: Pseudochirops cupreus (assembly GCA_028627135.1). NCBI lineage: Eukaryota > Metazoa > Chordata > Mammalia > Diprotodontia > Pseudocheiridae > Pseudochirops > Pseudochirops cupreus. The sequence goes on from CM053580.1 coordinate 213,589,606, forward strand.
AGCTAAATTTCATAGCATTTATTTTGTAACCCCCTATCAAAAGCTGCTTCACTCTTACTGTACTTTCTCCCATGTGTATATCTTATCTCTCATAGCATTGTAAGTCTCGAAAACAAGGGCCATGTCTTACTGTTCCATGGTGTCTTCCTTTTTTTCTAGCACAATGCTATGTGTATATTAGCTCTGTCAATATGGTATTAATGAATTGAATTTTCTTGTGGTGACTAGCTGATACTGAAACATTCCAGTGATACCTTTCCAGGTTTGAACTGTTTCCTTGGACTTAGCGTAGCAAACTTCTTCTGTGGTAGGTCATGGGATGGATCTTTAAGAAAAATGTCATTTCTAGGGTTTGGACTGTGACTCTCTCATTAATATTCTCTTATTTGTACTTAAACTTCTTTTTTTTTCTTCCATCTTCCTTTTCTTCCTGTTCCCTACGGAATTCTCCTAGAACTGCAAATTCCTTTCTTTTTGCCTTCTACCTTAATTTTCTCTTCCAGACTAAATATCCCCAGTTCTTTCAACCCATCTTATTATGGTATCAATTTGAGACCCTTCTTCATCCTAGTTACTTTCCTTTGGATGTGTTCAGTTTATTCTTAAAATGTGACCAGAAATGAATGCAAATCCCTAAGTACTCTTTGACTATGGCAGAGACAACTATTACGTCTTTAATTCTGGAAGCTCTGCCTTTCCTAATATAGGTCAGAATTGCATTAACTTTTAGAGCTGCCTAGTAAGAGTGCTGACACATTTAGCTTTCAATCCACTGAAACCAGCAGCGTTTTTTTCTGACAAACCAACATCCAGCCATGCCTCCTGAATATTGTATTTTGAAGTTGATTTTATCTTTATTCCCATTAAATGGTATCGTATTTGATTCAGCCCAACTTCTAGTCTCTTACCATTTGGTTGTTGTATTGTATTTGATTATCACTAGTGGTTTTGTGTCACCTACACAAATTTGATAAATATGCCTTATATGCCTTTATCCAAATCATTTATCAGAATGTTGAACACTCCATTGGGGGCATCCATCCAAAGAGATCCAAAGGATATCTAACGACTTGGTTCTGGAAATTCAACTAGTTCCAGATCTACCTAACTGGGGTTTACCTTTAAACCACGCTTCTTTGTCTTTTCTACAAATAAAGCATGAAGAACTTTTCCAAGTGCTGAGAATCACAACAGTATTTGTAAAAGCATATGCCCTTCTATAGATTGTCAACATTATCATCTCCACGTGGGAAGGATAGAAAGCACATAGTATGTGGAATTACCTAGGTTTGTGTTCTTAAAAGCCCCTTTTAAAACATTTGCCAGAAATGTTACCTAGAGCATTAATTTTGCCTAAAGTTCACTTTTACCAGGAAGGTTTGAGAGGTGATTAAGAAAAGGACCAATATCTCCTTCCCTTGTATTCCATTTACAGCCTAACCACTTCCTCTTTTGTATTCTTCTGGAGAATAAGGGGAAAGAAGATTTTACTCATTCCTCCAAGTAAATGAAGGTACCAAGAAATGTTGGGCTGGTCTACTTATATTCTATCTACTTACTGTCACAAATAGATAACACTTTAAATCTTACTGAGTGCTTACAGTATCTGGTTTTAATACCATCAAATCCTGTCAGGTAGATACTACATAGACAATATATCATTATTTTACAGATTAAGAAAGCTGATATTCTGTGAAATTAAATGGCTTGCCCGTGGCATGTCAGAGGTAGAATTTGAGCCACAGTCTTTCTTGATCGTAAGCCCCAAACTCCTTCTGCTCTACTACTGCTTGGGTAAATGTGACCTTGGATAAGTCATTTTGCTTTTTCATCCTTACTGTCCTCATTACAAAATCAGAAGCTGGGACATATTTATGTAGTCCCTTCTAGCTCCAATATCATCTGGTGATATCTTGGTTTGTAGTTCTACTTTCCTTTGAGTTTTGGGTGAATATATGTTCTTTAGGTCCAAATTAAAGTCAGAGCTGCTTTTCAAGTGTTTAAGCTCTCTGAAGTCTCTGTTTTATCATGAAAACAGAGATATACTTGCACTAATCTTATTTACAGGCTTGTTTGAAGTATAGTGCCTTATAAACTTAAGATACTCTAAGAGTGAATCATAGTTATTATGGTACTATGAGAAGATTTGTTAATTTTCCAAAAGAAACAAATATAATTGCTCACATTTCTATCACTTTAGCTTCTTCCTAACAACCCGATGAGATAATTCTGAAATTATTATTATCTTTTTTCATAATAGGAAATCTTATTCAGAGAAATTATATGACTTGCCCAGGATGACATAAATAATAGGAATGGATCCCAGAATGCTACCCAAATCTTCAGAATCTGAAAGCAACCACTTTCCCCCCCTTTTTAAAATTTGGAGGCAAATGTGGTTAAGTGACTTGCCTAGGTACACAAGTATCTGAGGAAAAGCTCAAACTCAGGTCTTCCTGACTCCATGTTGGAAGTGCTATCCACTGTGCCATCTAGATTCTTTCTCCCTCCCCTCTCCCTCTCCCTTTCCCTTTCCCTCTCCCTCTCCTTGTCTCCCACTCTCCCTCTCTCTACCTTTCTATCTTCTTCTCTCTCCTCTCTCTCTGTCCTCCTTCTCCTCACCTACCCTCTCTTCTCTTTTCTTTCTCTCTCCCTTTCCTACCGATTCATGGACCAAGCTCTAAAATCAGAATTATGGACCCATGGCATATTAGAACTAGAACAGAAATTATACAGTCCAACTCCCTTATTTTTGTTGAATATGAAACTGATATCCAGAGAGATGACATAATTTGCCTAAAATAAAAATATTACCAGTACTTAATGCTCAGGTTTGAGAATATCACTTGCAGTCCTACGTGGCTGTATATTGTAAGCTTTTTATTGTTATAATATTTAAAACCTAGGTCAAAATTCCTGGGTCAGTGTTCTTTCTGTTTCATGCTGTTGCTTCTACCAATCATCTCCTGAGTAAATGTTGGTGAGTTGATTTGTTTCTGCTTCGGTTTGTTATCTCTATATGGTCATTGTAATATTCACCTAGTACTCAAATTTCCTAAAAATACATGTCTTTTCTTATTAATGCTTGCTCTTGCTTAGTAATAGTTTACCATTCTAGTATAGTAACTTTTTTTTTCTAAGAGTTTAGTAACCTTGAGGTAAAAGGTAACCTTGAAGAAAGTTTCTAGCTTAGATATATCTGTGGGTGAAATCCATAGCATGAGAAGGCTTGGATAGGTTAGGATCTCTAAGCATGTAATGAGTTCATGAATCTGTTGAAGGAGTTTTAATATCATCTTTGTTTCTTGTTCTTTATACAAATAAAGCATGATTCTATTACTGATGACATGGACAGGCAGGTAAGGAGGTGTGTATCCAGGTTATTTAACAAAAATTCTTAATACACATTTTAACGAGAATAGGAAACGAAGCTTTTAAACGTCACTGTCTATTTTTAATAAGTTACAATGTGTTGGTAGTTGGGCTCACGATAGCCTGGCTCTGTTTTATACTTTCCTTATTCTAGGGGCTAAGAAAGTCGTCTGTTTTGCTCTCAGCATTGGGGTGATATTAGTCGGTGCTGTGATCGCAACTTTCTTTCTTTGGAAGTTCGGTAAGTCTGTTTAATTTCATCATTTGTTAGTATGATTTTCATTAATATTAATTGGTAAGTTATAGCCAATAATTATCAATAATATTAACATATTAGTTGTACATAATTAACTAAACATATAATTAATAATAATAGTGTCAGACATTGCATGGTGGTGTTAGGCCACACAATCATGTACAGGGAGTCATCTCGATGGGACAGGAAGCAGGCGCCACTTACTGAGCAGGCAGCTCAGTGGGTTCTGGAGGAGGTTACTTGAAACGGTAAAGAAAGTGCCAGGCCCTGCATTTTCTTGTTGTTGAGCATCCAACAGAAGTTGAACAGCTAGCATAAGAGGACTAAAAGTTAGCCAGATTAGTTTATTTTTTTTAAAAGAATCATTTCATTTTATTTGGCTTTTTTGTTTTCTCTCCCAAACACTTTTTTTTTTTTATTTTTGAGGAAGGAGGCAAGGCAGTTGGGGTTATGTGACTTGCATAAGGTCCCACAACTAGAAAGTGTCAAGTGTCTGAGGCCGGATTTGAGCTCAGGTCCTCATGACTCCTGGGCCAGTGCTCTATTTACTGCACCACCTAGCTGCCTCCATTAGTTTATTAAGCAACTAGAGACAGAGATCTTGGCTTTAAGGGAATGTGCAGTGAAAGCTGAGGAGCAGCCAATGGAGATGACTAAATGAAGTGGTATTTCTTGATAGAACTAGGGACTTCTATATCTCTTGATCTCCGACCAAGAGGTTCTGGTTCTAGAGGTTCCAGTCTCAGTGCATGTCACAGAGATTGGAGCCATGAGACAGGAAGTGAGAAAAAGACTTAGATCCTCCCAGTGTGACTAAAAGCCTCAGAATAATTTTATTACTGTTGTAGGGAGGATTATGATTCCTTTAGCTGAGGGAGCAGACAGTGAATAGGCCATCACGAAGGGATTGGCAGGTTGCATGAGAAGTTCAAATAGAAACCTGATGAATCATTGAAGCAATGACTCCTGATTATGTGGTGTTAACTAAGCCCATGCTGAGCTTTTCTCTCAGGGGGATTTCCATAGGCTGGCAGGAAAAGCTATCCGAGGATTTATTGTTGTGGACTCAGTTGCATTTATTAGAATCTCTAGACAGGGCCCACCTGTTCTTCCTTTTTTAGGTGGCTGAGATGGGGAGTAATTCTCAACTGGCTCCATAAAGATGAATGACTCTCACAGTTAGCTATGGGAGGGAGGGTGTAAAGTACCTAAAGGAAGTGGGTTTGATAGATGAGGTAGGGTATCTCACAGAATACTGCACGCTGTGACCAGCCTGCCTCGGGGGCAATTCAGTTCTGCTTTCTCAGTGGAACAACAACAGAATGACTTCAGACTTTAGCTCTGGGTCTGCTATGCCACATCACTGCAAAGAAGAGAGCTGGTGAAATTTGACCAGGCATTGAGGATAACCGTACTCTGGGCAAGTGCTGTTGTCATTGCAGATTAGACCCTCTGGCAAATGTGGGTAGGTGTTGCAGAGTGCTGCCCTGATAGGGAGCAGGACACCTCCCTCTCTCTCCTGGAGCATCTTTGTGTATGGGTCATGAAACGTGGGGCTAATGAGGAAGCAATTGGTGGCAAGCTCATGAGGACACTAGTGAACCTGTAAAGGGGAGTTTAGTAACCAGACTGTAAGGATCTGTCAGTCCCATGTTAGCCTAAGGTCTCTTCTCAAGGCCCTGGCTTTTTCAGATTATTCAGAGGAGGAGAGAGGGAGGGCAGACCATGGAGGAAAGATGTGCTCTTGGGGGTCAGTATCTGTGTGGGTCCTTTCCACATCATCTGTGCAGGTTACTGTGGGTGAGGTCACATGACAGCCATTCCAGGGTAGTTCACACCAGACAGCATGAGGTCTGGGTGGTGATGGATTCTTCTTCTCCAGAGATGAAGATGATGGAAACTGGAATATTTTTGTTCTCTTGCCTCCTCTTATGATAATGCTGTGTTGCCTATTAGGAAAGCAGATGACTCTTGACAGCTTGCATGGGGAAACAAGGAGCTGAGTAAAGTTCACTGTTACAGCTGTTCCCGACCTTGTAAATGTTATAGAACAAGAAGCCCTGGTCCAAGGGAAGTGATATGCACTTATTGATCTCATTGATGCTTCCTCTCCCCCCTATTCCTGTGACTGAGATTAGTCAGGAGCAGTTTGCTTTCACCTGGGAAGCAGTCCTTTCCCAGCCTGGAGTCTTCCTCACGCTGACCTGAAAGAAGCTTTCCTTTCTGAAGGCATTGCCATCCATTATTACATTGATGACATAATGTTGCCTAGGTCAGATAAGGTCATGTTGGCAGAAGCTTTAAATCAGATGATGATCCATTTGAGGAAACAAATCAACCCTAAGAAAATCCAAGGTCCGGTGCTGTTTGGGTAGAGAAAACCCAGAGGATTCTAGAAATGGTCCAGAAAGCAAAACAAAAGTCCCCCACTATTTGGAGACATCCTGTTTCCCAGAGCTAAGACCCAGCAATCAGGCTGTGCCCTGAGCCTGGCGTAACAACTATCCTTTGCATTCCAGATGATCTCACCCTCTGGCAAAGTGGATTGCTTTGACCAGTACCAGGTGTTTGCTGGGAGATTTATGTTTGGAGCTCCCCTTATTTCCCAGGGACCTGAGAGTCATCCATCACACCTCTCAACATGCTCACAATCCCTGTTTCTTCTTTTTTTAAAAATTTATTTATTTATTTACTTTTAGTTTACAAGATTCAGTTCTACAGTCCCTTGAGTTTCAAATTTTCTCCCCTCCCTCTTCCCTGCCTCCCCCTCCCCCATGGCGGCATGCAGTCAAGTATAGGATCTGCAGATACTTTCACATTGAACATTAGTCTGGTTGTATAGAAGGGTTGTAACCAATGGAGTGAACAATGGGAAGGAGGAAAGAAAACCAAATATGAAAAAGAATGATAGCATGTGTTGCTTCAGTCTCCATTTAAACTCTGGTCTTTCTAGATCTTTCTCTGAATGTAGACATTACACTCCTTACATCCTGAGACTTGTAGAGTTGTCTTATAACTGTGCATTGCTGAGAAGAGTCCAGTTTATCAAGGCTGGTTGTCACACATACGTTGTGTCTGTGATTGTGTACAGATTTTTCCTGGTTCTCCTCTTCTCACTTAGCATCAGTCTGTATGAGCCTCTCCAGGTAAATATGAAGTCCATCTCCTTCCCATTTCTTACAGCACAATAGTATTCCACTACATTCATATACAACTTGTTTAGCCATTCCCCAATTGTTGGGCATCCCCTTAATTTCCATTTTTTTGCCACTACAGAGAGCTGCAATAAATATTTTTGTACATAAGGGTCTTCCTCCTACTTCTGTGATCTCTTTGGGATACAACCCCAGAAGTGGTATTACTGGGTCAAAGGGTATGCAATTATTTATAGCCCTTTGGGCATAGTTCCACATTGCTCTCCAGAATACAATCCCTGTTTCTTATAACAGCTAAGTGAACCAAACCAGGTACTGCACTCCTGTTCCCTCCACACTAACTCTGGTTCTGTTTGTGTCTATGAGACAATCAACTTGGAGACTGTTCCCACAGGACCCAGGAACACCTGCATTGTCCATGCATGAGCCTGTTGTGGGAATGGCTAAGAATGATTATATGATGGTTCAACCTACTTCTGGTTTTTTATGTATATAAGACCTGCCTTTGCCCCAGTCTGTTAATTCCTCTATGTTGGGTAGATTTCTGCTTGCAAGTGTTTCCTCATTTTGCAATTAAACTGTTTGTGCGCCTGACTTTCCTGCCTCTGACCTGCTTTGTACACCTCTGGCCACCCACAGGTTAGAGGACGATTTTGGTCTGGTTAACACCAGCTACTACTGGCATTCCCCACCACTCCCCCTCTTTCTTCCTCTTCTTCTTTGTTTTTCTTTTTCCTCCTCTTCTTTCTCCTCCTCCTCCTCCTCTTCCATTTGGAGTTAAGTGATTTGCCCTGAGTCACAGGTGTCTGAAGTCAGATTTGAACTCATGTCCTCTTGACTTTGGGTCTAGTGCTCTATCCACTGTACCACCTAGCTGTCCCACTGACATTCTTTATTAACAATCTAAGCAGGAAAGCTTTTTGTTGACTGATTTAACTATTAAGGTTTTAGAGAACCCATATTCTCCACTTTAGTATCTTGATAGTCACCATTTACCAAGTTACATACAGATCCATCTCTTCCAAGTGGGACCCAGAAAAGGCTACAGCTCCAGAAGATCGAGAGCTGGCTGGCCTGCAGTCTCTCCCTTTGGGCTCTTATGATCCTTCGAGGCCCATGCTTCTGGAGGTCAGTGTCTAGAAAGACTGCTTGATGAAGCCTTTGGCAGACACTGAGAGGTAGACAGAATAAACTACAGGCTTCTGGAACTCAGTTTTCCCCAAACAGGCACTTTTGAAAAGCTGTTATTTGCCTATTTCTGGCCCCTAGTTGCTACTAAACAGAGGACACAGGGTCATGAATCACCCTTTGTCTAGAGTCAATTTCTGTAATGAGATTGGTATAGTACAGGAGTCTTTTCTTGGAATATAAATGGAAATGCTAGATTAAAAATCACAGGGGGCTTCCTCTGGTGTTCATGCCCTTCAGAAACTTAGTCTCTATGCCAGTGACTAAGGTCTCCCTCCAGTACAGACCCTAGAACCCCACTTATTTCTGGCTGAATTCCCTTCCACTCTGACTCTCTTAAAGAACTGACTGTTGAAGCAACTCATTTTTTCTTGGTCATTGAGAATTCCATCTGCTAGGAGACAGGTGTACCCAAATGGAATTTTTTTTGGAGGGTGGAAGGCAAGGCAATTGGGGTTAAGTGACTTGCACAAGATCACACAGCTACTCAGTGTCAAGTGTCTGAGACAGGATTTCAACTCAGTTCCTCCTGACTCTGCTACAGTGCTGGTGCTCTATTCACTACATCACCTAGCACACACCCCCCTCCCCTTTTAGAGGGGGGAAAGCAAGCCCAAATGGACTAAGGGAGCTACTAATCTGATAATGACATGTCCTAGGGTCCTGGCAAGTTCTAGTGGGCTAAGCTTGAGGTTGCATGACTGGCATTTGAGAGAACCTTCAGTGAGGAAGCAGAGATCTTTATCTCTAAATTCCCAAGCAGTGATGATGGGTCTAACTAAGTGATCTCTGGCCTGGAGTAAACAGTACTGGATAATCAAAGACTCTCAAAATGAGGGAACAGGACCAAAAGAGAAATCTTGTTGATGCCTTTCATAGTTTACAGTTGTTTGTAGGGCATGTCATCAGCTGTTAGATACATCATGTGCTAACAACCAAGTTACAGCCTTTACAAGAATAGCAGAGTTTGGAGAGTGGGTCCATTGCCAATATGGACATTGGCATGGTTGATGTTATGTTTTGCTGAGCATAGAATGATGTGATCTTCTTAACTATAAGGCAGGTTTTTATATATAATGTATGGTCAAAAATTGTCCAATCTGCAAGAAAAGCCATTGAGGCAGAGCTCCATGCAAATAGCACTTTATTAAAGGATCTATGACCCCCTGTAATGAAGTGGATCTCAGATCTTTCTCATGATCCAAGATGCCCCTGGTCCCCAGGACCTGGTTTTTATAGGGTTTGATACCTAAATATACAAAAGAGGCATAGTAAAATACAGAATCACATTGGTTGTGAGACTTTGATCTTGAGGACCAAAAATGACAGGGGAGTCACAAGTTACATGAAGAATGAAACATCCCTGCTGACTAAGTGGTTGTAAGATGGTCACCTGCTCATGTTGGGCAAGACATGGTGGTTCAGAGGTCCTTTGGAGAACATTCCAAAGAATCCAGTATCCCACCCACACTGGATTTGGACATGGAATTTGAGCAAAGCAGGATGGCAATATCTTTGTCAACATTCTTACGGTTGTGCAAGGAGTTTTGTAACTGATAAACAAGTAGTGAACATTACATTAAAGTTTGAAGCCTACTATAAGAACCTATTTTATCTAATTATCCCTATATGAGATATGTAAAATATAAAATTGATTAATACAGATTGGAATAGAGTAAGGGTTCAAATGAATCATTTCTCATGCTAAGGTTTTTCATTCCACTTAGAACACCCACCTAACCAAAGTGACACCCAACCTGTCTTCAAATAGCAAAATGACATGCCAGTATTAGTGAAAAATATTTCTTCCTGTTAATCAACAGCTACATAATTATTTGCCTGACTCCTCAAGTCAGATTTCCAACCTTTATGAAGCCAAATTTATGACTAATCAACACTATCCTAGGAAGGGGAAAGACTTTCTGGTTCATTGGTTTCTGGGATCCAGTCTCGAAGAAGTTACTTGATAATGAGGGACTGATTTTTGGACTGACCCTCTCCAACCTTTATTCCATTTCCAGAGTTGCTTTGGTCTTAGGGTCCTTGCCTCATTCAGAGAGCTCTGTATACCCTGGAGAACAAGTTCAAGTTCCTCTCTTTGACAAGATTCCTTTCCTTTGGGATACTTTTTAAAACCCTTTCCCAGAAAGGGCTTGGGGGACCAAGTAGTGGTATTGTTGAAAGTTGCCTTGCCTCCTTGATAGCATGTGGTGAGGTGAAACTGTCGCTGTGTAACTGTGATGGATGTATATTTACTTGGGAATAAAAGGAATCCTCTAGCTGGCATGGTGATAATTCTGTGTTCCTGGTTGAGGATGAGAGAATGATTTTTTGACCTCTGTGGAATATCCAGTCCATCTGCTGAGGCCTCTAAAAAGGCTCAGATTTTGTATCAGTCCCCTGATATGACTTTCAGAGAGGGGAGGTTTTTAAAGGGTGTTTGAGAGATTACTGAGTGGACGGTGAAATTGGGAGAGCCTTGACATCAACTTAGATCTTGGCAGAGATTGCAGGTAAGAGACTTATGACCTTATAGCCATTTTCCTGCATTGATTCATTACAAAAAATTGCTCTATGTTATCTGTGATGTGGTCCTGACGTTCTTGGTTATTTTCGCAACCTTGCATTAGTAGAAGACTCTGTGCTGGAGCTGTCCTTTGTACTGCGTCTCTGCCTGATGTTTCTCGTGCTGCTCTGCCTCGTTGGCTAATCATAATGACCTTGTATTAGGAGACCTGGGAACACAGCCTTCCGCAGGGACCAGATTGTTGAGATCTGAGACTTGGTTCCTTCTGAAAGCAGGAAAAACAGCACACAAATTCTGATTTTCTGTCTTCCTCCCCATCTTCCCCCTTTTCTTGCCTTTCCTTTTTGCTGATACTTTAGGGGTAGAACCTATAATTTTTATTTCTTTTCCTTTTGTATTGCTTTTTCCTAGAAGATTGTTCAGTAGCAGCCCTGAGATAAATGATAAATTTAATCAGGAATTTAATTAAACTTTTGGGTTAGCTTCTTGGATCTCTTTTATAATTTTTGCGAACAGTTTATGCAATAGTGGAATAATAATAATCATCATAATAATAGCTAGCATTTATATAGTGCTTTAAATCTTAAAAAATGTTTTACAAATATTGTATCATTTTATCCTCACAACAACCCTAGGAAGTAGGTGATATTATCATCCCTATTTTACAGATGTGGAAACTAAGGCAAAGAGAGATTAAGTGACTTGCCCAGGGTCACACAGCTAGTAAATGACTATGGTCAAATTAGAAATTAAGTCTTCCTGATTCCAGTTCTAGCACTGTAATCTAACCCCCTAGAAGTGAATTATTGTTCTGTGATTACTTGTTAGCATTCACTCATAAATCCATGTGATCCTGGATTTTTTTTCCCCTTTGGAAGTTCATTCATAAGCTCAATTTCCCCCCTCCCCCAATTATTAGGTTATTGAAATAATTGGTTTCTTTTGTTAATCTTGGTATTTTAATATTTTAAAGTGTTGCTCCATTTTCTGTTTTTATTTGCATATAATTGGGTAAAATAACTTTTGTTAATTTCTTTATTTCTACCTTAATTATTGAAAATACTTCTTTTAAATTTTTGATAAGAATCATTTCATTTTCTCATCTTTTAAGATTTGCCATTCATCTATTTCATTGTTTAAAAATAAATGTAAAAATAAAGTTCCCTGCTTATCAATTCAGTAGGATGTTGGGGTTTTTTTTGCTTACAGTTTTATTTTATTTTTTTAAAAATTTTCAGAATTTCTACTTTGGTGGTTATTTTTGTTGTTGTTGTTACTGTCCTAATTATTTTTTGTTGAATACCCAATTGATTTTTTTTTTTTTTTGCTTTTTGGAGGGGGGAGGGCAGGGCAATTGGGATTAAGTGACTTGCCCAAGGTCCCACAGCTGGTAAGTGTTAAGTTTCTGAGGCCGGATTTAAACTCAGGTCCTCCTGACTTCAGAGCTGGTGCTCTATTCGCTGCACCACCTAGCTGCTTCTTTTTTCTTTTATTGATGAAAACAGTTTTTTTTTTCCCTTAGCACTGCTTTAGCTGCATCTCGTAAGTTTTGGTCTGTTGTTTTATTATTGTAGTTTTCTTAGATGAAATTTTCTATATCTATAATTTTTCTTTTACCCACTAGTCCTTTAAAATTATATCTCCAATTGCCTTTCAATTCATTCTCATTATTGAATATTTTTTTGCACTGTGATATGGAAATTTTTGATGAGATTGTTATGCCTCCTCCCTCTTAAAGTGGTCAGTTTTTTTTTTAAGGTGCCATGCATGGCTGAGAAGCATTGAAATTCCTTTCTGTTCCTATTCAGTAATCTTCAGAGATTTATCATTTCTAATATTTTTAAAGTTCTATTCAGAGCTTTAATTGCTTTCTTGTTTATCTTTTCGTTGGCTTTCTATATCTGAAAGGTTTATCTATATCTATATACAATGAAGTCCTTCCTTGCAACAGTTTTATTGTATATTTCTCCTGGTAATTTGATTGTTTTTATTCAAAATTCAAATACAATGCAATTTAGTGCATATATAGTGTTGATATTGACTTACCACCTTTAGCACCTTTAAACATAACATACTTTCCCTGATTATCTCTTTTTAAAATTCTGTCTGTATTTCCTATAACCTTATCTTAATTGTGATGGCTGCCCTTTCTTTTTCACATGAAGCATAATAGGTTCCCACCCCCCTCCCCCAGTCCCTCATTTTATCTGTATCTGAATCTTTGTTTCAAATGTATTTTTTATAAACAAGTAATTTTTGGATTTGCCTCTTTAATCTATTTTGTCATATTCTTCCATTTTATGGGTGTGCTAATTTTACTTGCACTTATGGTTATGACTATTAATTGCCTATTTTTCTAAATCCTGCTTTCTTATCTATTTTTCTCCCTTTGTTCTCAATCTCTCACTCTTTTGCAAATAAGAAGAAAGTGTTAAAGAGAGGAACTTTGTCTATCACACGCGACCTATTAGTGAAGAGTTTGTTTTTGCTATATTGTCTCTCTGTTCTTTCCCTTACCCTGCCTCTGATGATAGATTTGAATATTTCTTTCTTTTCTTTTAATCTCCCTTTCACACTCCTTGTTTCCTTCTTGGAATTTGTTTTACTTATCACTATTCCTTTACCTATCACGCCTTCTCTCTTAGATCCCCTGCCTTCCTCCCTTTTCCTCTCTCATTTCCTTTTTCAGTTTAATGATTTCCATACTTTGGTCTCTATTTCTGTTTCTCTATCTCTCTTATTGTGCTTAATATTCCTTTGTTTGGTTCAGATGGTAGTGAGATTCCTGGGATACCAATTATTTGAATACTTGTCATCTTACATAACTATTATGTGATAGTAACCTCTACCTCTTCCTTTCCTCTCAGTATGGTTGCTTATCTTTCCCATTCCTGTCTTCTAATAATATCAAAAGATAAAAAAAAATCACTTCTAGTTTCTTCATCAGTCTAATTTATCTTTCTTTGTGAGCCTTGGAGATATTAGGCTTCTGAGAAGACATTTCTTTTTTCCTCCTATTTAGCTTGTCAACAAATTATTCCCATATTGCCTTGCAATTGAACAAATGAATATGCCTCTCTCTGTTTTTCCTCTTTCCATTTCAAAATATCTCCTCCTTTTTGATCCTTTTCATCAGAAATGCTTAGAAGTCCTCTCTATCATAAAAGTCCATTTCCCTTCCACCATAGGATTGTACTTAGTTTTTTCAGACACATTTTTCTTGATTGAAAACCTTTTGGAATTTCATTTTCTAAGCTTTTATACTAGCTTTCAATTTTTTTGTGTGATTGTGATTATGGTTCCTTAGAACTTGATCTCTTTTTTTTTTTGGCTGGTTCTTCATTATCTCTCCTTTACATATTTTCCAAGTCATTTTCTTATATTTCCTTTTTTTAGTTTTGTAATTTTGTTTCAATATTTCTTGTTTCACCTAGTCATTTTCCATTTAGCTCATTTTGATTTTCAGGATAATCAGTCCTTGCAGAAGGTTTCCCACTATCTCTTTTAAGGTGCCATTCTCCTTTCCATTTTATCCCCTCTAGCCTTTACCTTTTGTTTTATTTCTTCCAAGTACTTTTAAAATCTTTATGGCAAGGACACTTTTTTTTTCCTGAGGCTTTACTTGGACTTGTGAGGTTATTCTTTGCTTCCAAGTTTACCCCTTGGTCGACTTTCAGTCCAAGGTATTTCTTCATATGACTTGACTTTGCTTTGGTTTGTTCACATCAGCACCCTCAGTATCTAGGTAGAGGTCTTATGCTTTGGCCAAACTCTGCTCCTGTTCTTCTGGCTGGTGTTATATGAGGTGATGTGGCTCTGCATTAGAGCTATGACAATGTCTGAGAAGAGGAGGAAGCATATATGAGAAATATTACAAAGGTTGTATTGATAGGATTGAGCCACAGATTGGATTGGTTTTGGTTCTGGCTGCCTATGTATTGGGTATCTTTTAATTTTTATTTAAATATTTTGAATTCACTAAGTAAAGAACAATATGATTTTCAGAATGTGACAATTAGGTATGACATTTTGAATTGCTGGGACTTTGTCGTGACTTTTCTTCATTTCTGGAACTTTGAGGTAATCTCATAAAATCTGATTTAAAATTGACATAAAAAGCCATGTAGTTTACCCTGCATCCAAACAATAATCCACTCTACAACATAATGGACAAGGGGTCATCTATTCTGTTGGAAGTAAATGGTATGTTTAGTATTTCTGCTTTTTGTCATTTTGGCAGGAGGTCACTACGCCCTAAAACATGATCAGTTTTTGTAAAGGTACCATGATAAGCTGAGAAGTATGTAAGTTCACTTCTTTTTTCATTCATTAGCCAACAGAAAAATACTATTTCTAATTGTTTTCAAGTTCTTAACTTGTTCATTGTTTAACTTTTGGTTAGGATTTGTCTAGCTCTGAAAGTTCTGCCATCATTACAATTTTGTTGTTCAATTCTTCAGGTTTTTAACTTTTATATTACGTTTTTAGCTGACGTGCTGTTGGGTATATTGACGTGTTCTTTATGCTGTCTTTAGTAATAATGTAAGTTCTTTGCTGATTTCTCTTTATCGTGTTTATATTTATTATAGATTTATTGGGAATTATAATTTCTATTCCTGTGCTTTTTATTTCATTTGACACATGATAGATTTTTCTCTAGCCTTTCATTTAAACTCTTTATGAATCTTTGTGTTTTAGGAGTGTTTCAAATAAACAACACATTCAGGTGTCTCCCTCAAACAGCTGACTTTGTTTTGGTTACTATCCTGTCCTTCGTCTTAGATACCTCGCTACCCCTCCTTGTTCTTGTTCCTTCCTATTTCTCCATGGAGATTAATGTTTTTCTGTAACAAAATCTCAACGTCTGTGACATTGATATTA
>CM053580.1:213605484-213632340 GCA_028627135.1 Pseudochirops cupreus
TTGAATTCAATATAACTTTATGACAGTTGAATGAAATTTTAGAAACTATATATAAACTTTGTTAAATATTCTTTCAGTAACTCCACAGGTAAGTATTTGTTTCAGTGAGATTTTAATTTCATATTCTTTTACATTGTTGTCTGTCTGGAATTTCAAAATTGGAAACAGGTTATATTTATAAGTCTGCATATTTAATGTAACACATATTTAACTGCCCCCCTCCTTTTTTTTTTCCTGGAGCTTAAACAAGTCACATAGTGCCATTCCAAGAGTATGAAAATAATCTCAGCAAGGTTATGCTTTCCTTCAGATCTTACTTGACCAGAAGAGACAGAAGGTAGTCATATAGCCTGTCACACTGCTCCCTTGTGACCCTTCTTTTTTTCTTTTATTACCACTACCACTTCCTTCCTCTGAATTAACCTAATCTGGGAGAAGATAAAAGCTTTTTCTTTCTCTTTTTAAATTTTTTTTTTTTTTGCTTTTTGGAGGGGAGAAGACAGGGCAATTGGGGTTAAGTGACTTGCCCAAGGTCACATGGCTAGTAAGTGTTAAATTTTTACTTTCTCTTTTGCTCTATTTTCTGAAAACTGTCTGAGCAACCATACTTTAAAGTGCCTTTACAGAGGTTTATTGTTAAGGACTATAAGTAAATATAAGAATTAAATGTAACAAATGTGAATGAAATCACAAATTTTTTTAGAGATCTTCTCTGTCAATCCTGTTCCTAAATGCATTTAAGACTTTCTTTTCATCTTGTCGCCTCCTCTCTTTAGCATTGGATTTTATCTGGGATCAGCCAGGCTGGATGTTCCATTAAATTCTTGGAGCTGATGTAGATTTCCTTTGGCTAGACTCTTAGGTATTTTAATTCTTCTAAAATCTCTTTCCCTTATCACTTGTTTATACTAAATTTGTGTTCAGATTCTACATGCAGATGTATTCAAGTATGAGTCCTCCCCTTCCCTGAGTTTTTGGTATCCTAATCTAGGAATATAATAATGCTCCTTTGACCTAGACTAGGCAAAGGATCCTGTCCTTGCTCCCTGGATGAATGAACATTCTGTGGCTGATCACAAGATCTTGTTCAGACCCTGACTTCCCTCCCTCACTTTTCTCGAGATCACAATACTCAGACTCCTAGATTTTCTTTTTCTTTCTTGACATTGGTCCATTCTCTTTCACTTGGTTTTACTTGCCTGAAGCAAATATCTTAACAAGGTTATAATGTCTAGCTCTGCTTATGAAAATGAAATGACTTCTTCCATGTATTTGGATGGATTTTGACTTCCAGCTCTTTGCCTTTGGTGCAACCCACTCTAGACAGTGAACAACATCCCGAGACATAGTAATAACACCTACCTCCCAGAGTTGTGAGGATCAAATGAGAATATATTGGTAAAGCACTTAGCTGAGTGCCTGGCACAAAGCTCAATAATGCTTGTTTCCTTTCCTCTGATTTTATACATGAGGAAACTAAGGGCCATAGGAGTTGAGGCAAGTAAACACAGTGATGAGACAACTGAGACTCTATCCTTGGTCTAGTAACTCCAACTACAATGACAAGACACTATGCTGACTTGGGCAAGCCAATTTTGCTCTCCGTTCTTAGTTTCTCATGTAAAATGAAAGATCTTGACATGTTGGTCTCTAAGAGAACTTCTGGCCCTAGAATTCTACAGATTTCTATAAATAAGACTTAAGTTATTTGTTCATATCTAAATGAGAGAATTTAAGCCCTTTTTTTTTTTATGAAATTCATTGAAACAAATCTCTATTTTTAAATGTAGTTCGCCTCTATGGACCAAGATTTATCCTTCAGGTTTACTCATCTCACAACAAATCCTGGTATCCTGTGTGCCAAGATGATTGGAATGATTACTATGGAAAGATTGCATGTAAAGACATGGGTTATAACATGTGAGTATGACATCTGTCTAATATGGAAAGAAAAGGATCACAGGTAATATGTCTTTATGTTTTTGTCCTACTTGGTCCATGAATGGAGAGATATTTGGTCAAGTTTAGGTATGAATGAGCTAGAAACAATTTCCCACATGAATTGATACCCCCAATAAGATTGTTGTCAAGGATGACACCCAACCTGCGTTCTGCTTCCCTTTTAAACACTTGAAGACAGCCACCACGTGGAAGAGGGATTAAACTTTTTCTGCTTGGTCCAAAGAATAATGGTTAAAAGTTGCAGTGAAGATGTACAGAAAAATTTTCTAATTATTGGAGTTATCCCAAAGTGGAATGGCTTCTCTTTGGAGTTAGTAGGTTTCTTATAATTAAAGGTTTAAAGATGTTTTAATATCAAAGTCATTTCCCTCCATCCCAGTTTTCTTCTTCATTTAATTGCTTTGAAAGACAAAGCAAAAACCTCTGATGCAGAAAATATATTTAACAATATATGCAACATTCTGTCTTTGTAGTCCCTATCCTTTCTGCTGTGAAGGATGAGATAGTTCATTATCTTTTCCCTTGGATCTTCATTTTGTTTTTCTGTTACTCAGAATTCAACATTATTGTATTATTCTTAGTTTTGCTTATTTTTCTCTTTGTTCTACTTATCTTGCTTTTTGGAAGAGCAAAAATTAGATTATCTATTATCAGGATGATGTAGAGAGGATTGCTGTTCATGTAGGAGCTGGACTTGGGTCATGTCATAATAAATATAGAGCTGGAAGGCACCTTAAAGGCCATTTAATTCAAGCTCCTTGTTTTAAAGGCGAGGTCTAGGGAGGTTATGTAACTTGCCCAATGTCACACAAGCAGAAAGCATAGGGGTAGAACTGACTGGGTCCTACCATAGGACCTTCCAGGTGTTCTGACTGCACAGCCAATATTTCTCTGTACTACACAGCCTCTTTTGAGGGTCCTTTCCAGCTCTGAGATTCTCTGAAGTATTCATTAAATTGCCTTTTTATGTACATACAACTGAGATGAATTAAAAGCCTGAGAGACAGTTTCTGGGTAATTAATATCGGTTTATGAATCAGGCCAGCTGATTATCAATAAATTGAAGGTTAGTGGTTTCTCTCGGTAACCAAAGACAAGAACATGGAGATCCTTGAATGCTTAAATATGTTTGAAAAAGAAGGTGCCCTTGAAAGGTGAAAACCAACCCTGATTGGTGAACAGTTAATGAGGGAGTGGACATATTAATGATGAGGTTCCTCCCACTGAGAACATGACTTGATCATGAGACTCAGCCACCTGAGGCAATCCGGAAAAAGGAATCCATCTCTACCCAAACCACTCTGATTGATTTTTTCCTTAATGAGATGAGCTCTTCTAGACTGCAATGAGGGGGGTGCAAGGGCATAGCCTCTATGGTTGAGGGCTGATTTGCATAGTGAGAGCTGTATCCACCCCACTTAACTCTTCCTGCTGCTATATCTGAGTCTATAGAGAACACTGAGTTCTCAATTAAGGGGGTATGGTATATATTTTGGCCACAACATGGCCAGCCATAGACCACCTGTCTAGTGTCTAGTGTCTTGGAGGCTTTCCTGAAGCCTACACTCTTCCTTACAGTAGCCCTTAGGATTTCTTTGTATCCCAAATTTAGCATATTTCCTGGCCTGTAAAAAGTACTTAATAAAAGCTAAGTGTTTAAGTCAAAAATTTCACTTTCTTACCCTTTTCACTCCAGCCTTGAGTTCCATGTCTCTGCCTCCAAATAATTCAAAAATAAAACAGGAAAAGCTTTCATCCCTGCTCTCTACCCCTATCCTTGCTTGTGGTATGTTTGGGAGAGGGAGTGTGAGGTGTGAGGGCCTTTTCCTATTTATGGCTGGTTAACCCCATTCATCAGTAATCAGATAGTTTCCTTTTTACTGACCATGTACTTTTAAAAATGCCAGGTAGCTATAAAAAGGGAGTGCAATAAAACTAATGAAGCTTTTGAAAAGCAAACTGCAGCAAAACTTCTGTAAATGATTAATTTTTTTTTCTTCCTCCCAAACTTACACATATGGAAAAAGAATAAAGGGAAAGAAGAGCTGATTTTGGAATGTATCAAAGCTGCTTTGGAAATCCTATGACAAAAGGCAGGGGGAGCATGTGCTGGAGGCTAACACAGTGTAATACAGTGGTTCTCAACCTTCCTGATGCCGGGACCCTTTAATAGTCATATATGGGCATGTCTGCGTGTGGGCGGACCCACCTAGAGAGGTATAGAGGAGCGGTGTCTTGATTCCTAAGACCATCAGAAATATGTGTTTTCCAATGGTCTTAGGCAACCCCTGTGAAAAGGGTCACGACCCACAGGTTGAAAACCACTGGTCTAATACGATGGACATTTTATGGCATGGACGGTTCTGTCCTTGCTCCTTCAAACAGTTCTCAGTTCTCACTGCTCTCTAACCTTTTCATGCCAATGATGTTTTGGACCAGGGGTCCTGGAGCTCTACATCGCCTCAATCACCTAACATTTATTATGTATCTACTATGTGCTGGGCACTATCCTAAAGTGTTGGGGATCCAGAGCAATAAAAGAAGATCCTGTTCTTAAGGAGCTCACAATCTAATTGCAAATAACTATGTACAAACAAGCTGTGTGGGACAGATTGCACATAGTTTTAGAGGAGAGACAATAACATTAAGAGAGATTTCTTGGAGAAGGTGGAACTTTGGCTTTGATTTGCAGGAAGCCAGGGAAGATAGGAGACAGATATGAAGAGGGAGTGTTCCAGGTATGTGGGACAGCCATGAAAATGCTCAGTCAGGAGAGGGAGTGTAATGTGTAGAGAATAGCAAGGAGGCCAGTGTCACAGGATTGAAGAGCACATGGAGGGAACAAGATACAAGAAGACTGAAGAGTAGGAAGAAGAAGGATCATAAAGGGCTTTAAAAGCCAAACAAAGGAGTTTATATTTGATCCATATTGGCAGTCTGGGTGAGTGGGAAGGCACTTGGTAGCAATAGGGAAATTAGGAAGAAAGGAAGATTTGGTTGGAAAGATAATAAATTCACTTTTGCACATGCTAAATACGAAATGATGTTTATGCGACATCCAGTTAGAGAGGCAGTGAAGATGCAGACTAGACATCAGGAGAGAGGGCAGACATGTAGACCTGATTGTCATCAGCATACAGGTGATAACTGAATCCATGGGAGCTGATGAAAACACTAAGCAAACTGTTACAGAGAGAAGAGGGGAAAAGAACTCAGGACAGAGTCTTTGGGGACACTTGTAATTGATGGGTGTGATCAGCATGATGATCCAGCCACGAAGATGGAAGGGATGGTTAGCCAGGTAGGAGGAGAATTAAGAGAATGACATTGTGACAATATCAACAAGAAGTTGATGATTGACAGTGTCAGTGGCTGCAGAGAGGGCAAGAAGGCTCAGGATTCAGAAAAGGCTATTAGATTTGCCAGTTAAGAGGTCATTGCAAACTTTGGACAGAGCAGTTTCCATGGTTCTATGAGGTCAGAAAAATGAATGTAAAGGGGTAAGAAAATGAGAGGAGAGAAAGTGGAAGCACTAATTATAGAAAACATTCTCAAGGATCTTGGCCACAAAAGTAAGGAGTGGGATGATAGCTTATGGGCATGAAAGGAGATCAAGTGAAAGTTTTTTTGAGGACGAGTGAGACAAGGGCAGGTTTGTATGCAGTAGGAAAGCAGCCAGTAGACAGGAAGAGATTGAAGATAAGTGAAAGAATGGTAATGATAAAGAAGCCAATCTACTGAAAAAAAATGGGATGAAATGGGATCATTTGTGCATATAGAGGGCTTGCCTTGGTAAGAAGGCCCACCTCTTCAAGTGAGACAAGAGCCTAGGAGGAGATAGTGGCAGAAGACATTTTAATGATGTTAGATGAAGAGGCGAAAAGAGGGAGCTCTTAGTGGATGGCCTCAGTTTTTTTCAGTGAAATATAAGACAACATTCTGAGCTGAGAGTGCAGAAGAGGTGCTATGGGAAGTTTGGAGGGATGAAAGGTTTTGAAGAGCTACTGTGGTGAGTGGGATAGTAGATCTATTGGGGGGGGGGGTAAAAGAATTGCTTTGCAGCAGTGAGGGCCTAGTTGAGATTTTCTGTCACAAATTTATAGTGAACCTTTGTAGGGATTATAATTGCCCAACCTATGAGCAAAATCATTGAGGCAGAGCTCTGAGCCAATGTCACTTTATTAAAGGGTTTTATTTTTATACGACTTGATACCAGATTTGATACTTGAACATTCTAGAGGGCTTATACAAAGTACAGAATCCCATTGGGTGATAGACCTTGTTTAATGTACCAAAAATGATCCATCAGCTAGAAATGGCCTGTCAGTGGGTTGTCTCATTTGGGTGAAGCATGGGGTGTATCCACTGACTAAGATAGTCATAAGATGATTCGTGTTGGACAAAAGGGAATGGTCTGAGGGTATAAAAAAATAAGTGGTGGGACTGCTACATAGGGCCTAGTCACCATAACAAAGGAAAAATGAGGGTAGATGTCCTCTAGTTGGCTTATTATAATTAAGTAAGTGAACTTACAATCTGCAGTTTGCACCTCTGGGGTCCAATGTACAAGACTTATGATTACTACCCCAATGGAATCATATCAAACTGATTGATGTTGATTGGAATAGAGTATAAGTCCAAATGAATTATTTCTTACACTTTGTCAGCCCAGTGATCACAACATGTGATTTTTTTCTAGCTTTGTTCAGTATCACCTGAGAAAGAGTGAAGGTATTGGATGGGGGTGAAGGGTAGTAATCCAAGCTGGAGTTAGACAAGGCAAGATTTTTTAAAAAGGTAAGGGACTTGAGAAAAGGACAGTATAGAGTTCAATGGGGTCACCAAAGGTTTGAGGTGGAGAAGGGAACAGAATGTAGTCAGTGGAGGGGTGATGGTCTGGAAAAGATCAGAGGATTTAGAAGTTGTGGTGAAGACAAAGAACAGGGTTTGGAGTTATAAGGCTAGGGGAAAGG
Source organism: Pseudochirops cupreus (assembly GCA_028627135.1). NCBI lineage: Eukaryota > Metazoa > Chordata > Mammalia > Diprotodontia > Pseudocheiridae > Pseudochirops > Pseudochirops cupreus. Next base: position 213,612,420 of record CM053580.1, read on the forward strand.
TGGAATGACAACAGATTAAGTTCAAATAAAAGGAATTTTAACATTCACCAACATGGATGTGGAACATTAGGGGGTGATAAGATCAAGGATATAATCTTGTCATCTTTGTGTATGACAGAGGTAGGTTGAGCACAAGGTCACAGGAGATGAATAAATAGAGGAATTGGGAGGTTAGATTGAGCTAGCAACAATATAGTGTTGAAGTCCCCTGGGATGATAGCTGGAGTTGGGGAAAAGATAGTCTGTAAAGCAGACACTGAATTCATTGGAAGGAGATTGTTCTGGAGGTCTGCAGACCATAGCCATCAGAATCTTGATTGGGTAATCGTTATGGTTTGAATGAACCTCAAAGGAGGAATGTTTTACTGAGGATGGTGGTAGGAGAGCCTGGAAGGAGCAGTGGTGAGCAAAGAGTGTTCCAACTCCCTCACCATGGCTAGTGAATTTGGGGTTTTAATGAATATGCAACAGCATGGGAAAGGGTAGGCAAGGAAGCTTTGTCATCAGGAGGAAGTCGAGTCTCAGTGAATGGATGAAGATGGAGGGAATGAGAAAGAAAAAAGACATAAAATGAAAACTAGGTTATTACCTGTGGATGAAGTATTGCACAAAGCACAGTGGAAAGATTGGGCAACTTGAGAGTTTGATAGTAAGTGGGGAAGCTGAAAGGGATGGGAATACAAGAGGAATGGAGAAGGGAGTTTGGGCCACGGCATCTGGTGGTTTAGAATCACCAAGATGGGGTGGGAATGACTGGAAGTGTGTAATCCTTGAGGTATGAGTTCAGATAGGGTTTTAGCCTTGGCTGAAGTTGTCATAGAACATCTCTGTGTGACCGGAGAGCAGGGGGAAAGCGGGAGTATTGAAGTTATCCAGGTGGGGAACAAGGCAACTTCTGTGGAGGTTTGGATGGCCACAAGGGTTTGTAGAGAAATTGAAGAATGGTTCCGTGACTGCTCAAGGAGGCAGGCTTAGGCAATGTAACTTCTGATTTCCCTGAATAGAAAGAAGTGTAATGGCAGACAGAGTCTCTCTCCAGTCAAAATGAAATGGCTCATGGGCAGTGTTGAAGTCCCAATCCAGAACCTCTCACTCCTGATTTCTCACTTGACCTTCTCTCCTAACCTCGGTGAGGATATGGTAGGGAAATGGTCTTGGGGGTCTCCATAGCTGAAGCACAAGAAAGGAAAAGAGTTGTTTTCTTTACTCACTTCCTATCCACCATGTGAATTGAGATTCCCCTTATTCCCAGGCGAAACTGGCCCCTTACAATACAGTGTTGTTTTTACTTAAAATGTTAGGTTTTGCGCTTTCTGGCCCAGCTTGTTTTGCTTCAGCTATGATTACCTTCAGCCACTCCTAACTGCATCTGCTGTGAAGGAAAGAAGTAGAAATTTAAGTGGGCTTTCCAGTGTCTCTGCTCTGGTCACTGAGAAGAAAAAAAGGACAGATGTGGGGCCCGGCCTCTATGAAGCCACCCAGGGGCAGGGTGGGAATTTGGGGCACTGCATAGGAAAGTTTTCCTGCTTTTCACGTGACCTTGTGCTGTTCTGAGTCTGTGATGGCGGCGGCGGGAGGGTGTGTGTTCAGAAAGCAAAAGGGAAAATGTCTGTCCCATTTGCTACATTCCTTCCGGGTTGTGGAAATCTTCAAACTCACAGCTTTATATCATGCAAAACCAGCTGTCTGTTACCTAGTGAAGTATTTTCAAATGAACAAAAACATGCAGACTCTAAACAGAGACTTGTTGGATTTGAAGACTGATAATTGTTAAATTTCTGTGGGATTTTGAGCAGAAAAGTATATTTTGTTACATATGCAGTTCAGTTTGGAGATATCCATGTATCTGTTTTCCCAATAAATTAATTTTTTTCCTTTTCTTGAGTGGAGCAGCCCAGTTAGAGCTCTCATTTACCATTTGGGGCTGATGAAATGAGGTTATGATTTATTTTTGAAGGATGACTAAATGATTAGGTGTTAAGATTTGCGATAGGAGGTGGCCGTTCCAACTCCATGTATCAATATAAGAGGCCTTATGAGAGAAAAGAAGATGTGATTACACTTAGGATGAAGGCTGATGTTGAATTTGATTTTTTCCCCCAGGAATAGTTTTTACTATAGTAAAGGAATAACAGATGATAGTGGTGCCACAAGCTATATGAAGCTGAACCTGACTGCTGGAAATGTTGATCTCTATGAAAAACTCTACAACAGGTAAACAAGCCTTCTGCAAGAGTGGGGTTTTTTTTTTCCTTGGAAAATGCCATATTGTGGGGTGGCTAGGTGGTGCAGTGAACAGAGCACTGACCTGAGTTCAAATCTGACCTTAACACTTACTAGCTGTGTGACCTTGGGCAAGTCACTTAACACCAAATGCCCTACTTTCTGCCCTCAAAAAAAGGAAAAATGCCATATTGGGGACAGTGAGGAAATGCAAAGAATAATTGTATGAAATTGTATGAAACAATTTCCTTTATGGATAGAGCCATTATTAGAACAATAGTGGAGTTTAACTCCATCTGATCTGAGAAGTTATTAATTTAATTGTTTTAACTTTCTTACATTTGCACTTACTCCGTCATGTCTCTTCTTCAGGTTTACTAATGATCAAATAACTCACATTTATGAAGGGCTTCACAGTCACCCTGCCTTAGTCCACACAACAAATAGCCTTTTGAGGTTGGCAGTACATAATTACAGTTTTATCATTTTACAGATGAGGAAACTGAGGCTATTGCTACTAAGTGGCCCTTAATGCCTAAAATGTAGATCATCTCAACCCAATTCATGTGCTCTTTCTTCTTCAGTATTCTGCATTTCCTAAGGAAAAATTCTTATAACAGCTAAAAAAAAAGGTAACATTTACATACCACTTACCATGCACCAACATTATGCTAAGAGCTTTAAGGATATCTCATTTGATCCTCACAGTTCTGGAAGGTACATGCTATTATCCCCAGTTTATAGAGAAAAGAAACTGTGGGAAACAGATGAAATGACTTGCCCAGGGACATACAACTAGTAATAATATTAATAACAATTAGCATTTATATAGCACTATGCCAGGCACTGTGCTAAAGAGTGTGACAATTATTATCTCACCTGATCCTCACAACAACTCTACTAACTCATTTTACAGAAGAGGAAACTGAGGCAGACAGGTTAAGTGACTTGCCTATGGTCACACAGCTAGAAAGTGTCTGAGGCCAGATTTGAACTCGGGTCTTCTGATGCTAGGATCAGCGCTCTAAAACTGTCAATACTATAATAAGTTGTGAATTTAAGTGTGCTCTTGGTTGTCACAGCAAAGAAACTAGAACTCCAAAGGGAAAACATACTAAGGACAGTTTGGCAGAGTAGAAAGTTGCTGAATGTAGAATAAAAGGATCTGGGTTCATTTTCAAGATTGGCAGCAAAAGCAGTTGACCTCTCTGGGCTTTACTTTCCTCATTTATAAAATGCGGTGGTTGGACTAGATGACGGAAGGTTTCTTCTAGCTCTAAATCTATGTTCCTGTAGTTATAGGTTAATTTTTAGCCAGGATGATGAACTGAGTCCCTTAAGCCCTAGTATGCTTTGAAATAGATATTGCCCTACTTACCAGCAGAAGTAATTTTATATTGCCATAAGGAGAAGGGTGTTTTTTCCCCAAACAAATAGGGTATTGTCTGCTGCATGTGGTTTTAAAAAATAAAACAAAACCTTTTCTGCCTTTTATGAACCTTATTTACTTCCCAATTCATTTTATTTCTATGAGAGTTTCTACCGATGTTAGCTAGCCAGGTGCTAACTTTTGGTAGTAAGTACTCTAATTCTCTTTTCTGATAAGTGGAAAGCCTGGGAGTGGGACTGTATATCAACCTGCCTCTTAGTTCACTGGATTCCTAGTTCCATTTTTACAGAGAAAATAAATAAGACTAGCATAGCCTTGAAGAAAGTCATATGCACATGTCCCAGAATGCCCATTTAGAAAAGTCTGATTTATTAGGTTACACACCTGACAAGCAAAGCACAATTGGTGGACTAGTTATAAGCTTTGGGTGTCTGCCTGCCTTGGCTACACGTTCAGTTGTGCAGGCAAGAAAAATCAGTGGGGAGAGAGGGAGGGAGAGAGACAGACAGAGAGAGTTTTTACACAATTCCATTGATACACAACTTTTATCCCTCATTGATATATCTGGAATCTATCTGCTGTTCCCTTAACAGCACTATCTGTTAAACTTATTATTTTGAGAACTTTTCTTTTGAACTTCAATGTTTCTTCCTTTATTCAAACAGAAGTCTTTACTTCTCCTCTTCCCCAGTAGGGAGGAATTGGTCATTTTCGCATTTGAAAGCATACATATTGACAACCCAAATGCAGAATTCTGATTTTATTTGACTTTTCTCCAAGGAAAATGATTAGTTCTATTGTTTCCATTTAAGAATGGCATCAAAATTCTGAGCACAATTGTTTAAAAATAAATGTCTTCCTTAAGGAGACCAAGAGGACCCTAGAACCCAATACTCTTATTTGAATAATTATTACCAATGAGAAATATGAATTTTTCTATTTCATCTTGTTAATTTTTGGGGAGTTAAGAAAGAATATTTGAAAATACTCTGGAAATGATGCTCATAATTTATGACAATCATTTTTGTTTTTCTTCCCTAGTAATGTGTGCTTCTCAAAAATGGTGGTATCTCTCCGATGCATAGGTTAGTACGATTAATTTTCTTTTTCTGTGATAGACTGTCATATTAATTGTATCTAATTCTGCCTAGAAACCCTCCCACCAAAGTAATGTATTAGGAAATAGCATAATTGAAAACACAGCTCCTAGAAAGTAAGGCATTAATAACAACTCAAGAAGCCCTCTTGAAGCGCAGAATTTCATTCTATGCATTAATGATGGTCAAAGGGAAACAGGCATCTTGGACACCCAAGATCTCTTGGGGCAGTTTGCCACCATAGCTTCTTGAGTTAGAAGAGTGAAGTGGTCAGACTTCTACTTTAGGAACATTACTTTGATAGCTGTCTAGAGGATCGATGGGAGAAGGGAAATATGGTAGGAACAGAGATGCCAGTTAGGGGGGTGTTTCCATGGTCCAGGCGAAAGAGAGTGAGGCCTTGAACTAGATTGTTCTCTGCATGAGGGGAAATAATGTACATAAGAGATGATGGCGTGGTAGAGCTGGTAAAAACTGGTAACTGGTTGGGTGGGGTGGTGTTGAAGATGAAGGAAGATTGCAGAATGACTCTGAGGTTGTGAATCTAGATGAGTGGAAGGATGGTAGTGCCCCAAACACAAATGGAAAGTTAAGAGGGTGGGGTATTTAGGATCTGTAACATAATACAAAGAACACTTGACTTAGGAGGCAAAGGCAAGGGGACTTGCCCTACTAAGAGCAAGTCACCTCATCTGAAATAATAAACAATACCTCACATGTTAGAGCAGCTAGATGGTACAGTGAATAAAGAGCCAGGCCTGGAATCAGCCTAGAATCGGGAAGACTTCAGTTCAAATCTGGCCTCAGATACTTACTAGTTATGTGACCCTGGTCAAATTATTTAACTTTCTTTGCCTCAGTTTCCTCATCTGTAAAATGAGCTGGAGAAGAAAATGGCAAACCACTCCAGTACCTTTGCCAAGAAAACCTCAAATGGGGCCACAAAGAGTCAGCCTTGACTGAACAACAACCACCTCACATTTATTATGCTCTGAGGTTTGTGAAATATTTTGTCAGGTTGATAATGTAACTATTAATATTCCCTTTTTACAAATGAGAAAGCTCAGGCTTTGTGGTTAATGGCTACCATAGTGTGGATGCTTGCATGATAGACAGTGTCCTAGAAAATCAAGTCGTTATTCATATGAATATTTTTCATATAGGATTCACAAGGGACTTTTGAGATTCTGTGATGGAGGTCCTTGCAGGTTCCATACTCATTCTCCAGTACATGTAGAGAGTGGTTGCCACTGAGACAATTGAGCAGGTGCTGTATTATGAGCTGACCTAGAGTAGAAGGAAAACTTTGATACAACAAAGTACAGTCTCATGTTCTATGACATAATTGAAGTATTTTCGTGCAGTAGCTTGGGATGTTTGAATCAGAGATGAAGTGAATGATTGAGAAGATAGTAAGTAGACCTAACTTTATTCCCTCTATTTGTTTGCCTAACAGCTAACTCTAAGAGAACAGTGGACAGAGCATTGAGCTCCCATGTTTGAGCTTTCTACCTGCTTTGAAATGTCCAGGTGTCATATTTAACAATAATGTTCTGTGGAAAAGAAATTCATCAAAGCCTTCCTGGAAGCTGGGAGCCTGTATTTTCATTGGATGTCTATAGAAAGCAGTAATGGCTTTGTTTCAGACCAAGAAATAGATTAGTTTAGGTCAGAGATGGAGTGAATACAGAGTTCATATTCCAGGCAAAGTGAACATAAAAGCTTCACTGATTCCCTGTTATTTATAAGATAAATTATAAACTCTTTAATCTGGAATTTAAGGTCTTTCCACAATCTGATTCCAACCTACTTTGTATCCTTATTGCATATTATTGCCTTTCTTGTCTGGTGCATTCTAGAAAATTGGACTATGAGCTGTTTCTGATCTCATCCTGAATTTTCCCTTCCTTGTTTTTGTAGAGAGGAGGTTCCCATACTTATTTGAGCTACCAGTTTATTTAAAAAAAAATTACTCAGTGGCCCCCTGGACGCCTACTTTCTTTAACTCTTTAGTGGTTTTTTTTTTTGAAATTTGCATGATTTCAAAAAATATAAATTTTAGAAAATATAATAATATATAATAAATAAATTTTATATATGAAATGATACCTCTTAAATTTAATAATTTTTTTTGTAAATTTCTGGGTGTTCTCCTACATTTTGATTTCGATGATGCAATATTACATCATGTAACCATATACTATTCTATTGTAAACAAGTTGTTACATGCACATATTCCTGCCAGTGCATGCTGCACTCCCCAACACTGGCCAACACTCTTGCCTGCCAACACTCTTGCCTGCCAACACTTGTTAAGACCTTTTGGCAGACTTGACTGCTGATTGGTTATAACTTGCATTTTATGTGTTTATTTGGAAAATAATGTAATCGCTACAACTTTAACTGTTACACAACAGATGAAACACATATGAATGGTTTTTCAAATTTTTCTTCTCTTCTTTCCTTATGCTTCCACCACTCCCTTATTTTTATTCAACTTCCTCCCCATTGCACTCGAGGCTACTACCCCACTTTGCTCCACAGAGGGGCACCCATCATTCCAGGACCTCCAAGGAAGTGGTATCACCCCCTTTGGTTACTTCTGATGTAGATCAAAACCTGTAAAACATTCTCTCCCTAGATTTGAGATGTTTGAAAGAAGGAAACAGATTACATAAATCTGTCCATCCAACTCTTTACCAAAACAAAGATTCTATTATGAAAAATCATACTCAAGTGTGTGAAACTGTTTTTGTTGATTCTTCTGGTTCATAAATGTACTGGGGGGGGTGGTTTATGTTTCAATTTTTGCCTTTAGACTGTGGCACAGTGATGAAGGTGAATCGATTGAACAGGATTGTAGGTGGGACAAATGCTGCTCCAGGGGATTGGCCATGGCAAGTCAGCCTCCATGTCCAAGGTGTCCATGTCTGTGGTGGCTCTATCATTACTCCTGAATGGATTGTAACAGCAGCTCATTGTGTAGAAGAGTAAGTATTTGCTCAGCCATTCCAAGGAGCTCTTGTATTCCCATCACTTTCTCTCCCTGTTCCAGCTGTGCATTCACTCAGAGTTGTCAATGGAGGATCACAAGTCTTGGATTGATACAAGTTGTGTTCATACTTGTTAAGGGATTTTTAGGGCAGAGAAATCTCTTCTGTACTTGATGTGGAAGAAACATAGCTTGTGAATTCAATTATTTTATTTATTTTTTCCTCAAGAGTTTAACTTGTTATAGCTTTAGAACTATTTCCCTACGTGCGGAGTGATTGATATAAAATTAGAGAGCTGGAAAGGATTTAGGAATTCAACAGCCAGTCATTGAGTGTGTAAGCCTCACAAATGAAGAAAAAATAATTTCAACCCCCCCAAAACTTACCATTTTATTGGACATGAGGAAATGCAGATGAATATAGAGACAAGCAGATGAGTGTGTAGAAGGGAATTTGAGGAGGGAAAGAGCCCAAACCCTTGAAACCTCTTATTTTCCTTGTTTGTCAACTTTGCCAGTTCAATGGATTTGAAGTGAAGCCAGAACCTGAGTTGCCTTATTTACATTTCTTTAATTGTTAGTGATTTGGAGCATTGACTTTTTTTTTCAAATGACTCTTGGCAACATGAATTTCTTTGAAAACTGCCTATTCAAGATCAATTTTTTTTTTATTAATCAAGGAATGGATTTTTTCTTATAAATTTGAATTATTTTTTTTTATCAAAATAAAACTTCTTTCAGAGAAATTTTGCTTCTATGATTTTTCCAGTTTATTTCCCTTTTCATTTTATCTGCATTGTTTTTTTTTGTGCAAAACTCTTTTTATTTTACGCAATCCAAATATAAAAGAAAACTATAAAGATTTCTAGTACCTTCCTTCCATTGATTATCCAATTTATTCTGTATAGAGTTTGTACATCATTGTTTGCATGTTGTCTCTGTTGTTAGACTGTGAGCTCCTTGAGAGCAGGGACAGTCAAATTATCTGAAGATTTTCCTTCTTATTCAGGTAAAAGTAATTTTGTCTTCTACTGTTTTTTTCTTGTGACTCCTGAAGCTATAAGTAGACTTGATCTCTTGGGTCCTCAGTTTTCTCACCTGTAAAATAATAGGGTTGGACATTGATATCGAATGCTCTTTCAAGTTTTATTATTCTATGTGTTTATTTGATCAGACTATTCTAGGAGAAGGAAAAATATGCTGATGGATATTTTTAGTTGAGCAAATGAAATCATGGGTGTAGACAGGGAAAAGATTGTACCTGTGATTTCACTGGTATAAGATACTCCTCTGCCAAATCAGGCTAGCACCTTCCCTGCCCTATGTGGTCTTAGATAGATGCCTAGAACAGGATGAGATTAAGTGACTTGCCCAGTGTCATACAACTCATAGGCATCAGAAGCAGGACCTGAATGAAGATCTTCCTGGCTTTTGGGTAGGTCTCTATCCATCACAGCAAATGTGTTCTATGAATATCCCAAATATTGGAAGGGATCAAAGGGGTTGAATCAAAGTACTTTGCAAACCTTTGAGTTGCTGATAAATTGTGTTTGTTATCATCATCGTCATCAATAATTATCATAGCAATCTTGAGGAGTAGTCATCTGTTCTTCTCTTAAGGAGCTCCAGGTATAGGAAAATTGTTTCTTATATTTAATTTTTTATATAGTTCTTTATACTGATCTGAAATGTACATTCCTGAGCCTTCTGTCCATTGGTCTTAATTCCTGAGGTCAAGTAGAATAATCTTTATATTTGATATTAGACTGATAGGGATCATACTAAGACTTTTTGGTCCTCATTTTAAAAGTAAACCAAATAAAGAATAATAATAAAAACACATACACAATAAAACTGAGAGAGGAGAATAACACCTAGGCAGGATATTGATAAGATTATAGATTTAAAGGCTCCGAATTTCTGAAATTTTAGAGTAAGGTGAAAGTAATAGTTATGGTAGTCAATATTTATTTTTTGTTTTCATTAAAAAAATTTTTTTAGCCCTCATTGCCCATCTTATACATTCTCCTTGGCTGTATGTAGCTTCATCTGTTGTGATGTAGGCAATAGCAGTCTACAGTAACATACACTGGTTCATTATGGTTAGAACTCGTTTGGTTCTTGTATATGTGGCTCTTTTGAAAAAAGATATTCAGATCAGTGTTTAGATTCACTATGCTTGAGATTCCCTTGATTTGTTTTTTTTCAGACCTCTTTCCAATCCCCGGTATTGGACGGCATTTGCAGGAATTTTGAGGCAGTCTCTGATGTTCTATGGAAGCGGATATAAAGTGCAAAAAATAATTTCTCATCCAAGTTATGATTCTAAAACTAAGAACAATGATGTTGCTCTTATGAAGTTGCAAACACCATTCATATTTAATGGTATGTATTTACTCTTGTCCACTTTGTATTGTATAATAATTTAGTGGAAATAATATTTTGAATAAATTGCAGAAAAAAAAGTAAGAAAGTTCTCTGTTAGTAGGAAAGCATTTAAAATGGATTTTGCAAGGAGTAAACCCTCCCCCTCCCCAAATAGCAGTTGACAATTTTAGTTGTTTGACATCACCTGAAAGAATACCCTTAATATTGCTATGGTTATGGGATTTCCCCCCTGATTTATTAAGTCAGTACTTTGTGCCAGGCACTAAGCTGCATGCTGAGGATACAAAGGAAAGAGCAAATACATTGCCTGCTCTTAAGCTTACATTCGAATGGAGGAAACAGCATGCCGTGTACATTGGTACACTTACAGTACACACAGAGTAGATGGAAGACACCAGCAACTTGGGAGACCCAGAAAGACTGAGCTGAGCCTTAATGGAAGCTAGAGATTAAGGGATAATTTATAAGGGAGAATATTCCAGGCACATGGGATGTGGATGTTGTCTTTCATTGAACTCTTACCTATTTTCACAAAGATACAAAGGCAGCAGATCATAGAATCACAGAGTTGGATCCAGTAGGGACCTGATGGGTCATCTGTTCCAAGCCCCTCATTTTACAGATGATGAAACTGAAGCCCAGGGAGGTTAAATCACAGTTTAAATGACAAACACCTCTAATTCCATATAAAGCATACTTTCAACTGAAATCATAAAGCCAGAGTATAGGAAATAGTATTTTGGAGCTAATTTAAAGCTATTTGAACTTTTTATTGTGTGTTTTTAGAAATGGTCCTAATATATAATATCATTTGTAACTAGGAAAGGGGAAAATATCACCATCCCTCTTATGTACTTTGCATTATTGTAATCCATGTGATTTTGTTGTTTCCCACTGGAAGTAGGGATGTGACAGTGGGGGTATGAACTTAGAATTTTGTTTCATTATTCATTCAACAGACATCAAATGCCTCTATGTGCAGAGCTTGTATTAGGTACTGGGAAAATAAAAAGCTTAGATAAGACACAGTCCCTTTTGTCGTAGGGTCTAGAGTCTTGTATATTCTAGCGAAATCTGGTCACCTGAGAGCAGGGTGACACTTGGGCTGCCCAGTTGAATTTCTTTTTTCAGACCATTTCACAAATGTGAGAATGGGCTATCATGTTTTCTGTTCTTATTTTAAAACAGAAAGAATAAGACCAGTGTGTTTGCCTAACCCAGGAATGATGTTTGAACCCACTCAGTTATGCTGGATATCAGGATGGGGTGCAACCTATGAAAAAGGTGAGATGGTTATTTCTAAGAAGTAGTGATTTGGGGACCATATTTTAGTTAATTGGTGGTTTAGCAAGGAATGCAGTCAAAATATTCTAGCATATAGTAACTGCTTCATAATCACAAATTTTTATAAATTATTGCAAAACCTACAATTATAGGTTACAGTAAAGCATAAAAAGTCTTTTATGTGCCATACTAAAGCACACAAAGGTCTTTTAAGGTCACTTGAAATCAGTGTTATAAAGGACTGACCTTTACCATAGTTGGAGGGTTGGGGCAGAGCTTGCTACGAGAATTTTTGAGATGAGGAGTAGAGACTATGATTGGCTGTTTCTGATGTAAACAACTTAGAATGGCTTCTAATCAGTAAAAATAAATGTTAGCAGTATTTTTCTGTATAATTAAGGTTCTAAGGCCGGGGTTCCTTACACCTCAAGTATCTGAGATTGTCGTAGAAGTGTGGGCCAAGGTCGGATCTGCCTCGATCTAATTGTGTAACTTTTTGATGAAAGGCAATACGATTCACTTAGCAGCTATGCTTCGTTTTGTTCTTCGGGACAAAGCCCCAAGTCCTGTCTTCCCCCCTTTCCCATATGAAATACACTTCTTCTTTATCAGTGGTGCTCTTTTTCTCTCAAGATTTGTTCTCCATTCCTGCTTCCTTCTTCTTTTTATACTGGTCTCGCTGATGGACATTATTTACGGAGCCCGATGGAAACGGAGTTCCTAGGGAATGCCTGTAAACGGTGTGACTTGGACTCTGCTACCTGGTGGCAGGTGGCGTGTGTTGATCTTTGTTCTTAAGTATCTCAAAGCTGTTTGTTTTCACAATGCTGTTTTTGTTGTTTCCATTGTTATTCTGGTTCCGCTCACTGTAGTCCATACAAGTATTTGAAGTCATCCTTTCTTTGTGTGTTTGTGTGTGTATGTGCACATGTGTGTATGTGTATGCACACATGAATATATACGGCCTATATGTGTATGTTTATATTTACATACACATATAAACAAAGCCAATATGTGCCATTTGGTTTTTCCATTTATGTTTATAAGAGGGGTATTGTTTTTCTTTCTTTTTCACTTTTATTTGGAAGGGGGAGGGCAGGGCAATTAGGGTTAAGTGATTTGGTCAAGGTCATACGGCTAGTAAGTGTTAAGTGTCTGAGGCCAGATTTGAACTCAGATCCTCCTGACTCCAGGGCCAGTGCTCTATTTACTGTGCCACCTACCCTCCCCTTTCTTTCTTTTTCAATGATAGAGGGAGAGGGGTGAAATTAGCAGGAGAGAAGGCAGAATTCTCTTTATTGAAAAAATAAAATTTAATTAAAAACATTCTATGGAGAGACAGACATTTACACTAGTAACTATAATATAAAAAGAGTAATGCAAAAAAGTACAAAGGAAGGATCCAAAGTGTTATGGGAAATCTTAGAAGGAAGATGTTACTCTCACTTGGACAGTAGAATGGTTAGCAAAGTGCTTTTATGTTGGCCTGGAAGGAAAAGATGGACTTTGAAATGTAAAAATGAGGAAGGGTACACTTAGGGAATAGAAAATAACATAAGGAAAAGCACAAGCAAGGATGTGCTGTGATTGGCTCAGACTAGCTTCATAAATTTTGATAAACTAATTGATAAATTTTCAGTGTCAGCATTTATACCCTAGAAATCATCAAATCTTACAAATCAGGACTTGATTTAGTTTTTAAGAAAGTGTTGAAAAGTTATTAATAATGTAGGTTAATTTTTTTGAAGAAACAAGCCTTATATTGCATCTTATTACAGGGTTAAGGCTGTTTTCCAATTTTTTAAAAAAGATTACTTATTTACTTTTAGTTTACAACATTCAGTTCCACAATCCCTCGAGTTCTAAATTTTCTTCCTGTCCCTCTCCTCCCTCCTCCCCCCATGATGGCATGCACTCAAATATAGGTTCTAATGTAGATTAAATTTAAAAGTATGTTGTGCATGTATATTTTTTTTCCTAGAGAGCTGGTTGTTAAACACTTACCAGCATGCCACTGGACATAGCAAGCAGGAAGCTGGAAAGAACAAAAAGAGATGACATGAGGGTGGACAAAGTGTGGGTGAAATACATAGTATGTAAAGATGACTGAACATAGAAAAGACAGGTTGGAGCCAAATTGTGGAGGAAATTACCTCCCAGCTAAAGTATAACAGGGGACTACTTAGATTTCTTGAGTAGAAGCCTGATAATGAAATGGTATGAGGAAAATTATTTAGTCAGGTATGAAGGATGAATTAGGGAGGGTGTAGTCTTAAAGAACAGGTGGGGGATATCATTGTAGTATGTGCAAGAAAAGATTAGGGCCTGGCCTACGGTTGATGTAATAGGAACAGAGATGAGGCATATATAAGGATTTTGTGGAGGTAAAATCATCTGGACTTGGCAACTGATTAAATATATGAGGTGTGAGAATACTAGCTCTAAGAGGATGAAATTTCACGTCTGGAAGGATGAATATGCTGTGAACAGAAAGAGAAGTTAATGTGAGGATAAAGAGGTGAAAAGTTTAGCTTTGAACATATATTGATTTTAAGGGTCTAATAAGAGATCCAGAATAAATTATCAGCCACTAATAGAGCTATCCAGCTTACAACTGAAAACAAAAAGAAGATAGATTGGAGATACAAATTTAGGAGTTATCTCCATAAGGCTGTCAGTAAAGCCATTAGAGCATAAAAGATTATCTAAAGGACAATTTTAGGGGAAGTCTGGATTAGGGTAGAAGAGGATGATGAAAATCAACCATGGAGACAGAAGAGGAATAGTAAGCAAAGGAAGAGAACTTGAGAATGTAGTTTACAGAAGGCAAGTGAGAGATAGGGCATGAACGAAGAGGATAGTCTCATGTCATATACCAACAAGAAGTCAAGGAGAATGAGGAGAGAAAGAAAATCCATTGGGTTTTTTCATTAGTGAATTTGGAGAGAACTGTTTTAGTAGAATAGTGGGAATGAAGGTGAAATTGTAAGAGTTTGAGGAGTGAGTAGGTAGAAAAAGGAGAGGTAGCCAGTATGGATAGTTTTCTAGAAATTTTCAGTGAAGGGTTATAATTTGGGTAGGTGTCATAGTAATGAAATTTGAAGATCCCTTTGAATTACCAAGCTAACAGGTACTTAGCACTTAGTTTCAAATTAAGCCTCTGTAAAGAAACAAGACATGAACCCGTTTTGATGATGAAACAGGAAGGGGCTGAGCAGGGAGGAGCTAATACCATATATAAGCAAAAGCCCCAGCTGGGAGAGTCAGAATTTCTTGTGTAAGCATTGTGGGGGCAGAGCAACTGCGGCCGGGGAAGGGGAGGAGAGAGAGAGAAAAAGAGAGAGAGAAAGGCAGGGGGGAGGGAGAAAGTTTCTCTCAGAGAGCATCTGGATGCTGGGTTACTCCTGCTGGACTGAAGAATGAACTGAGAATTGAGAAGAACTGAGAAGAGAAATGAGAATTGAGAACTGAGACAGAATGTCTTGGAGCAAGCCACATGGAGGCTGGGTAAAGTGATTTGGATTTTAAGAACAGAGCTGGATAAAGTGATTTGGATTTTGAGAACAGGAGAAAGTAATTTTGATTTTGAGAACAGAACTTGTGGTGGCAGAACTTCTTCTGAGAGCCACCTGGAGCTTCTGCCAAGACCTTTCTTCTGGGAACTTCTGTTGAGAGCTTTCTGAGAACCAGGCTGAAGAGCTACTGTGAGTGAGAGAGGAGGATCCTTGCTTGAGGGAACATGTTCTGTTTTGAAGGGTTGGGAATGTGGGTGTTGACTTGCATTAACCATATGTACCAACTTCTTGGTTACTGTAATGACTTTGACTTTCTGATTCTGGGGACTCAGTTTTCTGGTATTTGAATACAGGCTTTGGTTCTGTCCTCCATGTGGAGAGCCTGTTATGTTTTATGATTCACAGCTATACCAGCCTATACATAATCACTGTTAGTGTTGTCAATATTGTATTATTGTTACAGTAAGTAGCAGCATCAAAAGAAGGAGCCCTTTTTCCTTTTTTTTTTAAAAGATAGAAGATGCCCATGCATACTTTTAGAGTAGAGGAAAGGAGGCATTAAAGAGGAAGATACTGAAGATATCTAAGGTGGAGAGAGCCTATCTTCAGAGAGGATTATTGATGAATGAAAGCCAAAGAATAATGGGGAGGAAGGAATGAGATTGAAGGAAGTGGTACCATTAGCAAGGGGAAATCAGTACTTTTTATTAAGTTATTGTTGGAAAGGCAAAGAAAGATGTGGCTATTGAAGGGTTTAGAGGAATTGATTGAGTTTACATAGGTTGGCTTTAATCTTTATAATTTAGAAGGTGAGGTCAAATTTGGCTTTGAAGAAAGGAAATTTGGAACAACCCTTGTTAGGAGTTCATACCTTGTTTCAGTCTGTTAAGAAACAACCTGTGAATGCCACAACTTGTGAACCCTAGAACTTGTGAACTCCTGGGGAGGAGCTAATGACTGTATAAGGAGAGTCCCAGGACTAGAGATAGCAGGAAGAATTGAGAAGAGGACACTTGTGGTGGCAGAGTCAAGAAGGAGAAAACTTATGGTATCCTGACACTCTCTTTGTTCTGTCTGTGTTGATGTTTGTTTGTGATTCTGTACAGAGGCCCAGGGACCTTATGGGAAGCCCTGAAAGAGGATTTTCTGATTATATATGTTTATAGAAGTCCTGGAGGAAGGTTTTGGAGGTCCTGGGACTACTGATGATTTGTGCTGACCTTCTTGTTTGTGGGTCAGTGTTGATTTCTATGTTGATGATTTGTGTTGAGTTCTCAGACCTTGTTGGTGGCTCTGAGTTGACTTCACAGGCAGATAGTGAATTGATGTTGGTGCTGGCAATGTGAATGAATATTATTGTGGCTCTGTCAAGCTCTGTCTTCCCAGAAACAGGAACTATGAAGAACTTTAAGTGGACTGTACCCTGTGAAGTTCAGTGTGGAACAGGAACCGGATGAAGAACTGGACAAGGAGCTGGACAAGGAACTGGAGAAGGAACTGGGAGCTGCCTGCCTTTGAAACCAGGTGACAGTTGGAGCTGGGACCATGGAAGAGGAACCATGGAAGCTGAGGGCCAGCGTAGAGTGAAGCTGAAAGAAGACTTTACTTGGATACTGTGTACTGATTGAGAAGATTTATGATTTACTGTGACCTAAGGGTGGAGAACTTTGATTTTTGTACTTTGTGATTGAATTAAGGATTTCATGATTGACTAAATGATTGTACTTTATTGAACACTATTGGTGAAAACTATGTGGCCATTTTAGTGATAAGTCATTGTGAATACTATATTTTGATTTTCTGTGAATGTTTTGTTCTGATTTGTTATGGAATAAGTAGAGTGTTTGCTATACTGTGTAAACAGAACCTTAAAAGCTATTCACAGTAGCATTCTTCTGGAAAGCTGCTTGTGTTTGGCATTACAGAATGTGATGGAGATTCAATAAGAGATTATTTTTTAAATTACCTACCAGAAATGAAGGCTTACTTGAAGCTAGATAACATAAATTTGTAATAGATGGAATAATTTTGTGGTTTCCTTCAGCAGCAATGGGCATTGTTGAAGTAACTGACAGTATATTTGTGGTGAGGTAAAGTGGAAAGTGGAACAAGACCAGAGTTGATATATTGAGGAACTAAAAATTGAATCATAGGTGATTATGATGAGGCTAAACAGATAAGGAGTTAGAGAAGTAGAATGTGCTTTCAAAGAAATTTTAGCGTTCCAGGATTTTGAAAGCACAACATTTATGATGCTTGCGTTGTACTGAATAAGAATTGAATAGACATCTATGACCCTCTGGAAATAAAGACCCTTATGATTCTTTCTGAAGACAAAAGGGTGATCCAGATTTTTAAGGTCCTTTTCTGTAGGTTGCTTGGCTTTAATTAAACTAGACTTTGTAAATCTGGAGGTCTCAAAGAAAAGTGCTCTTCTAGAACAACCTTTAACAAGTGAAGTAATACCTCCTTCATGTTCTTTAGCACTTACTGACTGCTGAAAGTGCTTGGTGCTTTGTAACACTTAACATCAGATACAGTCTGTTCCAGCTGGAATGATGATTCAGGTTTCTTAGATAAGTGATTGATTGCAATGAAAGTGAAGAATAAGCAAAGTGGGGAAAGGGCAATATAAAGAATGAAACATGAACATAATTGCTTTAATAGCAGGTTAGGAGAGTACCTATTAACTTTTCTAGCTGAAATGATCCATCCTTGTCTTAAATTTTATGGTCATCTATTTGATCCTCAGGTAAGACTTCAGACTTCTTGAATGCAGTTATGGTTCCCATAATACAATCTTGGAAATGTAATAGCCGATATGTCTACAATAACATGATCACTCCTTCCATGATATGTGCTGGATATCTCAGAGGGAAAATTGATTCCTGTCAGGTAATTACTGTTTTATGTTCAACTCTGGGAAATGTTATTTTGGCCATGTGTATTTCTTTTGTTTTTAACATTCTTTTTAAAATTTTGAGTTCCAATTCTCTTCTTCCCCTTAGCCCTTCCACCACCCCTTGAGAAGACAAGAAATATGATACCCATTATAGTCACGTAAAACATATTCCAATGTTAACCACTATGTAGTGGCATGTAGTATTTCCTAAACCATCCTGTTTTTAAATTTAATTTTTAAAATTCATTTTGAACTTAAATACAAAAAGACAAAAAAAAGTAAATTTCCATGTATATAGCACAATGTAAAGAAAAGGATTCAGTATCAATCCATGAATTTCCATTTCACCCTGTTTACTTTTTTTGGAAAAATTGCAATAAAAGCTACAAATCGTTTTCAAAGTTACATTGCTTTTCTATGCTTCCTTCTAAGTTTTCTTTTGTTCTCTGCTGTGCACTTTTAATTTTTTTTTCCTTCCCTCCCCACCCTAGAGAAGGCTAACATTAGGTGCAAATATATATGTGTATATATGTGTGTGTGTGTGTGTGTGTGTGTGTGTGTGTGTATGAAATGTGTATATATATGTATGTATATATGAAATATATATTATATATCTAAAACTATACTGTACATACTTCTATTTATCACTTCTTTCTCTGCATGTGCAAAGCATTTCCTTCATAGGTCCTTTCTAGTTGTAGTGTATTTGAGTTTTTAAAATGACTTAGTCACTCAAACTTGTTCTTATAACAATATTGCTGGTAATGTATACAACTTTGTCTTGGTTCTGCTCATTTTGTTCTTCATTATTTCATGCAGGACCTTTCATGTTTTTCTAAAATCAGGGTGGCTAGGGAGTATATTGAATAGAGCACTGGCCCTGGAGTCAAGAGGACCTGAGTTCAAATGTGACCTCAGACACTTAACACTTACTAGCCACATGGCCTTGGGCAAGTTACTTAACCCCAATTGCCCTGCCTTTCCCCCTGCAAAAAAATTAAGAAAACAAAAAATAAATAAAATCAACTAGCTGATCATTTCTTATAGCACAGCAGTATTCCATCACAACCATGTACAACAACTTGTTTAGCCATTCTCCACTTGATGGGCATCCCCTCAGTTTCCAGTTCTTTGTTACCATGGAGTGAGCTGCTATAAATATTTTAAAAGTTATATGTTCTTTTCCTTTTTCCATAATTTCCTTGGGAAACAGACCTGCTGGGTCAAAGCATATAAATAAGTTTATAACTCTTTGGATATAACTCTAGATTGCTTTCTAGAACAAATGGTTGGATCAGTTCACAGTTCCACCAACAGTGAATTAGTGTTCCAATTTTTCCACATTCCCTCCATTTGTCATTTTTCCTTTTTATAATTTTAGTCAATCTGATAGCCATAAGATGATATCTTAGAGTTGTTTTAATTTGCATTTCTCTAATCAGCAATGATTGTATACAATGACTGTATATAGTTGATTTCTTCTTTGAAAAACTGCCTGTTCATATCCTTTAACCATTTATCAGTTGGTAAATGACTCATTTCTTACATATTTGCAAAAAAAATTGAGATATGAGACCCTTATTGGAGAAACTGTATAAAAATCTTCTGGGAGCAAAGATGGCAGAGTAAAAGCAGGAACTTGCTTAAGCTCCTGCTCCAACCACCCCCAAAACCTGTAAAAAAATGACTCTAAACAAATTTTAGAGCTACAGAACCCACAAAGTGACAGATAGAAACAAATCTCCTGCTGAAGGCAGTCTGGCAGGTGTAATGCCATGCACCAGCAGATTCCCAAAGGAATGCTACTGTGAACAGATTTTAGAATTCAGATTACAAAATATAGTGAACACTCTGTTTATTCCATTACAAATCAAGATAAACATTCAAAACATTATAATATTCACAACATTATATCTTATCACAGAAAATGGCCACACAATTTTCACTACAGTGGCCACAATATTTAGAACAAGGCTTATTACAGAATGGCCACACAGTTTTCACTACAGTGGCCACAATATTCAGAACAAGGAACAATAGAATACTCAAACTTCCACTCATGGGGCAACTCAGTCATTAACAAGAAACAATAGAATACTCAAACTTCCACTCATGGGGCAACTCAATCAT
>CM053580.1:213632840-213652384 GCA_028627135.1 Pseudochirops cupreus
TCCAGGATTCTTCCTTCAAGGGGAGCAAAATTCCAATTCTGTCTCTCAGATGCTGGGAGAGAAACTTTCTCTCTCTCCCTCTCTTTGTCTCTCTCTCAGCCAGCTTCAGTCTCCACAATTCTTCCTTCACCCAGAGCAACATTCCAATTCTGTCTCTCTGTCTCTGGAATTCTTGCTTATGTACACACCTCAGCCAGTCCCCTTCTTCCACATGGACAGGGGCTCAGCCAGTCCCCTTCTTCCACATCAACAGGGGAGTTCATGCCTTCTCAACAGTGGGACAGAGTTTGCACCGTCCACACTTAGCACTTAGTACTAAGTGCTAAGTATCCTGCTAAACTAATTACTATTACAGCAGGTTGACAGGAAAGGTCTGTCATACCAAGCTGGGGAGCCTAGCACAGTCCCACGTGAGTCATAGGGACCCAGACCCATGGCAGCCCAGATGGGCTGGAATAGACTTCAGGAGAATGAATCACCAGTAGCTGTGGCAGTTTCCAGACTTTTCAACCCATAAACGCCAAAGAGAAAGTGAAAGGTCAGTGGAGAACTCTGTTGGAACTGGGTGATGGAAGAGCACAGTCCAGCTCCTGCCCCCAGTGCAAGAGGTGGCAGAGGTATAGTGGCTGCAGCTGCTGCCATGTGGCTGATTCCAGAGCTCCTGGTCTCATAGGGGGACCAAGCAACCATTCAGAGGGTAATTACTCTTGCTTTGACCTGCTTGGATCTGGGTCACAGTCCTGGGTGGTGGTCCTGGGGTGTGTGGCAAGTGTGCCAAACCTTGTGGTGGCTGTAGAGAGGGCATCATCTTCATAGCTCAGACAACAGCTCTGACAACAGCTCTGACAACAATTGTGAAAACCCCAGCAATTTGGGATACAGCTCTCTCCTCTCTGGAAGCAGAGTTCTACCATGGCAAAGAGCTCAAAAGTCAAGTAATTAGCTGGCAAGATGAGCAAGCAGAAGAAGCACAATCAGACCAGACTTTTTTTGGGACAAAAAGGATGAAAACATGGAATGAGAAGACAATGAAGTCAAAACTCCTGCATCAAAAGCTTCCATGAAAAATATGAACTAGTTACAGACAGGGAGGAGCTCAAGAAGAATTTTGAAAATCAAGTAAGAGAAGTGGAGGAAAAATTGGGAAGAGAAATGAGAATAATGCAAGAAAATCATGAAAAGTGAGTCAACCTGCTAAAGGAGAACAAAAAAAATACTGAAGAAAATAACACCTTAAAAAACAGACTAACTCAAATGGCAAAAGAGGGCCAAAAAGCCAACGAGGAGAAGAATGCCTCAAAAAGCTGAATTTGCCGGATGGAAAAGGAATTTCAAAAGCTCATGGAAGAAAATAATTACTTCAAAATTAGATTGGAGCAAATGGAAGCTAATGATTTTATGAGAAATCAAGATGCTATAAAACAAATCCAAATGAATGAAAAAGAAGGCAACGTGAAATATCTTATTGGAAAAACCACTGACCTGCAAAATAGATCCAGGAGAGATAATTTAAAAATTATTGGACTACCTAAAAGCCATGATAAAAAAAAGAGCCTAGACACCATATTTAAAGAAATTATCAAGCAAAATTGCCCTGATATTCTAGAACCAGAGGCAAAATAGAAATTGAAAGAATTTACTGATGGCCTCTTGAAAAAGATACCAAAAAGAAAACTCCTGGGAATATCATAGCCAAATTCCAGAGTTCCCACGTCAAGAACAAATTACTGCAAGCAGTCAGGAAGAAACAATTTGAGTATTGTGGAAACACAATCAGGATCACACAGGATCTAGCAGCTTCTACATTAAGGGATCTAAGGGCCTGGAATATGATATTCCAGAGGTCAAAGGAGCTAGGATTAAAGCCAAGAATCACCTACCCAGCAAAACTAGTGCAAAAATAATGCAACAGGGGAAAATATGGTCATTTAATAAGGATTTTCAAGAATTTTTGATGAAAAAACCAGAGTTGAACAGAAAATCTGACTTTCAAATATGAGAAGCAAGAGAAGCATGAGAAGGTAAACAGTACAAAGAAATCATAAGGAACATATTAAATAATTGTAACTCATGAGACTTTTCTCAGTATGAGGATATTTGAAGGGAATATATATGTATATATATGTAAAATGCATATATATGTATGTATTGGAGGGTATATGTGTATATAAATACACATGCGAGTGTGTGTACATATGTGTATAGGTATACATAGACAGAGGGCACAGAATCAGTTGAATAGGAAGGGATGATATCTAAAAAATAAGAGGTAAGAGAGGAATATAATGAGAGAAGGAGATAGGGAGAGAAAGAATAGGGTAAATTATCTCACATAAAAGAGACGAGAAAACTGTTACAATGGAGGGGAAGAGCAGGAAGGCGAAAGGGAATGGGTCAACCTTACTCCCACTGAATTTGGCTTAGGGAGGGAATAACATACACACTTGTAGCACCAATGCAATATTTACAGTGCCCAAGATCACAATAAAGCCTGTGACTATGAGTGTTGCATGACGTTCGATCACAAAATATATCAGATTCTCCAGATAGAGAGCAGAACTGAAGCATTTATTTAGACACCAGAAAACCGAGTCCCAAAACCAGTAAGCTTATCCCATCACAGTACCAAAGATATTCAGAAGCCATAGTAACACTGAGAACCACAGCATCCTTCAGCCTTCCCACAAACCAATATGCCTAATTACAAACTGATATTTTTAGGTCAATATTTACAAACAAACCTCTCTATCTCCTTAATGAGCATCCTCTCTCTCCCTCAATATCTGGCTATCTCTGACTAACTTCCTGTGGGCTCTGCTTCCCCTCAGCAAACTCCTCCTACCACAGGCTCCATGTGACCACATTCAGCCTATCAGGGGGCAGAGTTTACTTTCAAAGCAGGGGAGGTCTTCAAATTCCCCCTAGGTCTATTAAGGGGCAGGGAAGATCTTCAAATTCCCATTCCCATTACAACACTCAATTGGGTATCTTACCCTACAGGAAAGTAGGGATGAAGGGGTAAGAGAGCATAGGATAGAAGGGAGGTCATATTGGGGGGAGAGGGTAGTCAGAAAGCAAACACTTTTGAAAAGGGACAGGGTCAAAGGAGAAAATAGCATAAGTGGGGGGCAGGATAGGATGGAGAGAAATATAGTCAGTCTTTCCGAATATATCCATTATGGAAATGTTTTGCATAACTACACATGTATAATCATCCTACATTGGATTGCTTGTCTTCCCAGTAAGGGTGGTTGAGGAGGGAAGAAGCGAAAGAATCTGGAAATCAAAGTTTAAAAAACAGATATTTAAAAAATTGTTTATTTAAATGCAACTGGGAAATAAGATACATGGGTACTGGGGTATAGAAATCCATCTTGTCCGACTAGAAAGTTAGGGATGGGATGGGGGAGGATATGAGAGAGAATGGATTGGGGGAAGATGTATTCAGTAGGCTTGCTATTTTGGGGTGTGGTGTAGGGGAAAGATGGGGAGAAAAATTTGTAACTCAAAATCTTGTAGAAATGAATGTTGAAAACTAAAAATAAATAAATAAATTGAAATATAAAATTTTTCTCCCAGTTTTCTGTTTTCCCTCTAATCTTGCCCATGTTAGTTTTATTTGCACAAAACTCTTTTTAATTTAATGTAATCGAAACTGTACATTTTACTTCCCAATACGCTCTATCTCATGTTCATTCATATGTTCTTCTTCTACCTGTAAGTCTAATAGGTAATATGTTTGTTCCATGTTCTTCTAATTTTCTTATACCATCTCTTTTTATATCTAGTTCATGTATTGATTTTGACTTGACCTTCCTAAGTGGTATAAGATATTGGTCCATGCCCAATTTCTGCCAGACTGCTTTCTAGCTTTCCAGTTTTTACCAAATAATGAATTCTTATCCGAAAACTTAAATCTTTGCATTTGTCAAACATAAGGTTACTATAATCATTTGCTACTTTGTATTCTATGTGTACTCTGTCACATTGATTTACCTTTCTGTTTCTTGGCCAGTACCAGATAGTTTTGAGAATTATTCTTATACTCAGTATTATTAATCTCACTCTTAATTTTTAAGATTCCCAATTTGATTTTTAATTGCATATTTTAAATTAGATTTTTTTCTACTTTTTAAGTTAGATACTGTGCCAATTAAAAAAGTTTTGAGAGACATAGTTTCTAGGTAATTCAATCATTTTATTAATAAGGTCAACATGTTATTAAGAAAAGGTTGGTCATTTGGCTGTCTCTTAGACTAAAGACACTCATGGTGTCAGGCTTACAGATTATACACCCTTCAAAGAGGAAGTGTTCCTGAGGGATGGCAATCAACTCTAATTGGATAAACCAATGGAAAGTGAGCTCTATTGAGATTAAGGGTTGAAAGTAACATCATGTCTTACCCTTTGACCAAGAAGTTATCTCAGTACCAAACTACTCACAGCTTTGCATAATCTATTTAATGATATTAAAAAAATACTGCACCAAAGCCTGAGCAGAACACAATAGCTTTCACTAGAGCGTGGGTCTCGAACAAGAAAGTTAGTCCAATCTCCTTATCATCAATAAAAGAGACTGAACTTTTAAAAACCAGGACTTTGGAAGAAGGGGAAGGCTCTAATTCTTCCTCAAATTATAGGTTATTAGTAATTATTTCTCTCAGATACTCAATTAATTGGTCTGTTCTTTCTCTTTTATTGATATAAGTGTTTAGATATATAAATTTTCTTCTGATTAATGCTTTTGCTGAGTCCCACAGGTTTAGATATTTTGTCTCATTATTGTCATTCTCTTTAATGAAATTAGTGATTGTTTCTATGATTTGTTATTTAACTCACTTATTCTTTAAAATTAGGTTATTTAGTCCTCAGGTAGTTTTTTATCTGTGTTTCTATGGTCCCTTTTTGAATATAATTTTATTGCATTATGATCTAGAAGTGATGCATTTGATATTTCTGCTTTTTTGCATTTAGCTATGAAGGTTTTATGCAATAGTATGTGATCAATTTTGTAAAAATGTATGTACCTCTGAGAAAAGGTGTATTCCTTTCTATTCCCATTCAGTTCTCTCCAGATATCTATCATATTTAGCTTATCTAAGATTCTATTTATCACCTTAACTTCTTCTTTATTTCTTAGATTTATCTAATTCTGAGAGGGTAAGGTTAAAGTCTCCCACTGTTATAGTATTATTATCTATCTATTCCCACCTGTAATTAATTTAATTTTTCCTTTAAAAATTTAGATGCTATAGCATTTCCTGCATATAGGATTAGTTTTCATATTGCTTCCTTTTCCATGTTAATTTTAAATCAAAATATAGTTTCCTTGTTTATCTCCTTTAATTAAATTTATTTTACTTTTAACTCTTTCTGAGATGATTGCTACCTTTGTTTTTTTTCTTAAATCTCAGCAGAAGCATAATAAATTCTGCTCCAGTCCTTTTTTTTGTTTTAAACTCTGATAAAATGTACCTCTCACTTTAAAATTTGTTTCTTGGGGTGGTTAGGTGGCACAGTGAATAGAGCATTGGCTCTGGAGTCAAGACAACCTGAGCTCAAATCTGGCCTCAGACAGTTAATACTTACTAGCTGAGTAACATTGGGCAAGTCATTTAACCCCAATTGTCCTGCCCTCTCCATTCCAAAAAGTAAAAAAAAAAAATTGTTTCTTGTAAGTAACATATTATTGGATTCTGATTTTTAATCCATTCTGCTATGTTTCAGTTTTGTGAATGAGGTTTATCCCATTTACTTTCAAAGTTATAATTACTAGTTGTTTATTTCCCTTCATCATATTTTTCCTCAGTATTATCCTTCTCAGCCTCTTTTTTTTTATTTACCCAATCCCTCCTCATATATCTGATTTACTTCTAACCCTTTCTCCCTAATCTGTACCTTTTAAAGAACCCTTCCCATATCCTTTCCCCTTACCCTCCTATTCCTCAATCTACACATCCCTCTCAAATTCCTCCCTTATCTTCTTCCACAACCTCCTATTTCTTGTTCTACCCACCCTTCTAAAAGTCCCTATGTTATCCTGGTCACACTATTTCTTTTTAAACCCAAAAGACTTTTATACCATTCTATATATCTATATCTATCTATCTATCTATCTATCTATCTATCTATATTATATATTCCCTCTTTAAATGAGTTCTGATGAAAGTAAGGTTCCAGCACTACCACCTCCACCCATTTCTACTTTAACACTTCTTCCATTCATGTCTCATTTTTATGAGATAATTGCTCCATTTTACCTCTCCCTACCCAGTTTATTTTTCTTTTAATTATTTCACCATGTCAACCCCTATCCTATTTCTATATGCTCTTTCAAACCACTCAAGTAATGTTAACATTTTCCCATATAAGAAGTAAATACTTTGGCTTTATTAAGTACCTTATAATTGGTTTTTAATGTTTATCTTATGTTTTTCTTAGATCTTATATGTCAGATTTTCCATTGAGTTC
Organism: Pseudochirops cupreus; assembly: GCA_028627135.1. Taxonomy (NCBI): domain Eukaryota; kingdom Metazoa; phylum Chordata; class Mammalia; order Diprotodontia; family Pseudocheiridae; genus Pseudochirops; species Pseudochirops cupreus. The sequence continues at coordinate 213,639,312 of CM053580.1, forward strand.
TGGGCTTTTTGTCGCAAACACCTGAAAGTCTTTCAATTCATTAAATATCCATTTTTTCCCCATTCAGGATTATGATCAGCTTTGCTGGGTATGTTACTCTTGGTTGTGAGCTTAGCTCCTTTGCTCTTTGCAATATAATGTTCCAAACTATTCAGTCTCTTAATGTAGAAGCTGCTAGATACTATGTTACCCTGACCATTGCTCCACAGTACTTAAATTATTTTTTGTTGTTTGTAATATTTTCTCCTTAACCTGGGAGCTTTGACGCTTGAGTATGAAGCTCCCATGAGATTTCATCTTGGGATCTCTTTCAGGTGGTGATTGGTAGATTTTTTTTCTACTTCTATTTTCCCTTCTCACTCAGAGCAATTTTTCCTTAATAATTTCTTGTAATACTGTATCTAGAGTATTTAAAAAAAACATTCACAACTTCCATGTACTCCATCCAACAATTCTTATATTGTCTCTCCTTGTTCTCTTCTCCAGATGAGTTGGTTTTTTCCTTTAAATTAATTAATTTAATTTTAGTTTTCAACATTCACTTCCATAAGATTTTGAGTTCCAAATTTTCCCCTTCTCCCTTCCCTTGCCCCCCCCAAGACAGCATACAATATGATAAAAGCTCTACATATGCATCCTTATTAAACACATTTTCACATTAGTTATGTTGTAAAGAAGAATTGAATGAGTGGGAGAAACCATGAGAAGGGAAAACAAAACAAAATAAGAGAGCAAATAGTGTGCTTCAATCTGCATTCAGACTCCATAGTTCTTTCTCTGGATGTGGATAGCATTTTCCATCATGAGTCTTTTGGAGTTGTCTTAGATCCTTGCATTTCTGAGAAGACCCAAGTCTATCAAAGTTAGTCATTATACAATGTCACTCTTACTGTGTATGGTGTTCTCTTGTTTTTGTTCGTTCTATTCAGCATCAATTCATTCAAGTCTTTTCAGATTTTGCTGAAGTCCATATGCTTATCGTTTCTTATAGCACAATAGTATTCCATTATAGTTACTTTTCTAATGAAATATTTCATATTTTCTTCCATTTTTTATTCTTTTGATTTTGTTTTATTATTTCTTGGTGTTTTATGATTCCACTAGTGTCCCTTTGCCCCATCCTACTTTTTAAGGAGTTTTTTTCTTCCTTAAGTTCTTTTTGGATCCCTTTTTTAAGTTTGTTGAATTTCTTTTCATAATTTTCTTGATTTTCTTGGATTGCTTTTATTTTTTCCTCTCAACCTCTTATTTGATTTTTAAAGTCCTTTTTAAGCTTTTCTAAGAATTCTTTTTGGACTTATGGCCATTTGATATTTTTCTTTGAAGTAGGAGTGAATTTTTAAGCTTTGCTATTTTTTTCTTAGTATTAATCCAGATCTTCTCTATCCCCATAATAGTTATCTTTGATCAATGCCTTTCTTTCGCTTATTCAGTATCATAGTCAATTTTTAGCAGCTTGTTTACGTAGTCAATTCTAAGTCTCAAGGTACAGATATTGATGCTTCAGCCTTTAGGTTTTTTTTTTTTTCTGTTGTTTTCTGGGAGTTTGGGGGTCAAACCTCAGGCACTTCTCTCAGTCCCTCAGCCAAGGCTAAGACCCTCAGCCACACTGTCACAACAGATGCTCTTGCTCCCTGCATTTCCTCCTGGGGCTACAAAGTTTGGCTCACACCTCTGCCCTACAAATGAAACCAAAACCAGTGATTCTGCTCTCCTGCAAGTACCCACATATAAGATCAAGGAGAAACATAAAGTACACGTTAAAGATCATTTGTAAGGACTCCATAAGGCCAAACTGCTTACTTCTTATGTGGGAAAATATTTTCTGTAATCTTTTAATTGTTATCATTACTTAGATGATTTGAAAGATCATACAAAGATAAAAGGCTTGGGGTTAAGTATGATGAGATAATTCTAAAAAATAAAATTGGGTAGGGAGAGATGAAATGGAGTAATTATACAAGGGAGGCATGAATGGAAGAACTGTTACAGTGGGAACAGGTTGGGATAGAGGAATAGTAGTCCTGGAATCTTACTTTCACAGGAACTGAGTTAAAGAGGGAATTATATACATCTAGAAAGGAATATTGGTCTTTTAAATTTATAAAGAAATAGGGGAACAAGGAGATAGGCTTAGGTAGGGACTTTAAGAATGCTGCCTAGATGAAGAAGTGGGGAGGTTGAGAAAGCATAAGATTTTAGATGGGTATGTAGATTAAGGATTCTGAAGGCAGGGTAGTGACTAGAAGTAAATTAGGTACATGAAGAGGAATAGTGTAAATAGGTTGAGAAGGATAAATACTGAGGAAAAGTAGAATGGTATAAATACACAATTAGTAACTATGATTTTAAAAGTGAATGGGACAGACACCCATAAAAGGGAAATGATAGCAGAATGGATTAAAAATCAGAATGTGACAATACCTCGTTTACAAGAAACATGATTAAAAATGAGAGATACACACAGAATTAAAATAAAGTGTTGGAATAGATTTTTTTTATTATTCAGTCAGTGGTTAAAAAAAAAAAAGCCTGGGTAGTAATCATGATCTCAGACACAGTTAAAGCTAAAATAGATTTAATTAAAAAGGATAAACAGGGAAATTGTGCAATGTCTCACCTCCATTATTTAATATTGTTTTAGAAATGCTAGTAATAGCTGTAAAAAGAGAAAAAAAAATTGAAAGAATCAGAAAGGGAAATGAGGTAATAAACTATCTTTTTACAGATGATGTGATTAATTATTTGGAAAATCCTGAAGAGTCAACTAAAAAGTTAGTTGAAAAAATTAATAATTTTAGTGAAGTAGTAGAATACAAAATAAACCTAGCTAAGTCATCAGCATTTTTATATATCATCAATGAAACCCTGCAAGAAGAGATAGTAAGAGATACCCCATTTAAAATAACTATAGACAGTATAAAATACCTGGGGCTATACCTTCCAAAAAAGACCCAGGAACTACATGAACATAATTATGAAATACTGTTTATGCAAATAAATCAGATTTAAATACTTGGAAAATTTTAGCTGTTGTAATGGTAATGGTAATGGTAATTTGAAGATCTTCCCTGCCCCTTAATAAGTTTGAGGGAATGGGAGTTGAAGATCTTCCCTGCCCATTAATAGGCCTCACCTGGAGGCCAATAAGAGAAGCTTGATCAGGGGAAGCTTGTTTTTCAGGAAGGCTCACACCTTTTGTTACTTTGTAATTAGGCAGTGGGTCATGAGGGTTGTGATGCCCTCTGACTCTGAAGAAGTATGTATATACTCTGAGGTTAGTGTTTTTCTTTGGGGCTTACTCAGGGGAAGAGTGTTTGAGCGACACAGCCAGATGAAAGTCTGGGTAGACATTGAGGAGCCCCCTGGCTTTGAAAGCCCAGATGTTGGTGCTTCTCTCTCTGGTAACTATGTATGTATGTAATGGTCAGACAGATGGATCTGTCGATCTGTGATATATGTATTATTTGGTCAGATGGTTAGAAGCCCTGTCTGTTGGTCTTTAAGCTAGCATTTCTGCTTGTAATTTCTGTTCATACTTTCTCTAAAGTTCAGGGTGCTGACTTTCCCCCCTGAACTAAGTAAATTTGTATATATGTTTAACTAAATTAACTAAATTATATATATTATATATTATAATACATATAACTATATGTTATATAACATTACATATATTGTATGTTAATATGTGTGTGTAATTAAATTAACATTGTTGCTGTCTTTTGAGTTGCTTTCCTTTAGAAAAGCAGATCAAAAAACCTGTGCTAGCAGCCCTCCTGTGTGCTGATGTTATTGGTCTTACACCCCCACAGCAGCTGTAACTAACATTGTTGTTACAGTTGTAGATGGGTGGGCAAAGCCAATGTAATAAAAAATATAATTTTGCCTAATTTATCATTCAATGTCATCCCAACTAAATTACAAAAAATTATTTTAAATTAATATTTCAGATTATATATACTATACTCACATGATTAATATATTAAAAATAATAAAAATTCATTTGAAAGAATAAAAGGTCAAGAACTTCAAAAAAACTAGTTTTAAAAAAATGTAAACAAAGAAGGTGTAACAGTACCAGATCTTAAATTATAACATAAGGCAATAATTATTAAAAAACTAGCTGGTACTGGCTAAGAAATAAAAAGGTAGATCACCAGGTATAGCACACAGTAGCAGATGGTTATAGTAGCCTTGCATTTGACAAATGTAAAGATTTAAACTTTTGAGATTAGAATTCTTTAGTAAAAATCATTAGGAAAGCTGGAAAGCAGTCTGTCAGAAACTGGGCATGGACTTATATCTTAAACCATTTACTCAGAGGTCAAAATAGATACATGACCTTTAGAAAAACGTGGAATATATTGCCTACTAGATTTATAGATAGGAGGATAGTTTGTGAATAAACAAGAGATAAAGGCATTGTGAGGTATAAAATGAAAAATTTGATTAAATTAAAAAGTGTGTATATGAACAAAACCAATGTTGACAAGATTAGAAGGAAAGTTGGAAATTGGGGGGAAAATTTTGTAGAAAGTATTTCAGATAATGATTTTATTTCTCAAATATCTTTGTCAAATTTATAAGAAATCAGTCATTTGCCAATTGATCAATGGTCAAAGGATATGACCAGGCAGTTTTTCAATGATGAAATCAAAACTATATATAGTTGTATGGAAATAATTAGAGAAATGCAAATGAAAATGGAAAAATTTTCAAATGCAAATGAAAAGCTTTGAGATATCATCTTACACTGTCATATTGGCTAAACTGACAAATACCCTTGGGGAAGGGCTGAAAGAGTTATGGTGTGTATTGTGATGGAATACTATTGTGATATAAGAAATGATAAGCTGGTTGATTTTTAGAAAAGTGTGAAAAGACTTCATGAAATAATGAAGAATGAAATGAGCAATACCAAAAGGATGTTGTACATAGTGACAGAAATACTGTCCTAAGAACAACATTAAATGACTAATTCATCTTGAGTATCATAAATACTCAAATCAATTACAAAGGACCTATGAAGGAAGATGTTATTCACCTCCAAAGAAAGAACTGTATATTATGGTTTTACGTGTGTGTGTGTGTGTGTGTGTGTGTGTGTGTGTGTGTGTTTTGTGCTTTGTAGGGGGAGAGTGGGGAAGCAGGGAGAAAGAAAGAGCACAGCAAAGAACAAAAGAAAACTTGGAAGGAAGCACAGAACAGCTGGATAGTTTTAAAAACTGTGGTATTTATTACAGTTTTTTTTTTAAGGAAACACGATGAAGTCGAAATTTATGGTTTTATATTAAATCCTCTATGTTGTACTGTGTATATGAAATGCTCTTTTAGTATTTAACCTAAAAATTAGTAAAAAAACAAAAATGTAATTGGGAATTTTTTTTTTTTTTGCTATTTGGAGGGGAGAAGTTGGACAATTGGGGTTAAGTGACTTGCCCAAGGTCACATGGCTAATTTTTTTTGTGTTAAATGTCTGAGGCTAGAGTTGAACTCAGGTCCTCCTGACTCTAGCACCAGTGCCCTATTCACTGTGCCACCTAGTCACCACTTAATTGGGAAATTTTTAAGAAAATAAATGAAAATACAGTAATATACATGCACACACAGACAATGTCAATTTTGCAGCTATGTAGAGGTAAGAGATTAGATGTAGATAGAGTGCAGAGGTGGGGAACCTGCAGCCTTGAGACCACACGTGACTGAATCCAAACTTCAGAAAATAGAATTTCACAAATCGATTGTTCTATGAAGTTTGGATTTAGTCAAAGGACCATACTTCAGGACCTAGAGAGGCACATATGGTCTTGAGGTACAGATTCCTCACCCTTGAGGTAGACCAATTAAGAGATTTTTCAGTAATTTTAAGTTAATGGGGATGAGGGCCTGACCCAGAGTTATTTAGATGCAGTAAAGAGAAGGAGACTGATACAACAGATATAATCTGTGCAGCTAATTGGATGGGGTTGGTGGTGGCAACGATTGAGAACGAAAAGTTAAGAATGATTTCTAGTTTGTAAAACTAAGTGATTGGATGAATGATGATATGGTAGCATGGTTAGAAATAAGGAAGTTAGAAAATGACTAATAGTTTCAGGAGTAAAGTTAGTTTATTTCTTTTTAGAAATGGTCAGTTTTGAGAAGTCTCTAAGGCATCTAGGTGAAGATTTAGTTCAGCTCCGAAGCAAAAGGAATCCCCACAATCACATACACAATAATTTATTATCCAATTTCTACTTAAAAACTGTGTGTGTGTGTGTGTGTGTGTGTGTGTGTGTGTGTGTGTGTGTGTGTGTGTGTGTGTGTGTTTGGGGGGGAAGGGAAGGAGCAGACCCATCACTTCTCAAAGAAGCCCATTTCACTTTTGGAAGGATCTAATTAAAGTTTTTCCTTATATGAATCCTAATTTTGCTTCTCTGCAACTTCTACCCCTTCCTTCTGAGTCCAAAAAGAACAGACCTGCATTAGTCATTTTTATCCCTTAAGATTTCTCTTTTCTGATATAAACTTTGATATTTCCTTCAACTAATCCTTCTTCCCCTCTCCCTTGAAGCCTTGCTTGTTTTCTACAGGAACACTTCATTGTCTCTAACATCTGGAAAGGCAGAAGTGGAATTCTGGAGAGAGTAAATCTATTCTCAGTTTCAGAGCCATCTGCATATAGATGGTAAATGAACTCATTCAAACTTTTGATCTCCTCAGCAAACTGTAGGGGTAGCTAGGTGGCTCAGTGAATAGAGCACCGGCCCTGGAATCAGGATGACCTAGGTTCAAATCCGGCATCACACACTTAACACTTACTAGCCATGTGACATGGGGCAAGTTGCTTAACCCCAATTACCCTCAAAAAAACAAACAAACAAACCCAAACCACCAAACTGTAGATAGAGAAGGATCAGTAGAGATTCTTGGGGTACATCCACACATGGTAGTTAGGACATAGAGGATGATCCAACAGTGGAAATAAAAATTGATTCACCCAACAGGAACAAAGAAAGGTATAACAGAACAATGTCAATGAAAATCCCAGGAGGATGGCAAATCTAGAACGAGCAAGTGGGCAGCAGTGTCAGGTGCTGTAGAAGTTGTGAAAGAGGATGAGGACGGGGAAAACACCATTGGATTTAGTAATGGAGAGCTCATCGCTAACAGGGCGAGCAATTTTTAGCTAATTACTTGACATGGAAGGCAGGTTACAGAGGGTTGAAAAGGTGGGTGGAAAGTGAGAAAGAAGTTAATACAGATATGTTTTTTCTAGCAATTTGACTGTAAAAGGAGGAGAACTGTAAGAGAATACTTAGAAAATATTGTGTCAACTTTTTTTTAATATGGATTTGGGGATATGTGTGGAAAACTGAACATGTTTGCAAGCAGCAGGAAAGAGCCATAGATGAGATATTTAATATTGGATAGAGGGGGATTGAGATTACAAATTCCTAGATAAGAAGATAGGAAGGAAGGAAGGAAGGAAGAGAGGTAAGTAGTTAGGAAGTCTTCCAAAGCAAGGCTTTACATTTGGGTTCTTTAAATCAACATTCCTTGCATTTCCTCATTCTTTTCTCCCCCTCCTACCCAATTGTTCCTCATGCATTCATTTGTATCAAGCAAACATCCTTGTCTTCTCTTTGGATTATGTCCTTTTCTATAACTTTCTTTGTCATTCCTAGGGTGACAGTGGGGGTCCTTTAGTCACTGAGAAAAATTCAGTATGGTGGTTGGTCGGTGATACAAGCTGGGGATCTGGATGTGCGGAGAGAAACAGACCTGGAGTTTACGGAAACCTGACAGTATTTACAGACTGGATTTACCAACAAATGCAGGTAAAGTTTCAGTTTTGCCTTCAATTCATTAAATGTATAATTCCTTCCTCCTAATTTTTAAAGCTCACACATATATAACATGCTATCCATTGTACATGAACACAGACTCAAATGAACAATTATTAGCAGTAGGAAATGGGTTTGGTATTTTTCCCCCTCCTAGTAGTAGTGATTTTCATTGGGAGCCATTTCTCTGGTCTCTGCATAGATTTTGGAAATTGGAAGAGAAATTAAACTGGTTATACTTCAAAAGCCTTTTCTCCAAGACCTATGGGAGAAGAAAACCACTACCTCTTGAAAAAACTGGTTTTGGGCAGCTCAGATTTATTGAGTGGTTTTTCCTTAAGTCAAGTTTAAATAACGTTTCTTTGAAACTTGTACTGCTCAATCCTACTTGTGTCATTTCAGCTTAAGCAAAAAAATAGTCTGATACTATTTTCCTATGATAACCCTTCAGATACTTGAAGATAATTCCAGATTTGACCTGACTTGGGTGGAATGTAGCAGTACTGCCACTTCCTTTGTGTACGCTGTTCTTGTTGATGCCACCTGGTATTGCATAAGGTTTTTTGGTTGCTGTTGAATCATACTGAGCCTGAAGTGCAGTAAAAATCCAAACAGAACTTTAAAAAAAATATTTTTTAAACCACCGTTCATTTTTACATCGGTCATTTCCAAATTCCTTCTCAGATGAAACCTCTCTTTCAACAAAGAAAAACAGTCCATCAAATAGGATCAGCCCAGTGACCATATCTGACATCTGACATGATTCCCCCTTCTCTCCCATGCAGAGGGAGATACACTTCTTTAGCAGTTCTTTGGGACCAAGACGATAGGTACTCAGAGTTCAGTTTCCTTTTATTAGTTTTTTTCACTGTTTTCATTTTTTTTGGTCATCGTGTGTTGTGAAAAGGAAGGCAACTTGTCCACTTACAATACAGAAACACAGTATACATATTTACAGGTGGACTCTGGGAAAGAAATCTCTGAACAGAGCTTGAAGAGGTCTCACGCTTGCAGAAAAGCAGCTTATTTCTATTAGCTTTCCTAGCAGTTGCCTGTCTTTTAGGCTTGATATAGAACTTTATCTTTGTTTAGTAAACTATAAGACTATGTCTTGAAATAGGAAGGTCTAAATTCAAATCCAGGCTTCAGACATAGACAGTTACTAGCTGCATGACTCTGGCCAAGTCACTGAAGCCCTATTTGACTCAATTTCCTCATCTGTAAAATGGGAATAATCACCATACCTACCTCCTAGGATTGTTGTGAGAATCAGTGAAGATGATGATTCTCAGATCTATTTATTCAGCCCTAACCTCTCCCAGGATCTCCAATCTCACATCTTCAACTACTTATATTTTAAACTCACCAGGTTCAAAATTGAATTCATTGCATTTCCCCCCAAGCCCTTCTCTCTTAATAACCTTGGAGAAGTCAATTCACATTATGCAAGGTGGAATCATCCTCAGTTCTCTATACTCTCTCACTCCCCACATATTCAGTTTGCTGCCAAAACCTGTTAATTTTATCTTCATAAAAATCTCTTTTTTGTGCTTCCTTGTCTCCTGACACTGCTATCATCCTGGTGCCAGCCCTTATCATCATGACTGGAATGTTGCATTTAGCTTCTGGTTATTCTTTCTGCCTCAAAGTCCTTTCTTTCTGTACATCCTCAACTTAGCTGTAACATTGATTTTTCTAAAACACAGTTCATTCTCACACCATTCCATAAACTTCAGTGGCTTCCAGGATCAAATATAAAGTCCTTTGGCAATTAAGGGGCTTCATAACCTGTCTACTTCTAGTCTTCTTACACCTTACTTTCCCCCTGCTACACTCATATACTATATGATCCAGTGACACTGTCCCCTTTACTATTCTTCACACAGGACATTATATCCCTTGATGCTGGATATGGCTGTCAACCATGCCTAGAATTCTCTTCCTTCCTCATCTCTACTTCTTGACTTCCCTGACTTAAATCCTGTCTTCTACTAGAAGCCTGTCCTAATTCCCTTTAATGCTAATGCTTCCCCTCTGTTGGTTATTGCCAGTTTAGCCTTTGTACATCTTGTTTGTACATAACTTTAGCGTGTTATCTCTTCCATTAGACTCTGAGCTCCTCACGAGATAGGATTTTGTTTTGCCTTTCTTTGTATCTTCAGCATTTAGGACAGCACTTGGAATAATATTTGCTTAATAATTGCTTGTTGTCTCAATTTGAGAGCTTCTATTGGTAGAAGGAGGTTCTTCATTGGGACTTCACTGAATCAGTTGAAATCAGAGCTCTGGACCACTATCACCAGCTGCCAAGAAAGTTTCAGTAGTCAAAACCAAGCAGGAGATATATTGAATTTTTAAATTTGAACTGATGTTTTCTCTATTATTGTTTCTTGCAGGCAAACAGGTGATCTATATGTCTTTCATCTTTGAAAATAATCAACAGTTAGCCACGGGGTGGATTTTCTCTACATTATGTATCATTAGAATAATTCACAGGTTCTTTAACTTTTATTAAATAATAAATTCAGCTATCTTTGCTTTTCACAGTTCTGTGCAGACTACTTTATTTTTTTCCTTATTTCTCACTGTAAACACAATGTACCTGAGCTTTTAAGTGTTATTGATTTGTCTGAAATGAATGCCAAATATTTCTTGGAGTGTGGAGAATTTTGAATCAAACCAGAATGTTTCCTTAGTGTTTGGATTATATTCATAATTGAGAAAGTCATTGATTGTTGCACAGGAATGTTTTCTCACTATCTAGGCTTTGTATAATGTACAATTGTGTATTTAACTCAAGATATTGCTTAGAACCACTCAGCTGCCAATTGACTTGAAATGAAGCATGATTCAGGGGAGGACAGGTAAGCCTTCCCAGTGACAATAATGTGATAGTACCTCAGGAGTACATTCACATGAAGCCTGATAGCTTTCTCAGAGGTATTTGTTCATTTGCATTTTTCTTTTTTTAGTAGTGTTGTGCAGTGGCTAGAAGTGAATGATTAACTTACCTAAGGACCTGGGGGAAAGTCAGGGATGGACTATTTTTATTATAGTGTTTTCATGTAGTTTCCTATATATGCTCCTGTGTTAATCTGATTTAAGTTTTGAAGCCTTTGGCTATTTGGAGATACTGTCTTCATGAAACCTAAGAACTGAATATCTTAAATACTCTAGATTTGATTGATTTACATTTATAGAATTTGTAACATCAGTGTCTTCTGGAGTTTTCCAAATAAATGATGCTGCTGTAGATTGGCAAAGATGATACAAAATAAACATGATGATTATTGGAGGGCCACAGGAAAGCAGTGGCATTAAAACAAGACTGATGGAGCTGTGAACTTTGACCTCTGTTCTGGAAGGTAATTTAGAATTATGTCATCAAGATTTCTAAAGCATACATATTGTTGTCCCAGTAATAACCCTACTAGCCACGCTGATATACCAAAGAGGGAAAGCATCTATATGTTCAAAGGAGTTTATAACAGTACTTTTTTTTTAATAAGAAAAAGCTGAAAACTAGAGGTAACCATCAGATGGGTAATGATTAAACAAACTATGGTAATAAAATTATGTAATGAAATATTATTGTGATATAATAAGTGATGATTCAGGAAAAATAATGGGGAGACTCAGTTTTATGAACAGATGCAGAATGAGATGAGCAGAACCAGAAGAATGATTTATACAGACTGAAAACTGAGAAGAAAAACTACTCTGAAAGACTGGTTAATGTGCTGATCAGCCATGACCCTAGAAGACTGATGATGACTTGCTTCTGTTGCATTGATGAGCTAGAGGTGAAGAATGACACACACAGTTTTAGAAATGGCTAGTATGTATGTTTCTCATAACCATGCTCATTAGTGGAAAGGAAATGTTTTCAAAAAGAATTTGGATGGGGATGATAATGATATGAGAGAAAATTAATGATAGGAACATTGATGAAGTATTTTTTTGAAAGTAGAAGTTCCTAGAGAAACACAAGCAAGCAGGACTGCTTTGGTACTGACATGCAGATTATATTTTATATGTAAAAAACAAGCTGTTTTCAATGGAGATTTGCTTCATGTGCAGTGCACTTTTTTTTTCCTGTTCTTCTTTGTATATGAAAATCCTCATTTCTTAGTATTTGCCAAGTTCAGAATAACAAAAAAAATTCTATTATAAATGGTGCTGAATTTGTGAAAGAGGAGAGTTGTTTTAAGCCAAACTCATATAATTAAATAGTCTAAATAAAGTGTTTCTTGTATATAAACTTCCTCTTCTTTTGTCTACTTCCTTCCTGGATACCCTGCTTCCAAGGACTTTGAATGATTCTGACATTATTGTACAACATGGAATCAAAAAATTGAAAGTCATGAATACTATATTCATCTCATGTTAAAGTTTTCCCCTGCCTTTGGCATTACTCTCAACAGACTTTCCTTGGGAATTTCTAAACAGCATCCAGGATCACAAGATATCAGCCAATTGAGCCCAATTTCTAAAAAAAAATCTGCCTGTAATACAGTTTTTGTTTTCTGATGCTTAGTTTTATTTATAGGAACCACCAGTTGTATCCTATGTTTTATGTCATTTTAAAAAACTGTAAAATTAAATTGCACATTATCTTGCAAATAAATACTGCTTTGTCATTCCAAATATCTATGGATTACTTGATATTTGCATAAATTTCACCATCTTTGTTAAATGAATACTTTGTGACTAAATCAGGAAGAGAAGGGAGGTGTGGAGTGTTTGACTAGCAGTATCCACTGCCACCCATCTAGGTCTAGACCAATGTCATTTTTTTCCCCAATTGTGTTAAAATTATTATGGAAAAACCTCCAATGCAATGGAGAAACAGTTTTTAAACATATAACCTTTATTAAATCTTGAGAGTAAAAAAAAGGACAAATACTAATTTTAGAAATAGTACAAAACTCATTCAGTAAATTAAAAGATTGCTGAATTAACAAAAAGTTGTTTTTCTTTAAAATTCTAAATTTTAGGAAAGTAAGAGGAGCAGCTACATCTATATATAGATGTACTATACTAGAACTGAACCCAGGCTCAGGACCTTTGACCAGTACCCATTGCCCACCAGAAGAACCATTACTCTGCCCCCTACCCCTTCTTCTTTATTTTTTAAATTTTGTTTTAGTTTGTATCATTCATTTCCACAAGATTTTGAGTTACATATTTTCTCCCCATCTTTCCCCTACCTACCACCCCAAAACAGCCATCCCAGTGTATCCCCCC